>JABXJD010000011.1:1622500-1982500 GCA_013375575.1 Percina caprodes | reverse complement strand
CCCTGCCTCCCCCTGCCCGTATTCAGAGCTGAGAACCATTGCGACGGACGGAATAGGGCTGAAGGGAAGGAGCAAAGATGTGTGAGGATAGAAGTGGAGTGAAAAGGGAGCAGGAGGTGAGGAGGGTGTTGGTGGGGCTGGTGTGAGGATGAAAATTGATTTATTGCGGCACTGATGAGGAGCGGCATGCCAGGAGACAGTGGGTGCTCTCCAAGCCCTTACTGCAGCAATATAAAATGAAACGGGGGGCCCTCCCTCCCGTTATAATTGCTGCAGAGATCTTAGCAAAGGCTTGAGGTCTCTGCCTTGAAATGTATGCAACTCTGACTGTTGGTACCCTGCCTGTTATTTCCAATCTCCATGTTTAGATGCCGCAAGTAAAGATAAAGGACATGCTTTTTGCTCTGCACTATTGACAGCTTTAACTTGCAGTGTGAACACCAACCCTATCCATACAGATCAAAGGCATACTGTAAAAACTATAAACACACGTTCATATAGGGCACACATCAGTTGGTTTATCTTGCCACCCTTGATCAAAATCGCTCTAAAAGAAAAATGAACACCCCTAATGTGGTCCACAACCTAATCAGCATGAAGGAAGATTGATTTTTTTTTTTTTGATTTTTTTTTTTTAAGTGTAAAACTTGTATGCCAAGTGGGCATCATTTGAATTCAAATCATTCACCAAGCCATGACTCATTCAACTTCAGAGTTTAAGCGCATTCTGGTACCTATTGTTAAGTGCAGACAGATCTTTTGAAAAAGAAAGGGGGAAAAAAGGAATAACATGATGTTCTGACCTTTTCACTGAACCGTTTAGCACTCCTACTGTGTGGCATTTAATCAGGAAATATTTAGCAACGTTAAAGATATGTTTAAGTATTCAGTTGTGACTCATTTGTATGAGGCGCATCATTCGACTTCTGCATAAATGTACACGAAAGGTCATGCCTGGTAAATATGCCTGCATAACATACAAATTACAGAATAATTCAGCAGTGCTTGGCTATCGGTGATTGTTCTGTTGCACATGCTGTTTGTAAGTATCATATGAACAATCCATAGTTGTTCAGATGGCATTTTCTTGAGGCCTCAAGCTTTGACAACAGAGGAATTTACTTGTGCACCCCAAAGAGCTTTGGAGCATGCTGCAGTGGTTTAAGGCAGACACAGCACGAGGGCGGGGGGATGCGGTGAGGGGAGTTACACATACTGCTGACAAAGGTGTGTGTGTGTGTGTGTGTGTGTGTGTGTGTGTGTGTGTGTGTGTGTGTGTGTGTGTGTGTGTGTGTGTGTGTGTGTGTGTGTGTGTGTGTGTGTGTGTTCTGCCGACACGTGGATGTGTAACTGGAACTGACGAGCACAGGCTGTGAATTTAGCAGTGTGAGAGACTGTTTTTCTTCCTTCACATTCTAACGCCATTTTCTGTAATCATGGGTAATCTTCCATCAAAATGTCTCAAATGAAGCAAAGCCAACCCAGCAATAATCTATGGTGATGTTATTGCTGCGCCATCACTAATGACACCTTGAATGACAATTACAAATGGCACACTGTGATGAATGTCAAAGAAAGAAAACTGACTGATGTTGCTGTACACAAAGTGTATCAGCACATGATTATTTAAGAGGAGATTAGCTGCTGACCTACAGCTGATGCCAGGTTAGATGGATCATTGGGAGAATATGCAGCATTTAAAAAAAATAAAAACAAGTAAATATAAGTTTTCATTTGATTCAATTGAAAATTATTCAGAAAATCCTATTTATAAATGATCTAAAAGTACCTTGTGAAGTTCTTCAGATTGTAAAGCCCCTCAAGGCCAATTTGAGATATTGGGTCATATCGTTGAAATGTACTTGACTTTTTGGCCACTTGTAGTGCTATGGAGAAATGTTTTTACGATTGGGTTGGCATTTCTTTTGTATCTTGTGCAAGAGAATACACATGACACAATGCTACCATGGCAAGCTATTCCAGTGATAGTGGCAGTAACACACTAAGAAACGTAGAATGTGCCAACTAAAGTGAAGGAGATTAAGACTACTAGAAAGAATACATGGATGTAAACAATTAAGATCACTTTTTTTACTTGAAAATGTATCAAGAGGAACAGACATTTATTAGCCTTCAAGAATTCTCTTAGATGATGAAATAGGTTCAGACGAGACCTTTTCCCTTATTTATTATTGCCTATGATGTTCAGAAAAAATAATGAATGCTTACTGTTTTCAAAATGTAAAGTAAAAGGTTTATTTTCTCTTTTGGAGTTCAATCAGAGGACCTCTTTTAGGCAATGACTGAATTCTTTGCTCACTACAGCGTCTTAGTTCTACTTATTTTAGAGTAGACATGCCTCTCCTTCACAGTTCCTAAATGCTTTGAGAATGGTCCTTTTTCAGGTATTTAACTTTTATTTATACTCTTATATATCCATGCAAAGTATCTATTTGTCTTTTGGTCCCTCACTACCCAATGACATGTCAACAACAATGTCCCACTCGCAAAAGAATCTTTCACTTTGATATAGGGGTGTGCTGAACTTTCTTTTGCACCATTCCAGCTAATCTGATGTAAAATACGTCTGTCATATAAATCCTATCTCTATGAATAAGATTTTGGCAGTTATATCTCCAAGCTATTGGCAAGCACCTTTGCTAAACTAAACACTTACCAAGGAGTGATCACAAATCTTCTTTTAACTGAGGTCCCTGCTAGATTGCTTTGCCTTTTCCACAGCTGCCAGTCTCACTCCCTTTTATAAACTACTACTGAGTGCACTGCATTGCTCTGAAAAGCCTAATCTACTTTCACCTTGTACATACAGGCTTTAAAAGGTAGTAGTTCTACATTTTTTTAACATATCTTTTTGGATTTAACACCTCCCAGGAGAAAACTAGGCTTTAACAACCAGAACAGAGGTGCAACCACAAAAAATACTAAAGAATGGCACATAATCAAACACTTTATACTCTGAGATAGTGTAGTATCCATCCTTCCTGTATTACACAACTTGCCAAAGCAGTGAAATATCCCCATGGCCCATTTAGCACAAGGGCTTTATTTTACACAGTAAACAGTACCTACACTGCCTGTCGTGTTATAGATTTGCTCCACTCTTGTACTTTTTGGGAAGGAGGTAAACAAATGAACAGAAACCCATGTATACTATGAATTAATCCAAAAGTTCCTGACCATGCAGTAAACACTACCACTGTGATACTTAGATGTACTTTTTGTTCACTGTGTAAGAACTGTGTTGAACTCATGCTCAACCCTATTATTGTTTTGAATATTGTAGTGCTCAATACCAACTTTTTTTTTTTTTTCTGGAGGTCTGCCTAGCCTGAAATAAAGTGATTCTGCTAAAGAATTTCATTTTTATGAAATATAATAAGGCTTGTTAATATGTGTAATTAATAATATATTAATAATTAGAGCCAGACGATAAAGGATTTTTAAGGACGATATCGATACAAATATTTGGTGATTTTAAAAATCCGATATTCCGATATATCAAAATATATTTTTAAAAAAAATCCAGAAAAACGTAACAAAACAAACCGTTATTTGTAGTTATTTATGAGTCCTCACTAAAATAATATTATAATACAGTTTAAAAATAAACTTTTGTTTCACAACACAACAGCGGAACATCAAAATATATTAACATTCTGATAAATAAAATTTAACAACCTTAAGATCCTTTGAACTAAAAAAAAAAAAAAAAAATCAAAGTTGCCAACAGGGACATTGTAGAGTGCCCTCTGGTGGACAAACTATGCAGCTCCAACACTCATAACATGGTGTTTTGTCCGTTTTATATTTTTTAAATAGAAAAACAAGACTGAATGGTGTTCCTGTTATTTTATTCAACCCCTGTATTTTACACTGTGTTTTTGTTAGAATGATACTGAAATTACCTTAAATCACTGTTGTGTCTACTGTTAGTTGGTGTTCATAATAAGATGCATAGCTGCTAATTCTACTAACCGATTTGATTGCAGCTATCAAAACACATCACTATATTATATTTTTGGGTCTTGCTTGGGGTTGGGTACCTTTTGCATCTGAACCAATACTTCTTTTCCCAATATCCAACAATTTTTTGCTACTTTCCCTCTGTAATTATAAAAAAAAAATTATTTCAGTTGTTAAAATAATTAAAAACCTATTAACTTTTGATTATGATTTTGATTAGAATTTCCTTTCTCCTAGCTCTGTGCTGTGTATACCTCACAATTAACATGGACCAGCGCTGTGGTGGAGGCAGGAGTTGGAGACTGTCATAAAAGAGATTAATGTCCTAAGCCCTGTGTTAGATGGTGAGGCCATATCAGACTCCAGTTTAACCTGTATGCCTGTGTGACATATCCAGCTTCTACCTCAGCCACAGGAGGCACTAACATTTTGACAGGAGTTGTTTGTCAGTCCCAACTTTGTGAGATTGGATCTGTCTGTTGGTTCACGCGTCCGTCAGAGTAGCACACTGGTAAGGGACTGTAAATGTCTGTCATGTGTTCTTGGAGACATTGTTTACTAAACAGAGAAACGCTTCAAGAATGGTGCACCGTTTTACAATAGAAGAAAAGATAAGACAAGCTGTGTTTTGTAGATTACTCTGTTTTTATTCCTTTGATATTAAAATACAGACCTACTGAGATATTCTCACACATCAAATTTGTGAAGACCGTACAGTTACTATTGTTCTCTAAAGTGTTCTGTCATTTATTGTGATTTTGCAGTGTTATATCTATTAATGCAAGTAAAATATATATCGCTGTTTTGTCCAAAATGAAAAGATACGTCTAGCAGAATTTAAATTTGTATTATTGTCAACAAATCCCATGTCAAAGCCAACAATACAATACAATAAAATAAAAATAAAATAATTAAATCTGAATTCTACATACACCTGGTGCTGTAAAGACTCACTAGCTCACAAAAAGTGTTTTATCTGCAGCTGAAAATACAACAAATACCTTATTTACTAAAAAAAGTTCTTGCCAGCTGTTTACTATTTAAAGATTAACGTCTTCAGTAGAACAAATGGGCTAGGGCTAGAGTGCAATTGACAAGTAAGGTAACACAATGAATTGCAAGACAGACTGTTGAATGAAAAACTTAATAGAATAAAGCTAGCCTAATATTTCTTAAGCATCAGCTAAATTGCATGTTAACATTAGATTAAAAGACATCTGCGACGGATGACCAAAGAGCCGCACTGCTCTTTAGTAGAGCTTATTAGCAAAATCCAGAGGGAAAAGCTTTTTGCCTGAACAACAGAAGTCTTAAGAGATACAGATTCACTTGCCCTGCGCACACCAAGGTAGAACAACTGGACACAACACTAAGACAGCAAAATAAGTTGAGCTCACTCCCCCACTTCTTCTTAACACTGTCAGGGCCCTGCTGGATATATCAGATGGCATGCTGCCTTTTGACCATGTCCCAGCGGCTCATGTGGCCTGCCGTAATTCCTTCCCCTAACCATTAATCTCACTGTAAAGACAATGGAAATGCTTTACCCTTTGTCATCTCTCTCTCTCTGACCTCCTGTCTCATGTTTCCACCGTGACCGCTGCACTCCCTCCCCTCCTGCACTTTACAGTCCTTTTACACTGAAGACACCGGAGATAAGGTCGGAATATCTGACGCCATTTTTTTTTATTTTTCATCTTCCCCGAAGGGCTCTTTGTCAGCTTCTTATCAGAATGTCAGGCCTATGCTTGAGTAGGTAAACAAACAAGCAGCAGCAGAAATGATGTAACAGAGGACTGCCACCAGTTGGGGATGAGCTGTCAGTCGCTCTGTTGAGCTAATGATCACTGTTGGGTTTTGTGGGAATTGAAGTTCTCTAATTCAGGCCACGTTTCTTTCTTCTGTTCATGCTGGGGTCTCACTCATGCATGTGCTCTTGGATTCTTGATGTCTAGATTCTTGATTTTGTGTCTGTTGATAGGTCAGAATCCAAGTAGCTGTGTGGTTTATGAGGTTAGCTTGTCCTACTAACTGACGGAGGACGAAGTAGATCCCTAGGTTTTTGGGTCACGACTGTAAATGAGGGCTGTAACCAATGATTATTTTACCCATTACACTTTCCCAGAGACCAGGATGCTGCTCCATAATCGTGTATTGTAGGGATAACATGTGTAACATAATGAAATATGTTGCTGGTTAGTGTTTTGTAAATAGGTTTAGTATGAATATTTTGGGACTTTGCTTATAAGCTCATTAAGTCTATTTCCTTGATATGTTGATTATAAAAATGTAATTGTGCCGCATCACAATTCTACTACCAGAAACACATTGCCTAACCAAGGATATGTTTACTTTATATCAGGTGTTTGACGGGTTATCGGTTCATCTGTCACTGGTAAATATATTACTTAAACTGTGTGTGTGTGTGTGTGTGTGTGTGAATATATATATATATACACACACACACAATGTATTTGGCAGTTGTCCGTCATGTGTAGAAGTGATGCGTTCCAACTCATAAACCCTAGTGTTGAACTTGCCGAAGATTCGAACTGAATGTTGTTTCCATCGGCCTAAGTTTTTCTCATTTAACAGATGTTGTCCATTAATAATAATCATCCAGTTGGCTCCACTAGGTTTTTGCCATTTCCTTCCCCTTTCGGTTCTGTGCTGTATTACGTTGTTTAAAGTCTCCCTACAGCACATAATAAAAATGAATGAAGCCAGTCATCCAATTAGCCTCAGCATGCTGCTGAGGTAATGATGGAAAACTGCAAGGATGAGTTATATTGAGGCCTCTTCAAGGTCTGGACAAATCATTCACCTGTTAACATGAAATTTCATAACGACACAGTCGCTGAATTATGGGCTCAGCGCTGTCACTGATCCAGTTAAAAATGTGTGCTTGTAGAACAGCTTGCACACCTGAATTTTTTGAAGACAACGGCCAACTTTAAATTTGACGACCAGCATATAGATTTATAAGTAGTTAGGAAGGGATGAGCGAGTACAGCACTATCTGTATCTGTGTCTGTATCTGTTTACCACATGAATTATCTGTATCCGTATCTGTCTACTCGGACGGATGGACGGGGGGTGCAAAGGTTTAAAAAAAAAAAAAAAAAGTTGCTTTCTACCACGCGCCTGAGTCTGAAACCCCACGTTGCCAGAAATCTACTGGTTAAGGAAGTATCACAAACCGAAGTAAAAAACAAACCTGAAGAAACCCTAAACGTTAACGGAAAAGACCTGCAGACAGTGACTGGGGGAGAGAGAGAGCGCTGTTCACTTCTCCGTGTTACAGAGTGTGTGTGTACGGGCGGGGCGCACGGTCCGCTACCCAATCCGAGTACAGATATTGACTCGTATAATACTTGTATTCGGCAAAAGTGCTTTATCCATACCAGATACTCGTTTCAGCCGAGTATCCGGCTCATCCCTATAGTTAAGCTTTTGAATTCATACTTAAAGTCAACCCACACAGAAAGCGTTTCTTGATGCGTTTTTGACGTCCATCCCTCGTACATCTCATGGAACAAATATGTCCACTTTATCAAATGTAGCAAGCCACAAAGACGCGTCACCACAGGACTCCTTACTTTGTTTTTCCTCTGCCAGGATATAAAAGAAGGGTCATTTCCAGAGACAGCTGCTCTAATTACACAAATCTCCTGCTGTTGTTTATGTTGAATCCTTTGGTTGGCATGCTTTGCTTTCACATCACAAACGAACCAGTACAGATTTTGTTTAGAATAACACCGTGATACTCGGTCCTGTTGTTCATCTGAGCTTGACTGACATTCACACCAGACTAAAAAAAACAACCTAGCATGTTAGGTGTGAAAGCGCACTCATACTAGACTTGACTTTTGACTGGTCTCCTCACCAGTCTTGGGAGTTATATACAGAGTATCAATAAAACACCTAATATCTTGTGCTGAACACATTCACAGTAGTCAATCAGAAGTGTGTCATAGAACAATGGAGGTAATAGAGTTGCTCATCAGTTCATTACCTCTGTGGAATATTGTTCTCTTCATACTATAACCTGCTCCGATGAGATTCCTGTCAACAAAGCATCCTCTCTATTTTTTACAGTTTTTGGAGAGGGAGATATTATTTACAGTCCCTTTTCTCTCAAAACTCACCCTTCACACATATGTCAAACATGCCAGATCTGCTTAGGTCACATCACTGTCTTGTATCTTGAGCTAGCTGTCTTTTCCAGCCTATAATCGCAGTCATTCTATGAGTCCTTGGGTATGCTATTTTTGGGCAGCAATCCTTCACCCATTGTAATATCTGTCAAAGAGAAAGAGAGAGGAGGCAGTTGAGGGGTATAACTTGGGGATAGCTCACCCATGAATATGTATTAAACTTTTTTACCCGCCTCACATGGTCATTTATTTGTAACATGGTGAACGTTTTAAATTAGCTGAAATATTATTCAAATTACAGAGCTCTGTGACACGAACACATTTGAATGAATTGCAGGTAAAGTAGAAAAGGGAGAAAAAAAAATCTTTTATACTGAGTGTTTTTCAGTGTAATTTAAAAGGGGTGTTCTTTTCTGGTTCTGGGCAGCAGCCAGTCACTTGATGTTGGTACAATGGCCCTGCTTTAAATACCAAGCATGCACAGGTTTGATCTCAACGTTTGACAGCAAATTGAAGACAGTAATTCATCAAAGTGTGCAGTGTGAAGAGAAAAATACACCACCTATATAACTATTATATCTGACAATGAAGATACATTCAAGAGATGACATTCATCACACCAATCAGTTGCCTTTTTTGTGAAGCCATATAAAATCCTCATGGTTGTTTGTCATTTAATTACCATGAATCTGATTTGTGGCTGAGTGTTGCGCTAATGACTATAATAAAAAGTATGTGAACCACATTGTAAATTAAAAATGCAGGTTATCTTCAGCCCTTAACCAGTGTTGTAAAGCTGCCTGAATTTAGTATTTTTTTGTTCACTTGGGGGCAGCGGAACCATAACGGGAAGCCAAAACAGCAACATTAACATTCACTATAAAAAGTAGTATACAGTGTATATTTATAAAAAGGAGTGTGTTGTGTGCGTGTGCGTGTGTGTATATATATATGTATGTGTGTGTGTGTATATATATATATATATATATATATATATATATACTGTGTGTGTGTGTGTGTGTGTATTTACACAGTATATATTCAAGTTCTCCTTTCTTAGCTCTGTTTTGCTTTCCATAAACTCCTGAGAAAAATAGCTGCTAAATGCTCCACTATGGCAACAAGGTTGAGAAATTTTGCAGCCCGGAAAATCTAAATAATAAGCTGATGCTAAAAGGTGCTAAATGGTTCTATAGATTTGAGAGGAACTGCACAGTTTGGTGATAATTCTTTGTCAATTCACACCTCACACAACATCTTTCACATTACACTTAGCCTTAATTAAGAAGTGCTTGAAAAAGTCAAGAGCAACTAGACTTGCTTTCATTTCTCGAAGATTTTTCGACTCATCCAAAAGTTTGGTAATAGTGCTCTGAATGGGATTGTGTTTGACAAGGAATCTCGAGGACTGCATAAACAGAACAAACACATTACATTTTCCCAAAAGTGCTGAAACACCTGATGATTGGTCAACACAATCCCTTTCTGTGTGAGAAATAGTGGGCATTATTGTATTCACTACACTTACTGACATCTTGGCCTGTTCTTACTGCCAGTGCCCTCATTACTAGTCTACTCAGTGTTAAAGTTTGTATTAAGAATTGAAACCTGCTGACCCGGGTCATGCCCTTGCTAGACCAATGAAGTGCAATGCATCTCATACTCAGACTCTAGATATTATTCAGTGCATGGCAAATACCGTTAAGTATACTGTAGAATTGTGGCATTATTGATGCATTAATTAGCATTTCCATTTACCTAATTGAAATTTGATTATTCCTTCTCGCAGATAAAGCAACACGTTTCTCCTTTATCTGATAATTACAGCCTATAGAACAACGTGAAATGCTTGGCAAATCATGTCGTTTGAGGAACCTGTTCTCAGTTTTCGAAGGAACAATTTATCTATGACGTGAGGCATGCCAAAGGCAAGAACTGAGAAGAGGCTTGAAGCAGTTTTATGCAGATGTTATCATTGCTATGAATTAGTTTGTCAAAATCTATCAGAAAGAAGTGACAGCAGACACCTGGACTTGCTTGTTCCCCATCTGACTATCCTGACCATGTATTTTTTGGACGAGCTACTATATTAAATATCCATTCAAATTCTCAATCCACTGATTGCAGATGACTACAGACTTTTCAGCATACATCATGCAAATAGCAGGTAGAATCCCTTTTGAGCTATTGTAATTTATACAGTATATCTGTATTATAGTTTGGATAGCTTTAGGATGAACTGAGCCTCTAATATATGATCATACAAAGTTTTAGATAATTAAGAAGTAAGAAAACACATTTTACTCCCACTTTGTATCAGATAATTAGGCTAACATGATTACAGCAAGACCAACAGCTACTGGTAGGCATGTGCACATCAGATGTGCATATGCTGGATGGACATAGTGATATGGCCAAAAAATGGTTCTTATTATCAAATCTAAGTGCTGAATATTATGTGATTCAGAGTCATTTGTCTACAGCGTTGCAATGGACCTTAGGAAAATGGGTTTATCTCCACAGCCTGTGGGATCCCAAGACGATTCAATAATAAAATAGTCTACACGATGGTGTGCAAACAAAATGGACAGCAATTATATTCTATCATTTTGTGTAAAAGGTTATAATTATGTGCCAAGACAACAAATATACCACTTGGAATTTGAATATAGCTGTAACTTATTCAAGACAAACATTTTTGAACATTTACTTTGGAAATGTATATTATTATCTTCAAATATTTGCCAAACAGGCCCTTAAGATGACATTCAAGGCTATCATTAGCTGCTCTTGTAATGGCATCAGTTGCTAAATAGCATGGTATTATTGAAAAAAGCTGAGGTTGGCAGTGGTCTATTTTGTGTGAAAATGTTGTGACATTTAAGCATTTGTTGTCATGTTTTTAAGGAACACATGCGGTACCCAGAATGTTGGCCTTATGTTGAGTGGGTCCAGAAACAAGTTAAAAGTCATTCAGTGTTTTTTTCTTTTTCTGGAGCATTCATTGTGCAGCAAATGAATATAGGGAAAACACTGAGATTAGTCCTCCTTTTATTGACAGAACTAAGGGCCGCAGGTCAGAGTCAAACCCGGGGCCCGCTGCGTCGTGGAGTAAACCTTCATATATGCCCGCTCTACCAACTGAGCTATCCGGGCACCCACCAAAATAGGATTTGATGATGAAGAAAGTCAGTTGCTTAAAGCCATATTTGGTGTTTTGAAAGAGGAAATAATAACTGTACTGCCAATTGCACTGTCAATAACAATAAAAAAAATTTCAAATCTTAAACTTCAAATCCCTTTTTAAACACTATTCAGGTCACCAATTTATATATCTTTTTCATGTGTAGTCGACTGAAAAAATTATTTTTGAGTACCTAATAATACTTAAAATAGAATTTGGTACAGCCCACTTGAAAGTACATTATGTGAATTAGTGTTTATTAGAAAAAAGAATCTTGGTTTACATTTAGCCGTTATGTAGGTATAAGGCTATTAAATATTTCTACTAATTTACATAATTGATAAATATATGCTACCTTCTCCATTTTTTTTTTCCAGTGCTGTACATGAGCAAAAGCATATATGTTAATTCTTACTGTTCATTATACAACAACTGGAATACTTAGTTGCCTTTTATAAATGTAAAGATTTTAGTACTACATGCTATATTAGACAACAGAAGGCAATTTGGTTTTATTCAAATTTTTCTACTAGCTCTGCCTGTTTCCCCTCGCCTTATTAGTATAGATCATAATGGCAGACTACACACCTGCTTTTGTGATGACTCTTTTACACACAAGTGCTCTTTAGAGACTATATTTACATTACTTCATTAGCTTAGTGACATGTCTTTCTCTCTTAATACGATAATTTTATTTCTAAAAAGTAATAATAACTGTACAACATGTTATTCTGACTAATGTTAATGTGGATCAGGATTTGAACCCTTGATGTGACTGATTTGTCACATATGCATGGTAAGCACTGAAATTACATTGAAACATTATTATTATTAGTAGTAGTAGTATTATTTGTCACATACAATTGACAGTACAATGTAGTGAAATTCAATTCAATTTAAACCATCCAAGTATTAGGAGCAGTGGACAGCTATCCAGTGAGCAACTTGAGGTTTAGTATCTTGCTCAAGGACACTTTGACATGTGGCCGGAGGAGCCTAGCATCAAACCGCCAATCTTGTGGTTGAGGGGTAATCACTCTACCAACGAGCCACAGCCACTCCTGCCAAATTGGTTTAGTATATCAAAGAAACAGTACATTTATTGTTTTCCTTTTGGCATCAATGCCTCAGTGAAGTTTAAACTCAACAATATATTTGTCACATTTAAAAGCTCCTACCGTCAGTTTCATTGCAGGTTTTCCTTAGCTCAAAAGACTGAGGTCAATATACATTTAAAAACTGCTTCACATCACAGCTCTGAAAAATGTAATGTTCCCTTTTTCTTTTTAATTATCAGTTATATCATTTTTGTGCCAGTATGACTTCCTCTGTTGCATCAAAAGATTTTCTATATTACCAGAGTAGAATATAAAAAGACTGCTGCTGTGAATATTTTTCTCCCTCCCCTACTCTAATTTAGGGGAAGGATCACACTGGCTAGGGTGCTTTGAACATAGTGGTCTTATAAATGTATCATATGAGGGTTGAAATCCTTTTTTTTTTTTTTTTTCTTTACAAAAAATTGGCTTGATGCACAGCTCCCATGTCATACCACCAGGCTCCTCATGTGAGCCTGTTTCAGTTATGCATGGGGCTTCATTGCAAGCAGGTGTTTTTTTTCAGTTTTTATATTTTTTCACTATGAGAATTTGTAAGCTGTTACAGAGAAGATTGTACAATAATTCAAAATAACCAAATTTGTCTGCACACCATAACTGCCATGGTAAGATGGCATGCTGTCATACGGTGTGAGTATACCAACACATTGTCACTCCCATCGCGTGAAATATGGACGCTTGGTCAGGTGCCTTTGGCGTTGTTATTGACGCTAAAAGACTCCTTTAGCGTCATATCTAAACACGCTTTATCTAAATGCGCTTGATCGGGACTATTGGTGTCACTTTTGACGCAGTTAGGTAAATGAAAAGGTTGTGGGTGGGCTTATAAAAGGTACATTTTCATGACACGCGGGACAAGAATGGGACAGTTAGGTTTAGGAAAAGAAGAAAACGACAGTTGGGTTTGTAAAACCTAACACACGCAACACAAACTCGGTCCCCGGGGTGAAAGTCCTCCGTTGTTTGACCCATCCACCATGCCAACCAACCTCCCTAAGAGGAATTCCAGCTTTAAAGGTCCAACATGTAATACTGACAGCTAGTGTTTAAAATAGATACTATAGTACAAATTCATAATACTGGAGAGTCATTTCCCCCGTCCCCTCCTCCCCAGGTTTGGAAGTTCACGGAGGTTGCCAAAAGTCTCACTTTCCCAGACCCTCCTCCAAGTGTGCTAAAGGAGCATCCACAACAATGTTGCTAGACGCTTGTCTCATATAGCCAGACATTACTTCACATACAGCAGAGTAGCTAATGTTAGATGCTGGCTATATTGACAGTCATAGAAGCCCATGCTCATGTGGAGCTGACAGAGAAACTTTTTTGGCTTAGAATTACGGTAGCCACCTTTTTTATTTATTTCTCAATGACAAATTTCATCCATATTGAAAGGTTTTTACATAGTTTTGTGATTTCACAATAGAAATGAATGGCCATATAGTCTGCTGGAACAAATAAAAATGTAATTAAATACTAATAATAATACTAAGTCAGATTCCCCCATTCCAGATTTGCTTCACCAATAATTGATTTTCTTTATTTTAAATACCTAATACCAGTACAAAAAAATCAAGTCAGCATTGTAGTACAATTCAGTGTAAATATAAAAACGTGACATTAAAACAAACATGTAATGTATAAATGCAGCAGCAGCAGCATCACACGAAGGCTGTACCCACTGTGTGTGTGTGTGTGTGTGTGTGTGTGTGTGTGTGTGTGTGTGTGTGTGTGTGTGTGTGTGTGTGTGTGTGTGTGTGTGTGTGTGTCTCTGCAGTGTCCCTGTAACTCTTCTGCTCATCATCAATATGATTGCACAGCACTTCTTCTCTGTCACACTGAGAGTCACAGACCTCCCCTCATATTATGCCAAAATAAATCTGAAATTCATTAACCACTGGGTGGAGCTGTCACACTCTCTCCATTTATTTTTCTCTCTCACTGTCTGTCTCTCTGATTTCAGTCTCTCTTGCCCCTCTTGCCAAACCTTCCTCTCCCTATCAGTACATATCTTTCTCACCTCATCCTTCTCTTGTTTTCCTGTCTTCTGGTTAAGATTGCACATACCAATGAGTATTTTTTGCTCTTTCCCCCTCACTGTGCATTGCTTTTTATTTTCTCAGAATGACCTGACCCCTTTCCTTCCACCTCATCCACTATAACCTGAACATTTTTGTTTGCATTTTTTGTGCAGTGTATTTTACTTTGGTTTATTGGTTACATTGTTAAACTTGAAATTAATACCAGCAACTGAACCATCCATGTGAAGCTCCTTAAGTAGAATATCTACCATGTTTCAAATATACTTGTCCAGGATACAATCATAATAATACACTAACAAGAAGGCTACAGATGCTGTATTGTCCCATTGTGTCTAGCTAGGTATACAGCATGAACTGTTGCTACAGCTAGTCTAAAAATAGCTAGAATAACCATATAATTCCTCTTGTTGTTAAAGAATGATTTATTCTAATATTCTAATTTTTTTTTTCATGTGAATCAATTCATGTGAAAAGAATAAGATTTATACCTCTTACAATGCTGTATCAATTCAATGTATTCATCGTATGCCGTTAATAGAAGTATATCGTCGAAGCCAAACAACTGCAAGGGCACAGTGTAGCCCCGTGGCAGAGTAAGTTATCTTGTAGATAATAATCAGAAAAAGGCAAGCAAGTCGCTTGGCAAATTTTGGATG
This sequence comes from Percina caprodes, assembly GCA_013375575.1. Taxonomy (NCBI): domain Eukaryota; kingdom Metazoa; phylum Chordata; class Actinopteri; order Perciformes; family Percidae; genus Percina; species Percina caprodes. The sequence goes on along the minus strand of JABXJD010000011.1, from coordinate 1,967,362 downwards.
TAATAATTTTATTAAATAGCTTTGCCAAACAAAGGTGAAGTATTTTGTGACTACTTTGTACGCCACTCCTCAGAGACTTTAGCAAAAAAGAGCACCAAACTCCAGCACTAACAAGCAGACCAAAAAACACACACTGTAACACTTTGAAAAACTCCCAGTATGAGGTTGAGGTTTGGCAGGTAGTGATGCACTGATTTGATTTGGATATCGGCCCAATACTGACTGAAATAGCTGGTGACAATGGGGCCGATCTACCGGTATTTAATTCAATAACCAATTTGTTGCTGCATTTGAAAAGGTTTACACTTGAATTGTAATTCCTGTTCAATATTTTTACCAAGTTGCCGTTGCACGATTTATTTTAATGAGTAAAAATTCAGTAAATCTATATATTTGTCACATTTTGTTTTACAAAGTTAGGAAAGCAATGTGATGATGATGTTGTCTTACATATTAAAGAATGATCCCAGTCACTTAGACATACAGCTTATTAATTAAACAATGGTATTGAATCTGTACTTGGTTTCGGCTGATTATCCAAGCCCAGGTTTCGGTATCAGGACTGTAATAGTTGGATCGTTACATCACTGTTGGCAAAATCAACAGAGACTCATTGAATCAGATTGAGTCAGCCATGATTGAAGAAGTCATTGCGGAGTCACTGAAGAGCAGTGGACAAATAGGACTGTGGTGAAGGAGTTGGCCTTTCTATTGAAGCCCTGCACTTGACGTGTCGGCCTCTAAAAACTAAAAAAAAAAAAAAAAGGTGGGAAGAAAGTATTTTTCTTTTCAGTCCTGTTAGATTGTAAATATGTACACTGGCTGCCATGTTTTCTAGTTTAACGTAAAGTAGTCTTATCAAAGTAAAACATTGAATTACAATTATGCCAGCAACAAATCTATTCCTTTCAGTAAACCTTACTGAGCTTAATGGTTATCAGCAATTAAAAGACCAGGCATTTTTGGGGTCAAATCTGGAGTTCACGATTCTTTGCAGTAATCAAGTTTAGAGGTTCCGATACCAGTATCTTTATTTCTTCCGATACTGCCTAAAAGGCTGGCATCGGTATCGGGAAGTACTGGAGTTTACGCACCAATCCGATGCCACGTAATAAAGCCCTCAAGAAAATCTACGTTAAAGTAGTTTGTTGTTTTTCCGTTATAACTGACTGTCAAACTGGATAATAAAATAAAGTTCTGTGGCGTTCATTGTTCATGTTTGTTCATGTTTCACAAAGAGTTTAACTTGAGCCAGACCTTACAACAATGAAGAAATCATATAAATCATATCACATCCATACAGGGATAGTAGTGTACAATTGTTAAAATATATGACCCACTGGTATCGGATCAGTACTCGGAATCGGCCAATGTGCAAGTTCAGGTATCAGAATCAGTATCGAGAAGCAAAAAATGGTATCGGACCATCTCTATAATCAAGTTATAAACAATGACCTTTATATTTTTAAAAGTTAACTGTAGACATTTAAGAAAAAGCCTTTGGATTTCTTAAAAAGGGGGCAGTACGCTGACTTCAAGGGACAATTTGGTGATTATCTGCCTTATCTCTATTGATATGAATTTGGGATATGGTGTGAAAAAAGCCTTAGTTTTTCTCAATGTTCTCAATGTCTTTAGGGCTCAACTGGCCACAGCTGCAAAATCTACACTACTTATGTCCTCCAGTGACGTCGCTGGTGTCTGTAAGAGCTACACGCTAATTCAGCTTTGGTAGCTGAGTGTGCAATACAGTTCACAAACTTTGCTGTTCTCTTCTCTTGTATTGCAAACTAGTTATGTTTCAGTCAGCAAGAGGATTTTATGGACAAGATTTTTTTTTACAGTGTATATTGTAAAGTGTTTTGCTAGTCTATATTCACGACGTTCCACTTACAGGATTGCTCCAGTGCTGTCGGAAATTCTCCCAGATGTCCCTCTTTTCGGCTGGATGTCTGTGAACTTCCACTTTCTTTGTGTTGGCATTCTAAACTCTGGTTGATTCCTGGGGATTCCTCAGATCACTGCAGGGTAAAATCCAGACAGCTAGCCAGACTATCTGTCCAATCTGAGTTTTCTGTTACACGACTAAAACATCTTTTGAACATACATACTGTATGTTTCACCAAAGCAAGGTTCTTCCTGAGGCTATTTTGCAGCGGCATCTTGGCTCTGCCCGGCGCTTAGCACCACATAAGACAATTGTGACTGCCAATAAACCAGAGTTTTGCTTTGCCAGACCTTCCACAGCACTGTGGAGGAAGGTCTGGCTAGTACACACAGCATTCCAGGATGGTAGAAAAACATAATTGGCATTTCTTTAAACTAATCACAATCGTCTTGGGCGGCACTAAGCACCTCAAGAAGCCTCTGCAAAATAGCCTCGGGAAGAAACTTGTTGTGGTGGAACGTGTACGTTCAACAGCTGTTCTAGTCTTTAGGCTAAACATTAAAGTTGAAGGAAACGACCGGTGGACATTTATGATTTCATTTTGTTTGTTTATTTTGTATAAATAAAGCAGGGACTATGTCACGAGAACCGATACTACAGACACCTTCCGGTAGGCCTGCACGATTAATCGTTATAATATCGCGATCTCGATTCACCCTGTTCACGATTAAAATTTTAAATAAATTTGATTTAAAAATATATATATATATATATATATATATATATATATATATATATATATATATATATATATATATATATATATATATATATATATATATATAAATTTGTTTAAAGACCTTGGTTCTCATTTAATTTTACACACCGACTGCATCACAAACGCTACTACTTTCTTATGTGAGTTTTAATCATAGACTGTATAAAAAGTTCTGCCAAGCGCTCTATGTTTACAGGGTTGTGGTGATGCCTAATGTGCTATATGTGCCAAAAAAAATCTGTTTGATACAGCCGATTTGTTTTGTTTTGTCATGGTTCATGTGTGCAATAAACATTACACTTTGTGAGAAAAAGAATTGTGGCAGAGAATCGTGATGTCCCTTATAAGCTAAAAATAAATCGTGATTCATATTTTTCCCAGAATCTGGCAGTGTCTCAATTGTTTTTGCGAGTAACCAACTTGGGTACTCTAGCTATAGAATTCAGTGTGAGTATGTATGTCTTGAGACATTTTGATATTTTTCAAATATTTTAATAAAGAAGTTCATGTTTCAAGTCAAAGTACATGGAATCTCTTTTTACTGTGGTATTGAAATCGGCATTGAGAATCGTGTTATTTAACTGGTATTGGCACCGACTACTGAATTTTTGCTATGGTGACACCCCTAGCAGGGACTTCTCCATTCTATTGCAGAAACTGTTTCGATGAAATGAAATTTTGATTTCAAGTTTAATTTTGGCTCCCAATGATCACCAACATAGTATAATCCAGAGAAACCACTTATTTTGTCTTGTGTTCTGAATCACGCGGGGCATGTGCACATCTGCCCCTCCCGAAGCCATAAAATCTCTCAGCAGTCAGGGGGGGAAGTTGTGTGCATCCACTGAAATTTAAGAACTTAGCACGAGTAAAGATGGCTAGAGGAGGGCAGCCACAGCAGTGTTCGGTGAGCAAAAAGACAAATCCAGCTCCGTTGTTTGGGAAAAGTTAACGTTAGCTAACCCTGCAGTCTCTCTGCCTCTGCCTCCCCGCTCTAGTAGACGTTGTTTTCCCCCCAACAAGCTGTATTCACTTCCTGTTTACAACTTTTCCCTGCTGGGTGCATAGGCCTACTGCTCAAAACCAACATGGAAAAATATAAAAATGTTCCCTCAGCATTTAGATTTTTGTTTTTTTATTTTACTGTATGTAAAATGAGTCAACATGAGTCACGTAGCGTTATTCTAATGTACCATCTATGTGCTGGATTTTTCCTTAGGTAGCTCGTAAATAGTACTGACAGTAGGCTAGTAGTGGTCATAGTGAGTGAAAATGTGACGTGTGATGCAATATTGTATTAAATATCTGGAATTGTTCTTTAGCTATGTAAAGTTGTGTGATATCTGTAAAAGCTGAACCGACTCACAGTAGTAAAACAGATTTCATTCTGATCCAAAGACTTTCTGTGAGATAAAGAACACTATCCATTATATCCAAAGGTTAATGAGTAATCGTGTTAAGTAATCGTGATTTCAATATTTACCAAAATAATTGTGATTATTTTTTCCATAATCGAGCAGCCCTAGCTTCTGTCTTATTTTGAAATCTCATCTGGTGGGGGAGCATGCCCTAAAAGAATCTTGATATTTCAAACTAGAAAGTAAATGTAAGAAGGATTTATATGACAAAAGTATTACATGAATTAAATGATTGTGAATAATTAAACCACCACTTTCAAACGGAATGAAGTTTTTGGATCATTTTTGTTTTGATTGAGGTGTTTACATCAGGCACTTATTAATCTGATGTAGCTGTTATTCCATTCACTATGTAGATGCAGCTGTTGACGGCATGAAAATGCAGACAAAGCACAATTATGCTAGAGATTTATTTCTCTCTCTCTCTCTGCCGGTTCCTGTTTAGCTGGTGGAGGGATAAAGGTCATAGGTCCTAAGGCTTTGTAGATTAATGTTAAAGATGTTTGTCTTTGACTTCCCTAGGCCAGAAGACCTCATAAATATTGACCTCTTCCTCCTGCACCGTCATGTTTGGTATGCTGCTAAAAAAGAGAAAATAGTAACAATTTGGAGAGCTTTGGATAATTGAGGTTATCCTACTGGACACAAGAAAAGACCATCAACACTCACCTCTCCTGTAGCCACCATACATGCAATGCATCAACTTAAATCAAATCTCTGGCGGATATGTTCAAAAAGAGCATTTGAGATGAATTCACTGATTTACCAACACACATAAACACATACATTTTAATACCAATTCATTCAAACAGATTTCCTGAAATGTCAAATCTTTCATAGCATATGGATTGGCTTGTAATGTAATTGTCCAATAAATAGCAGATATGGCTATATGACGCTAAAATGCAATAATATAAAATAATCCAATATTTTAAACTCTGTGGAAGTTCTTTTGTGATGTTTAACTATTGATGGATAAATTACATGCAGGACTTCAACTGCAAAGTATCTAAGAGAAACTACAAAGTAGTGTAGTAATATCTAGGTAGAGGACATCAGTAAAGCGGTGAGGCACTGTAGGATTTATGTATGTACGATAATTTATTGGCTTCAATAACTCTCACTGATACGTAACGGGTTGTGTTAAAGGAAGGTAAGTCAATCCAAGTTCCCAATCATCTATTTGACTTGCTTGTCTTTAACAGGTGGTTTATTTTTGGATTTATTGTTGCCAATAATCATACTTGGATATTTAGTACATCTTGCCAACATCCTCTTACTAGGGCTGGGACTAACAACTTTTTTTTCATTGTGGATTAATCTGATGATTCCCAACCATGTGATCTATAAAATTTCAGAAAGTTGTGAAAAATGCAAAAAGAATAGTTTTTCTAAAGACCAATATTACCATGAACAAATAGCTTGTTTTTTCCGACCAACACTCCAAAACCTGAATATATTCAGTTAACTATTATATAAGGCAAAGAAAAGCATCAATTAAACAATTTAGCAACTGGACCTAAATGGGAATGTCTGGCAGTTAATGATCACATTGACTGAGTAATTGTCAAATCACTTCAGCTCAATTTTGTACCTCATGAAGATGAATTGTGTGACTACAAACCAACAGTATTTGGCATTTATGTGGCAGGAGCGCTTCTGGTGTCCTTTGAACCCCACCGGTGCTCATTGAAGGGAATAAAATACATGGACAGGAGGAAGAATTTTGACTGAAAAAGTCATTATCATGTCCAGGCACTCAAGGTTGGTTAAGAAAAGTGATAAAGGCCTTTAATTAACAGAGCAAGAGCCTTCCTCAGGGTGTAGTGACACAAAGAGACAAAGTGATTATAATTTCCAGGTGTGCACAGGTGAGAGCATGATTTGTTTTACCTAGCCTCTAGGGTCATGCGACTACAAATGTAATACTAGGCACTACGTATCTAGGCCATCATTAGTCAACAAAGCTAAATCATAAGTGGCAAAATAGAAATATATACTTGGTGACATATAAAGAGGATTGTAGAATTAAAAACAGCATAAATTGCTATTTTGTCTTAGCTTTTCTTATGATTTTGCTTTATTTAACCAACAGTGAGAGCTTGGACATGTTTTTTAAAGACTTTTTTAGGCCTTTCCATTCTTTCTCCTTTCAGTATTTGGCAATTTCGGTCTTAACAGTAATCAATAATTTAAATGTTTGAAATTATTAAGTAAAAAAAATGGATAATTCTGATTATGTCAAGACTTTCAACAGTCAATTGAGAAAAGACAAGTCTACAAGGGGACAAAAGTGAATAAGAGCACTGGCGACCACGAAACAACAAGAAGCTATTGTACGTTACTAAACGTTAGCATACAAGCTAGTGTTAGTCCCAGAGCAGCTGAGGGTGTTACCAAGCAACTGTAAACATTCTAGCCCTTGAGGCTAACGTTAGCTAGCATACTACTGTTGACAGATATTAAAACTGATAGTTACATTCTCACTTCCAGTTCTCGCTGAAGAATAGACAACCGAAATGACCACCTCTCCCCAACCACTTTCCCATCCAGATTTGTTTAGCCTTCTGCTGTTTCTCGCTGCAAATAATTATACAGCAAGTTGTCGCACCACGTCAGTCTCAATGTTGTTTTGTGTCCCTTCCCTGCTTTGCTTATCCCGCAGTGCGTGCATGTTTGAGATTAGAGAGAAAAACATCTGTTAATTTTCACCTTAGGTGATGCAACCTGTTTTTAAAATCGGTTAGGGAGTGGCTGACCGACTCTACAATGAAATAAGATTTTACCCATTTTAAATACTGGTAGTAAAATGAATATGTGGCAGTCGTTAAATTTGATATTGTAGCGGGCCGCCACAAATAAATCAATGTAGGGGAAGCACTGAAGCTGTTCATTTCTCCTGGTGCTTTCAACCTGGATCTTTCCAGAATATAATAAATTATGTTAAATTTGCTGTTTGGCTTTGTGAAACTGTTCTTCACATAAACATTTTTTTTTTTTTTTGTGGAAAGACATGAATTGAATGACTGAGACAAGGCCACATTTTAGACATCATGTATAACTGAGCAGAGACAGCCTGTTTGTTAATCAAAATCAGGACACGACTGTAAGGTTTCATGTTTGATCTTCATGATAGTAAATTTAACTTCTATTCATCATTGCAGAAGGGTGATGCGGTGCTCTTGTCCTTTTGATAAAAGGCATTTAATGTATATATTTAAATTAGGAAATTAGTTGTTACTGTGTATTGGGTAAACGAAGTAAAAAGAAAATAAGACAATATATTGTTCTACCAAAATAGAATGACATGGTCTTGTTGGGTATTGATCTACTGAGTGAGGGCACAGTGCTGTCTTAAATGATGCCAAAATAATCCACACCATCCCTCACTGTCTTTGGGTTCACTGACATGTGACGCCTCTACCATTTTATTTGTCTATTGCGTAGTACTTCTCTAAGAGTGGCGGTAAAGTTCATTACTTCCATGGCACATACCATTGGTCTCTTCCATTCCCTTATTAGGTGTTAGTGAACCTAGAGTTTTGTGTTTCCTTAAAGTCATCTGGTTTAATTGATTAAATTGGCTTGATGATGTTACATACAGCTGTAATGTTCTTGCTTCTTTTATCTGAAGGAGAGCAACTAGTGGCTTTGACAACAACTTATGCTTGTTTTTTTTTTTTTTTACACTGCAGCTTGAGCTACTGTTGTCTTTATACTTCTGGTTTCATTTTGTGGTGATTGCTTGTGTTGCCACCTCTAGCATCTTCTGTCTCTTTGCATAGTCTGCAGATAATTCTTCTTTGCTTGAAATCAAGCCATGTCAAATCTATGGCTAAAGCACCCCATTTTTAATCATTAAAATAAAAAATAAACAAATTCTTGTCCTTTCTTAACACCATAAAGGTTTTGTGTGTGTAAGGTAATAATTTACTCTGTTTGCCTGTTACATCACAGAACGCACCTGTTTACATCAGTGTTGCTTCATGCTCTTGACCATGGAGTGAAAGAAATAAAAAGTTTTGCACCATACCACCAAAAAGCTAATGTTAGCATGTTGCTTCAGCTCAGAATGAGCAAGTGTCTGAAGGTCTGGCCAGAGATGCAGACAAGTTGGTGGATGAGACTGAGGCCAATGGTGCTAAGGTTAGCACAAGACGCTTATTGGCGTACAAGTCAGTCACACTTTGGCGAGCTCTTATGGCGGAGCTGGAAGACCTACCTGCAGGTTCCTGATCAGCTGCAACCACAACGGACAGAGAGTTATCTGTAAGACAAGGATGGTGTTTGTGTCCATATTTCTTCATCATTGTAAGGTATGTTTAACTGTAAATGAAATTATCTATTTCTCTTTTGTTTTTCTACTTTGTTGGATATGTGTTTAACAACTGATGTCTTTTTTTGTTGAATTTTCCATGCTCAAAATTAATAAATATAAAATAAGAAAAAAAGAAAAGTGATTGAAAACATCCACATATGGCACATTCAACGGTATCATTCAGATCAGTGGCTTAAAAAAAAGGTTAATACCTACGATGCAGGAAGGTAGTTAAATAAACTGTACTATCAAGTCCAAGGAAAATAGTATAGCATTTACTTTATATGCAACTATTGGCACATTCAGCAGACCCCCACCACTGATTTAAAGGTTATGTACTGACATTCAGAGCATTGATATAGGAGGAAACAACCTTTTGAGGATATTGTGAAGTAATAGTGTCCTGAGCAAAGCATAAAATCACACTCTGTTCAATCAGCAAAATGTGCTGTAATACATGCACTGTACACAAAGAATACTTTAACTTTAAATAACGTGGGCAGCTTTTGCACACCTGGGAGGCAGGCTTGGCAATAAGTGCAATAAGTAGAACAACTGAAGGTTGAGGTTGTAATTTTTCAAAGACAATGGAACGTTATTGAGCTGTGGAGCAGATGTGCTATTGCAACAGGAAATAATGCAGTGTTGAACACCTGTCAGCTGAAGAAGACTATAAATCTACAGTGGACACAATCACTTCAAAATCAGTACATTAATCTAATCACTTGATATGGTAAATTTGAATGCCACATACCACATCTCAAAAATGAACTTTTATTTTTAAAGGTCTTAAAAGCTGTGGATAAATCATATTCTGACAGTATACATTATTCATAGACAGTAAGGTTGACTTTGGCTTTATTTCACATGAAACACTGCATATTTATTACTTATTTATATGTATACTGTAAGTCCCAACTGCCGCACTAAATTCTTCAGTGTAAAACCTTGACTGCACGTCCAAAATGGAAAAGAGTAGAAGAAGCAACTTATAAGGCTTCAATAGAATACCTACATTTCCTTGTAGGCAGCAAAGACACAAAAGTAGACAGCAAAGTATTTGAATAATTACATAAACCACCCAGGGGCTGTGATTCATTAAAGTCTAACTGAAATTAAACTCAATTTATTTTATCTGTTACAGCATACACCTGTTCTGTGAATCACTCAAGTTGTGTTCTCCTGTGTGAAAACAAAACAAAAGGAGGGAATTTATTTAATTTCTTATTTCATGATGGCTCTACCTAGTTTTGCATTAGTTTGATGGAATGTCGATCAAGTATATGTATGTAGAGTGAGAATACAATTTTTCTTTTTCCACATGGCATTGTTTTGTCATTGATTACATCCCACTTTGCAATACTGTTATACAACAGATGCCTTATTTATTGATTTATTTTAATATCTATCAATCCAACACCAAAGATTCTTTTGTACCCTAAAATAATAAGATCGTTTCAGTGGTTCCTTAACTCATTGGAATGAAACATAAGATTAATGGTAATGGTAACAGTGATGGACATTTCCGCTCCCAACCAGTAGGGGGAACAAAGAGGAAAGGTGCTTTGGTGCCTACTGTAAAGGTGCTGGTTGACAAGTAGCTAATGTAATTCTTGGTGGGTATCGTAAGATTACGAAACCGTTCAACACACTCAGTTATTTTTAGTATTCATAGCACACCCCTGTCTTCTGCCTCAGTCTCTGGCGCTGCAAGGCTTCAGTCGGGATGAGAGCTGACAACAGCCCGGGACACATCCACAGTCAGCCTCCAGCCAGCTAGCAGCCATCTCGGTCAGCATTCAACTCCGGTAAGGACACTTACAGTAGTTTACTGAACCGTCGGGAAACAGACCCAGTCACCTGAGTCAGAACAGCAGCCATTTGTAACGTTACTCCTCCTTTACTCACCCTTCCCTGCTTTTAGCCATAATTACAGTTAGCTAAATTTACCAGACAAAACAGGAATAAGGCACCAAAAGGACTAATACTACTAATAATTTAAAGATGTGGTACCAGTGGATCTGGGGAGAAGGATAACTCTGGGTGTTGCGATTCCAGTTTTATTTTGCATATCGCAGTGTGCATCGTGATTATGAAAAGAATCGTGCCATTTAGTGCTGTCCAACTTAAAGGGGTGCTATGCAGTTTTGGCCATTTCTTGGCTGTTTTCTCACATTTTTTTGCAGGTTTCTCATAGGATTCCACCTACAGCTTTGGAATAGATATTTGGCAGCTCTTATGTTTACTTGTGTCTAACTCCTGCTCAGTCAGTCTGCAGTTTTCTCTTTCCTCTGACAATGCTTTCCTAAGTTTTGGTTTCTTTTTTGCCGGCTCAGCCAAGACTATAGTGTGAAAACTCCATTGCTACCTTGTTAGCCGGTTCCTAAATGGGCGTATGTGTGCAGTGCCGTGAAGCAATTTGTTACATCATCATGAGACCTGATATCACGCGATACTTCCTGATGCTGAGGCCGGCGACTCTCCGGCCAAAAGTTGCAAGGGTGGTTTTTCCGCTCACAGGCGCTAGGGGTGAGCGAGATGGCCACCATTCAACTGGAATAAAGGTCATATAACCATTCCAATGACTCTGATAACTTTCAGTTAAGGTAAATTAAGCTAAAAAAAACTGCATAGTTACCCTTTGTGTTTAATAATTTCTGATATTAATTTGAAACATTAAACGCGTTAGAAATTAATCACGGGTTGACCGCAATTTCACTTGCGGTTGTATTAAGCTCACTTTTGCGGCTAGGATTAAGACTAATATTGAATAAAATGGGAAAACATTTGGTATGCATTGTTACCACATTAAACATACTAAAAAATAGGGAAGGGGGCTAAATAAATCACCAAATTTAACCAAAAGTTTAACCAAAAAATCCTATCTAGCATTTTCTCCACTTTTTCCATCAGAGCACAGTTTTTCCTTGTCTTTCATATTTGCGTTTACTATTGTGGAACTGGCAAAGACCTGGTGGTTGTTTGTGAAAGCACAAGACCCAATTAATAGTGCCTAGTCCTTTAGAATTAAGAATCGCTTAAGGAACAGACATTTTTTTGAGACTTGCGGAGTATAGTGCCCTTCTCAAAAACTTTTGCTTCTGCAACATTTAATAATAAAAATGTATCCTTTATTAGTCCCACAAGGGGAAATTACAATTTACCTTCTGTTGTTATTACACACAGGCCTGAATTACACACACATGCTCAGTACCTATACTAAAGGCGCCGCGAGGAGTTGGGGGTTCGGTGCCTTGCTCAAGAGGAGGGAGGTGAACTGGCACATCTCCAGCTACCAGTCCACCACCATACTTTGATCCATATGTGGACCTCCAGTTCCCAACCCAACTCCCTACGGACTGAGCTACTGCTTACATTATTTTTGAATAGTTATAACTTAGTATAGGACTACAATATCTAATCCCCATGTTCTGTTACAGCTAGTAGCCTACATTATCTCTGAAAGTGTTGTCAGTAATACTCTGTACTGTTTTATAATTACAAGTTTGTGTAATTTGGGTTGACATTTCATTAGTGTATTTTATTTTCACTGCAGATGTCATGGCATTTTTAGTTTTTATTTAATGGCTGAGGCTTCATTAATAAACACAACCCCAATTATCATCATTGGTTTTAAGATGTTACTTGCTGTGAATACCTTATCTGATAGGCTACTGTATTGTGACTACAGTATTGTTACATAGGATCAGGACATCCTGTGTCGCGCACGGATGATGGGCCTATTTGGGAGAAGTCCAGGGCTGTTTTTTAGCCCCAGTCCTTCCCTGTTCTTATCTAAGTTACAAACATGAACACATGCTTTGTCTTGCATCTTACCCGTTAAATGTGTAAGCAAACAAATATTCACTGAGGGAAATGGCACTGCTGACGTCAGATGCAGGCTAGGTTGCTAATTAGCCACTCAGCTGCAGCACAATAAACAGCATGTTAACTTACTGCAAATGTCACTTCTGTCTTTTTACATGCTGGCGTGGTCCTAATCATCAATACCACCTATATCAGCACCATATTCAATTCAACTACTGACAGTAGTGTAGTGTAAAAAACCACATATATGAAGCTAGGATTGGCAAACATTTAGCATTTTGTTGATAAATGACTTAACAGTAAATAGTAAAGGAGAGACATGTTTCCTGCTTACATACACCTTAAATGAGACCTATATTGTTTTTAGGTTCATGCTTGTATTTTGTGTTGTTGTGTTGTGTTTCTGCTTAAACATCTTACACGCTTTAATGTTAAAAAACACTACATTTTTCTCATACTGCCTGTGGCTGCTGCACCTGTATTCACCCTCTGTCTGAGACGCTGTGTTGTAAGCACCAGGAGCTCTTGAATTGACTCTTATCCAGTTTTAGATCATGTCTTTTATGATACACTTATTGAAGCCTGGTTGTTTTTAACTACATCTTTTCACTGGATAAACGATTTCAGCTATTGGATGTGGTTTTTACATTGTTTTTATAAATGTTCAACAGCAGTGACAACACCACTTGGACTGCTTTGTTTTAGCCCAGTGACTAACAAAAACCATAACATTGCCATCTCTGCCCTGCGAGGATAAGATGGTCCTTAAGAAATCTTTAAAAACAATTGCGGACCTTAAGGAGGACTTCTGATGGCTCTCTGATAAGCTGAAGAAAAAAAAGAGTCTCTTTTTTTCAGCTTCATGGAGACAGCTTTTGGACAGTCCCAACTGATTTCCAATTTAAGTGCATTTCCTATAAATTTAAAAAGTATGGGGGCCATATTTTCTATATTTTAAGAATACTAATTTCTCACATTCCTGACTAAGACTTGATTGGCCTACACCTGCCAATATGTTGTACTTTGTACTCTGTTAGGGTGACTACCTATTGTAATGCTTCACCAAATTTGGATGCCCTATATATGTGTCTGTATTTTTGTATTTAATCTTTATTACTGACTGTGGGGGGTTATTTTTTAGTTTGCTTTGATTTACTGTTTATTTTATTTTGTATATGTAAGCACAAAAGGACACTTGTTTTATAAATATATTTTTCAACTGCTTTTGTATTGCTGTTTTGAAATTAATTAACAAACCTGGGGAAAAAAAACAAACAAAGCAAAAGCCAAAAATCTGTGTAAGAAGGTTGGTTGTGCTGGTGGTTGGCTCAACCAACAAAGGACTTTCACCTCAGAGACCGGGGATCAAGTCTCGCGGGTGGCAGTTCCTTTCCGCATTCTTCTTCTCCTAACCACAGCCATCCCGTGTTGTGGCTGGTGTGTGGCGTTTCATTTCCCCGTTGTTGCGTCCCCCAGAGACCACGAATCGTGTCCTGGCCGTTGTTCATTCTGTGGTGACCACCACAAAATAAACCGTCTACCGCGTGTGGCGTTTCATTTCCCACATTGTTTCGTCCCCCAGAGCAGCCAAGTGTCATGGCAGCTGTCGTCGGTGTGTGGTGTTTCATTTCCCCATTGTATCGTCCCTCAGAGACCGCAGATCGTGTCCCGGGTACCTCAGAGACCGCGGATCGTGTCCCGTGTCCCGCCTGCTGCTGCTGTTGTGTAATATAAACATCTGACATTGTAACATTATAGATATGACAGAAAATACAGAAAAGCATAATAGGTCTCCTTTAATAGTAACAGTGGTGACCCCTGCACACATATACCAGCAGTAACAGTATGCTCTCATGCCTGCAGTGAGGCCAGGTTTCTGCTATGGCACACGCAAAACACCAAACACTGTTGTACTTACTATTTACTTTTGACCAGGTCATCAACCCTGGGAATGAACACGCACTGGCCGGGTGTACAAAACCTTGAATTTTGAGTTTGATCTGAATTTTGTGAAACCTGCAGAAAGTGTGCTGAATCTCCCAATCAATGGTCTTACACTTGTTTTTTTTTAATTTAATATTTCAGGACAATGCATATTAATGAACATGTACAATAGTAAAAAATACACTAAAAAATGCCAGATTGTAGCCTGAGTGCTAATTTCCATCTGTAGTCTATGCTTACCTCCATGACACTGTTGTTTCACCACACCTAAAGGCAATGCCCTCATTGTTTACCAATCAAAGTTTCATTATCACAGCCAGAACCTGATCCTCGAGGCTCAAACGGTCACACAATACTCGGTCTCTCGCCTTTGATAGCAGCCTTTAAAAAAATGACACTTATCAGCCCTTCGAGGCAAAGTGAAGTGTGTACCTTATGTATTTGACTGAACAAAACCAAACCTTGAAATGTCTATTTTCTTGTGCTCCTTTTGAGGTTCTCAGTCTTTGTTTTCACTCCATGCAACAGCATTACCATTTTTCTAATCATCACAGTTCAGATCTTTTCAAATGAATAATCGGACTCTTCCTCTGACATAGAAAACTAATACATCATTGCATCAATTTTGAACTTAATTAATTTCTGGATTCCTTTAACTCTAACAAGTTTATTAAATAAAAAAAAAAAAGATCACTTAACAACTGGTGTTCAGAATGATATGCCAGTTGAAAAGCTATTCACCAACAATTCTTAGAAGTATTAACATTTATCAAAATTCACACAAATGGATAGAAATAGCACATACAATGATTGTGTCAACAAGTTGCCAGAGAAGAATAAACACTTAAATAAGCATTTATAACTTTTTGTCTTTTTTTTGCATTTTATTAGTCTTTCAACATGTTCTCCTTCGCTTCCCTTCAGCCCTTGGTATGGCATCATAGCATTTGTCGCACGGAGGCCACTTAGAGGCCAGAGGGAAAGTGGGCAGGGCAGGAGCGGGGGAGTGAAATGGAACACACCTGTCGTCATTCACTTTCATCCAAACTATATGGATTGAAAGTTAGTCAAGTGCATTTTATTATCCATCATATTTTATATTAATTATGGCTGTCTATCCCTGTTTTTATGTTCATTATATGTCTGCTTATGTCATGCAATTTCCTAATTGTACAGTAGGCCTATTTCTTGTTTTAACGACAAACAAATATTATTATAAAAAGTATTATTACTGCTTTTTACACATCATAAATACCTGCATACTCATTTTAATGAGGCTTGGTAATCAGCTGCTGAGTTTCAAATTTAGAAATTTGTGGTCTGTATGCTAACATCTCGCAAAAACAGCATGTCTTTCATTCTTCT
The DNA here is from genome assembly GCA_013375575.1 of Percina caprodes. Lineage (NCBI taxonomy): Eukaryota > Metazoa > Chordata > Actinopteri > Perciformes > Percidae > Percina > Percina caprodes. The sequence goes on along the minus strand of JABXJD010000011.1, from coordinate 1,951,823 downwards.
CTTCAGTCTAAATGATCTGATAAAAAAGGAGTAAAACGCTCTTCAGGCTCCAGCATCTTGTATTGTAATATACTTAATGTAAAATATGCCAGCTTTCCTTCTATAATAAGATGTAGAGTAGAAGGGGAATCTCAGAACTGACCATCTGCATGTAACGATGAGTATATATTTTATTATATTTATAGTAAACAGTTTCTATTGTGCATCTAATTTCTCATTCTTGTTTTCCTGCCTTAACCTGGGTTTTCCTGTAATGTAATGTAATTTCTTCTGTGCATGCAAATGCAGTGTTGCCAACACTTTCATGCACAGGCGTAAACCCAACATTGCAGTAGTGTGCACACAGCAGGTGAAAGCCCCCAACACATGGCAATAATTAGGCCCTGTGTCTTTTTCCTTTGGGACCACAGCAGCCTCCTTCTTTTTTTCTCCTCATTTCACATCACTGATCTTCACACATGGCATCATCTTCAAGGCTGACCTACAATAAAGCCCCTTCCAATATCTTCTCTGTTTCAGTCTTCCCAGACGTACTGTAGTTCAGGCACTCACACACAAAGGGGTGTCAAGCAGAGCACAGTGCACCAAAAGGTAGTGACCGTGTAGATATCAATGAGATACTTCTCTGGAATTTCCCCTGAGGATCAATTTACTTAACACTGAAGTGAGGTTAAAGTGAAAAATAGGATTTTCACCAGTAAAGTCACAAAATGTCTTTTAAAAATTCAGTAGATTTTTTTTCTGCAGGGAGAATCTAACCTGACAATAGCTCTTTGTCAATATGCATGATGCATTCGATGTTACAAACACTAGCATATGTTCCCATAAAATCACAATCGATGGATCAAGGACGGATAAAGGTCCCTGACTTTTAGTATAAAAAATCACAAATCAACAAAATCCATAATTCAGCGACCATTGTTATTAAGTTTATCAATTTCTCACTTACTGGCTCTCTGAACTTCTATATTCTGTTACTGAATAACAATACATTATTCCGACATGTTTATGAATATTGTTTTTTTTCCTGGTATCCATTTGACACAAATTTCCACAAATGTCACACCATTTTGAATCTCCCACAGATACAGATATAATAAACACAGTAGTAGGATCTGAACTCATTTCAGTCATGATGTCTAATGCCAAAGATATGTTAAGAAATCATACAAAATAACTTCACATTTAGTTTATTAATCAGATTAGGACTGGGTAGTATTGGCAAAATCTTCTATCCTTACATTGGTCATTGTACTGTCACGATATAGAATGTTTTCTGTCAACTTAATAAATGAATAGTCTATTTGAAAAAATACATGGCACAGCCTATATTTTCATACTCCATACTCCTCATTAGAATAAACACATCCATTTTTTTTGCGACAACGAAATTGCGATAGAAAAAATATATAATGTATGATAGACATTTCTATAATGTATTGACAATATGCATCATCTTATTGCACAGCCTTAAATCAGATTCAGACTTTCTTTTTATCAAGATTACTCCAGGTGATTTTTGTCAACTACTTTGAGCCAAAGCAGAAAGGAAGAGATGGGAGACAAAATCCATTCAATACAAACATTTCTTACATTTATTTTGCCTGAAACTTGAGGTTTCAGCTGTCCACATTAGACAGATGAACTATAGTGGACACAAAGTGGGGAGGCTGTCTGAATGGTGCAAATCAAATTACATGGTTTTGTTTTTTAGACTTTATAGACTGCTATTTTAAAAAAAAGTGTCCCCGAGGACAGATACAAGTCATGTCAACATCCCATCACAGTGTGTATCAGCAGATCAGACCTACAAGGACAAACAGTAACAAAGACTATTTGGAGAACAAACAAAGAGCATACAAATAAACAAATGTCTCTCTTCTCTACTTGTATGTGACAGGCAGGCATGGAGCTCAAACAAACTTCACCCACCTCTCCTTTGAGTTGAGTGAGAAAAGTCAAGTTATTTTCAGTGAAGTGTCTTTCTTTATGATTACAGGCATACTATCTTTGCACCCAAATACAGCAAAAAAGTAAAAGTAAGGAATATTTCAAACATTATTTTTGTTTTTCCAAATATGATATTTCAGAGTTACTTACCTAGCTCAAACAGTGCTCTTGTATCACATTTCCCTGCTGCTCCATATAGGCTGCTGACCTCTTTTCTATTTGTCTTTGCCTTTTAGTTCACTTTACTTTCAGCAGTGCCCTGCTACGCCATGAACTACTACATCTACTATTTCTAGTCATAGTTCCATTATCTTTATTGTGACAATAATTGCCACTATTCATAACACCCCCAACCGGCCCCGTCAGACACCGCCTACCAAGAGCCTGGGTCTGTCCGAGGTTTCTCCCTAAAAGTGGAATTACTCGACTTGTTGGGTCTTTGTAAATTATATAATGTGGTCTAGACTTACTCTATCTCTAAAGTGTCTTGAGATAACTGCTATGATTTGATATTATAAATAAAATTGAATTGAATTAAAAATGAAACTGATTTAAAGTCAGATACCAACTGTTAATGTGAGTGTGTGCATGCTCAGCCTTTCATGAAGCCTAATACGTGGTGTGGAATTATAACAGGATTAAGTCGTTCCCAAGAGGAAGTGGCAAAACATAACAACAATGTCTGCCATAAAATGTCTCTATTTGTTGGTTAGCCTTAGAAACCAGCTCATCCACACCACGGCCCTTAAATCGGCTGTTTTATCTATATGTCTATACCAACTGTGCCACAAGCCCAAGTAGCATCATATATGGTAACTCAATCTGTCTAATTTCACACTTCATTGGGATGGCTGTGATCATTGATAGCCTTGTGTGCTCAATTAAAGCCCTCAAATGTCGCGTATGCTCTAGACAGCTGTCCCATAGATGATGGTATTGTTTGCATGCAGCAATTAAAGTGAATCTTGTATGATGAAGAGATGAAAGTGAGCGAAAAGGACTTTAATTTTGAAGAGTGTGGTTATTCTTAAAGATAGGTTGAAGAGGCCGCTGCTCTTTCATGTTGAAAAGAGTCAGCCGAGGTGGTTTTGGCATCTGATATGGATGCCTCCTGTGTGTCTCTCTGTGGATGTATTTCAATTAGCTGGGAGGAGACCAGTGGGCAGACCTAGAACACGCTGGAGTGATTACATATCCCGTCTAGACATTAAACGCTTTGGGATCCAGAAGAAAGAAGTAGAGGATGTAGTTTGAGAGAAGGGCGTATAGAGCATGGGCTACTTTGCTTAGCCTGCCAACCTAAAAGAATTTGTCAATTTAGCATTGGATATCTGCTGCCCAATTGACTCAGGGTGATACAGTGTTATTGATTAGGCAACATGTTTTATGTTATTGTGAGTGATCAAATAATCAATTATTCACTGGCATCCCTTCAAAGGACACGGCTGGTCTTCTTAAGACCTTCAGGGAGGCAGCAAGTTCATGGCAACATCTGTATTAGGGTTAGCTGGAAATTAAATGTATCTGACCCAGTTGAAGAGAAGATGGATTGAATTAGTAAACCACTCAGGACAGCTCTATCCTCCATCCACCTGTCCATAATTTTGCGGGGTGATGTTGCTGTTGCATAGCAAGCTGCTCCTGCAGGTTCTATTTCGTATAGGCTTCGCCCTCTAAGGGCTACGCTATTGGGTTTATCCCTTCGCGCATGCGCAGTCGTGAAGATTTTCTTTTCCCGCCCTTGCGTCCAGCACGGGCCTCAACTACGTCCGCATTTACTGTATATGTACACAGCGGACCCGTTGTTCGTCTCCCACTTTTTCTTCAAACGTCGCAGTATGAAGACAAGCTCAAGACTCTCCAGCGGTGCTCGCATCTGCCCCTCCTGCCGGACCGGCTACATCCTGCCGCCGGACCTCCACCCCCGCTGCGAGACCTGCCTCGGCGCCGTTCACGCCGGCCAGGCTCTCACCCGCCACGCCTCCTGCCAGTTTTGTGCCCGCCTGTCATCTAAAGAGCTAAATCGACGGGCGGAAACTTTTCTGGTTTGTCAGGCTGGTGGCGACGGGATGGCAGCTGGGCAGACAAACGGGAATCCGCGACACCCTGGAACCACTGGCGGACGGCGCGATGAGCATGAGTCCGCTGGCTCAGTTCTCTCTCGACAGCCCGTAACTGGTTTCTCCTCCCCTGGGAGGATCCCCTCTTCCCCTGGGAGGATTGGGCCTTGAGACGGCGATTGACGCTTTCCCACTGGAGCTCTCCCCGTCTCCCGAACGGCCAGGGCACCGCTTAAGCGGCCTTCCCTTTGCCTCAGTCGGCTCCAACCTCCACCGCTAAAGCTCTCTTCGCTGACCTGCCGGAGATCATCAGGAAGGCGGCGGAGCTGAGAGCATAGCGCTCCCAGCGGAGCCGCCAGCCTCGCCGCGGCCTTTTGAGCGGGGATATTTACGCCCAGGAGCAGCCTTCTTCACGGGCACCACTCTGGCCGCGCCGCGGAGCTTCAGCCTTTGTGGAGGAGGCCTTCACAGCCTGGGAAACTGAGGGCCCGTCTCTCGCTACGCCCGTTTACTCGGGTTCAAGGCGACACAGACGCGGATTTCCCTCGGTCCTCCCCTGGAGGGGAGCCTGGCGTAAATTCTGCTCCCGAAAGCCACCTTTTTCGGCCACCGGAAGCCCACGCCTCCTCTCCCCAAGATCAAGTGTGCGCCCAAGTCACTGACCGGGCCCACCAATGTGCTGCCCAAGGGCTGGCGGCACAAAACAACATCGCCTTACTGGCCTCTGCCGTCTCCGCCATGGCCACAACCCCGGGCGCCCTTCCTCGGAGCTGGCCACGGAAATTGGCAAAGCCATGACCGCCATCCTCACCCTTACCACGGCGCCCACGGTGGCGCTGTCCAGGGTCATGGCTTGGCAGACTGTGGCCCAGCGAAACATCTGGCTCCACATGTCCCAGCTGCTCGGAAGTTAGACGCGAGCTTCTGTACGGCCCCATAGCTCCCGATGGACTATTTGGGCCCCGCCTACAGACTGCCACGTCTCATCTCCATCAAGCGGCGGAGGACGCGGAGCGGCTTCGAGGCTCGGCTCGTGGAAACGGCTCCTTCACAACCCCGCCGCCGCCATGACAACCGCCACAAAGGAAGCGCCCACAGCACCTGCTGCGGCTGCGTCTTCCCAAGCTTCGGCTTCAGGACCCCCACCTGGTCCCCTCCGCAGCGGCAACCGGCTCCACACGGCCGGCAAGCTACGCGGCCGGAGACCCATGAGAGCGGCTCCCACCTGGTCCAATCCGCCTCCCGAGCCACCCTGCAAGCAGCAAAGACGGTGGCAATGACGGGACGCGGGATCGCCTGTCACTCCCCAGCTGAGGGTTGGAAACACAACGGCCCTTTAAGGGCCACACACTCACAACTAAAGAGCCGTTTCCTCAGCCAAACAGCCGTTGTTTGCTCTAAACAGCGTGCTGTTATGACAGTCGTTCCCACACAACACACCAGACCGCTGCTGCACGCGGCACCACTGCCTCCTCGCTATGCTGGCAGCGGGAATGATCCACCCACGGTGGACGACGCCTCAACCACCCCTTCCCCACGGCGATGCCGGCGGGACAAGGGACACGTTAACCCAGTGTCCGCTCCGCCCCACAAGGCGACGGCTGGCCACTGCCCTTTCGAAAAGCCCTACCATGGGCTGGGCGACACAATCACTCGCCTCGCCCAGCGGCGGATGGGCTGTGCGCTCCTGCTTGCCATGTCGGTGAACAACACTCAGATATGTGCTCGCCCGCTATCAGAGCGCAGCGCATGGGTCAGTTTGACACACATGGACTCATGGATGTCAAAACTGATAACACGGGTTACACACTCCAGTTTGCCTCCCCCGCCTCCTTTCGCGGGCGTGTTGAGACTACTGTATCATCCCTAGCAGAGTCAGACGCTATGACGCCGGAACTAGAAGGGCTGCTGAGCGGAGCTATCTCCCGCGTCCCTCCAGGGGAGGAGAACGGGGGATTTTACTCTCGCTACTTTCTCACACCGAAGAAGTCAGGGGGACTGCGTCCCATCCTCGACCTGTCACAGTTCAATCGATACATCATGGAGCGCCCTTTCCACATGCTAACCGTCAAGCACGTGTTGGAATGTGTGCGCCGCCACGAATGGTTTACGTCCGTGGATCTGAAAGACGCTTACTTTCACGTCCAAATCATTCCCAGGCACAGGAAATTCCTGCGGTTCTCCTTCCAAGGCCCGTTTCCAGTACAACCGCTGCCGCTCGGGTACTCTAGCCCCCGCACCTTTTCCAAGTGCATGGAAACAGCGCTCCAGCCTCTACGAAAGAGGGGCATCAGAGTCCTCTTTTATTTGGACGATCTGCTCATCCTAGCCCCCTCTCGGGAGCAGGCGGCACTACAGACTATGGAGGTTCTGCAGCACCTGCAAACGCTGGGTTTTGCCATAAATTGGCGAAAGAGCGCTCTAGTCCCAGCACAATCACTAGTTTATTTGGGCGTGGACATGAACTCGATTACAATGAGAGCCAGGTTATCAGCACCGAGACAGGTTGCCCTGACCTCTCTGTTGTCCCGCTTCAGGCCACACACAACAGTGTCAGCGCTGTCGGTGATGCGGCTCCTGGGCATGATGTCCGCGGCACACACGGTGGTTCCCCTGGGTCTCCTCCACATGAGGAAGATCCAAAGGTGGTTTCATCGTCAACGGCTCGATCCCGTTCGCCAAAAATGGCGAATGCTGTCCATCCCTCATTCCTCCGGTCAGACCTGTCATACTGGGGAATCCCCGACCCTGTCTTCCGGGGTTTCCTGGGCAGAGTGACGTCATATATGACGGTGTACACCGACGCGTCCCTCACTGGCTGGGGGAATGTGCGAGTCACAGGTGGTGGGAGGGGACTGGCCTCCTCCCCTCTCCCCCCATAAACTGCCTGGAGCTGTCCACGGTGTTGAAAGTGCTGAAACACTTCACCCCGGTGGTGACGGGAGACACGTCGTCGTGCGTACAGACAACATGACGGCGGCAGCGTACATAAACCGCCAGGGCGGCATACGCTCAGCCCAACTGCTGGAAATAGCCAGACGCCTCCTGCTATGGGCGCACAGTCATCTGCTGTCTCTCAAAGCAGTGTATATCCCCGGTTTTTGAACCGGGCGGCCGACCTGATGTCGAGGGGAGGGCCCTCCCACAACGAGTGGAGATTGAATCCCACTATTGTTCAAACGCTATGGAACAGGTTCGGGAAGCGGAGGTAGATCTGTTCGCTTCACGAGAGAACACACAGTGCACATTGTGGTTTTCCTGAGCGCGCGGGACAACCCTCCCCTTGGCGTAGACGCCTTCTCCCACCAGCCCTGGCCCAAAACCCTCCTATATGCTTTTCCCGGTTCCGCTGATACCTCGCCTCCTGGAGCGCATCCAGGAAGAGAACCTGTCGATTGTTCTGGTGGCACCAGAGCGCACGAGCGTCCTGGTTCCCGACCCTCGTTCAGTTGCTGGTGGCTCCCCCTGGCAGATTCCGTGGCAGGGAGACGCACTGTCGCAGCTGAACGGCGCAATCTGCCACCCCGGTGATAACCCAGAGGCTGTGGGGCTGGTTGCTGAACGGGAACGCTTACAGAGATTGGGCTTGCCCCTGCCGTGGTGCGCACCATCCAGGGCTCCAGAGCCCTTCTACCATAGCATGTTACGCAGGACGCTGGTCAGCTTTCCAGCGCTGGTGCACAGAGAGGGACGCGGATCCCACATCGTGTCCCCTGCCTCTTGTGTTGACGTATCTCCAAACTCTGGTGGATAGCGATTTGGCTCCATCTACAGTCAAGGCTTACGCAGCAGCCATCTCGTCCTGCCACGAAGGCTATGGTGAGAGGACAGTTTGCGCATCCCCTGGTGAAGTTTCCTAAAAGGGGTTAGGCGTCAAAAACCGTCTGTTCGACCCCTCACCCCCAATGGGACCTTGCTCTAGTGCTCCGGGCTCTGGGAAGCCCCCTTGAGCCTCTGGCACAAGCTTCTCTCAGAATGCTGTCGCTAAAACGGCACTTCTCCTTGCTCTGACGTCAGCAAAAGAGTGAGTGATTTGTGTGCACTGTCAATTTCCCGTCATGCCTCTCCATTAGAGGGGACGGGGCGCAGCCACCTTACAGCCAAATCCCTCCTTCACACCGAAGATTCTAACTAGTTCTTTTCGGTCGAGGTGTTTTCCTCGCGGGTTTTCCCCCGCCTCATGCCAACGATGCGGAGGAGGCTTCCCACCGGTTGTGTCCAGTGCGTGCTCTTTCTCAATACGTTTTACGCACGGCAAATATCAGGAAAACTCAGCAGCTGTTTGTGCATTATAGAGAACATTCCCAAGGATCAGCCCTCTCAAAACAGCGTCTGTCTAACTGGCTGTGCGAGGCTATTACTCAAGCTTATAGCATGGAAGGGGCAGAGCCCCCCCGCAACATCCGAGGGCACTCTACGAGGGCTCTGTCGGCGTCTGCGGCTCTTTTTAAAGGCATGGCAGTAGCCGACATCTGCGCGGCAGCCTCGTGGGCTTCCCCGTGCCCTTTCATCCGTTTCTATCTGCGGGACATGTCTGAACCTTCCATGTCCAGTTCAGTTCTGTCCACAGTCAACGACACGTAATGCCGTGTTGGATGCGTGCAATAAAAAAAAAAAAAAGAAACTGTTCTACTGTCTCACCACTCTCATTCTGGAGTATTTCTTTGTGAGACGCAGTTCTTAATCCCATACATGATCATAATCACGTTACATGCACGGAGATAATCATGTCACTCCGTCGCATGCACAACAGGGCTATTCACGCACAATTTTCCATTAATGATTAACTACTGCCATCATGTTGCGGGCCTTATGAACTTTTTCAGGCCACGCCATTGGCATGGCAGGCTTGATCAGAAGAATGACTGACTGAGCCTACATTGTTGTAGGGAATGTGGTCTATGTTCGGCTTGTTGGCCCTGTGTCGCAGGTGGCATAGACTACATCAGCTTCGCCTAACCCAATAGCGTAGCCCTTAGAGGGCGAAGCCTATACGAATAGAACGATAGTTACATGGGTAACTCCAGATTCTATTAGTATAGGCGTAGCCCTCTAAGGTACGGGCCACCTGCTCCCAGAACATTAGTTGAAGAAAAAGCTGATGTTTTTGGGAGACGAACAACGGGTCCGCTGTGTACATATACAGTAAATGCGGACGTAGTTGAGGCCCGTGCTGGACGCAAGGGCGGGAAAAGAAAATCTTCACGACTGCGCATGCGCGAAGGGATAAACCCAATAGCGTAGCCCTTAGAGGGCTACGCCTATACTAATAGAATCTGGAGTTACCCATGTAACTATCGTTATTCTCTGTTGTGTCAAAGCTTTGATCGTCCTTGGCTTCCAGTTGCAGATTTTAACTCTGGGTTTGTCATTATATGCCACACACACACACACACACCTTTTGTCACTTGCAAAAGGCACTGTTCAGAACTTATTTTCAAGTCTGTGTAAAAATCGTCACAATGTAAATTAGTTCTAATGACAAACTTGATGAAAAGCCCACAGTTTGCCTCGGGTGTCCGTTTAAACAAACACTATTAATTCAGATGAAGACTGATGTTTCACACAGGTTTGCATTTCAGCTTGTTGCAATGAAGCAAACAATTACCACTCAGCATTAGAGGAAGGAAGGGGGTTTATTCAAGATGAAACATACAATACATACAGAACAAAGTATAAAATATATATACTATAAAAAACCTCATTACTAAACAACAGGCACATAAGAATGGATTGTTTTGATCAGACCTACAAATCTGCTGATCTGAGGTGAAGGCATTGCCCTGTGTGTGTTAATGTGTATGTGATTTCATTCCATCAGTTCAAATCCCTCTTTGTACTGCACAGTGTCAGTGATGAAGGGCACCGCCATTATTCCCCATGGTTTGTTGGAGAGAAGTGGCCTAGCTAAGATGACAAGTAGTGGACATAGCGATAGCTCAGTGCTGACTGGCCAGCAAGTTGACTGATTAAAAAAATGTGCTGAGTTTAGGGTGTTGGAGCTGAGAAGTCCAGTCTGCTCAGGGGGATCTGGTGTGTTCTCATGCTAACAGCAGGTAACTCTGACTGACCACGACTTAAAGACAAACTGGCTTTGTATATAAAAATCTATTTCTGCTATTTTTCTCCTAGTTACACATCCCCACCCATATCAGTGGTTGTTATTAGGCTATTATATGAAAATAGTATAAAGGGAAGACAACACACAAAGCTGTAGTAGCAACAATTGTAATTGATGCTAATGTGTTATTTGATTTTTATTTCAAATACCTTATTTATTGATTTATGTATTTAAATTCACAATATAACTGTTAGGCTGGCACTATTATGGCCAAAATGATTATCACGATTGTTTTGATCAATATTGAGATAAAAATGTATTCATGACGAGTATTTATTGATTTTAGGGACACAAAATGTTATTGCACTTTTACATTTCATGTTCATTTAGCCTAATTGTGGGAAACCAAAATCTTTATCATGATTAATATTGGATTAATTGCGCAGGATAATAACTTTACTTTTTATTAATCACTTTGGTTGTGGTTGAAAATAGCTTAAATAATTCACTTTCTTGTGGACACATTTTGCATTTTATACTTTTTCAATTAGAAATTGATTATTCATCAGTCAAAAATCACAAAAATCTATATATATCTTTTGTTAAGGAAAAAAATTAACATTGATATTCACTGCTGGTTTATTAATATTGTCATAGTACTGTAGTTACCATAGAAATAAACAATGGTTTATAGAAAGCCATTGGGATATCAATAGTAAATAATAGATTAATACTTTCAAAATGTTCCTGAACCATAACCAATTTCTTTATTATTGACATGGGCAAACCATATTTTCAGGCTTGTTGACCAAACAAACAAAAAAAACGTGTGAGGGGTGCTGGGACGAGGTGATCTTCCTTGTTAAACCTACTTTGTAACTTTGTAACTAACTTCAGAAAAGAAAGTTCAGCTGTTTCATACATTTATTTTGAGGTGAGAGGGTCTGTCAGCAGCAAGAAAAGCAAACGTATCCATCTTAGCAAAGCACCAAATTGGATAGGACCATGCCAAGTCTGTCTCGGGCAGCCTGCCAACAGAGAGCAGAGGCAGGGCTTTAGGGCTGAAGCAATAAAAATAAAAGAAAACAAATTATATTTTAGAGTGAGGTGAGAAAGAATGCAGTAAGTGAAAACATTGGTACATGTTGGTACCATGTTGATATGTACTAAAAAAGTCTTAAAAATTACTAAATGTAGCACCCTTAAGCTACGGAAGTCGAACACCCTCGATTTGGGATGCTGTATCATCAAGCTACTTTTTTACATTGTTTGTGTCGTCTCTGTTCCTGTTACCTTCTCTGTCATTTCTATCCTTTCTCTCACACGCGCGCACACATACACACACACACACACACACACACACACACACACACACACACACACACACACAGTAGTTGGGAAAACATCCAGCTACCGTGGTGAGAGTGACTAATGACCCCTTTCACAGCACAAACACCACATAATCAGAGATGCTGAGGATCTGTGTCTGCCCGCTGTCCTCTTTGAGTAATTACGCCAGGGACTCAATTAATCTACCACCCAACAATCATCCCAGCTGTATATACGTGTTGCCCATTGCAGTGTTGCAGTATCTTGGTTCAGAGATGAGTGCGTCATATTTTCTGTTGTAATCAGGTGCTGCTTTTTATGAAAAGCAATCAGTAGCATATACAAATATACATAAACATATTTTTTTAATTTGGAGATTTGATTTTAAAACAATTTGTAGCAACTCTTGACCTAAGGCTATGTCAGTTTGGCAGGTGAACAAACACCAATAGAGCTTATATTTATGGGTGTTTGGCTGAACACCTAATAAAAACCAGTAACAATTAAATGCTTGAAATGCATTGTAGCTTTTGTTCAAGCGTTCTTACAGCAATGCAGTTCAATGAATTTGTCTTCAGATTGTTAGGGGGCCATTTGTTCATACTTTAGAAGGAGATTCATGATGGGCACTTTGGTCTGTTTGGCACTTTTTTGATAGGCTGTAAAATTTTGCAGAGATTGAAAGCACACAAAAGTGTGTTGTGGACATGTAGTATTCCCCCCCTGCCGTGAATTTATTTTCTGAACACATTTATGATAATCTCTTGCCTTTTATTTATTACTCAATTACAACAATTTATTATTTGTATAATGTTGTTTTCCTCTTGCATGACTTTATTCCTCCAGTTCAATGGCTCAGAGAGAAGTCCAAATGCACAATATAGCTTTATATTAGTGCCTACACAAATCTACAGTTGTGTTTGAAAGGAGGGAAAGATATTTGCACATATATTAAGTCAGTGACTTAATATATAATGCCCACAATACAATTCAGTACATGGTTAAAAAAATAACCCCACAAGTGAAAATTATTTCCAAATGTTTTCTTTTCTCGAATCAATCAATTCATAATCAGAACATCAGCCCATCACAGTGGTAAAACCAACAATATTGTTATGGTTTTGGAGTTTTGTCTTGTCTTGGTGTGGTATCCGGTTTTCCTGTCTTCATTTGTTAGCCTGGTTGTCTGGCAAGTCCGTGTTTGCTCCCTAGTTGTAGTTCCTGTCTTGTGTCGTTCCGTTAGTGTCTGTTCTGTTTCCTGTTTTATTTTGACAGTCTGGGTTTCTGTTTTGTTGTGTCTAGTTTTACTTCCTGTGTTTTCTTGTTATTGTACCTGATGTGTTCTACCTGTTTCCCAGCCATTGTGTCACCTGCCTCTCGTTTCCTCATTACCCAGTGTATTTAGTTTTTGTGTTCCCCTTTGGTCAGATCATTGTAGTGTTACTGTGTGTGTGTGTGTGTGTGTGTGTGTGTGTGTGTGTGTGTGTGTGTGTGTGTGTGTGTGTGTGTGTGTGTGTGTGTGTGTGTGTGTGTTACTGTTTTGTGAGTACCTGCTTGGAGTATCCCTTTTGTCTCGGAGTTTAACTTTATGTTGTGAGATTTTTTCTGTTGGTTCTGGCATAAGTTTTTTGCCTGTTGCTTTCTGGACTCAGTTTTTGGTATGTACTTTGTTTTGTTTTTTTCTGGACTAAACAGAAAAGAAACACAGCTACAAGACTTCCACCTACTCTCTGTATTTGTGTCCACCATTCCCCGGGAACGTAACATATATTCAGTTTACTTAAAAACAAAGAAATGGCAAACCTTCACATTTAAGACGCTGGAAGCAGCCTTTATTTGAGCCTAGATTTACTTTAAAGGGTAACTCATTACCAAAATTGGATTATAATAATTATGAATAATTTAATTAAACTATTAAATCAGTTACAAGGAACTTTTAATTTGTGTTGATTCTAGCAGCATCTTTGGACAAAGTGGTAGTTTTTACCTCACCTGTTGTCCTAAAGGTCTTTTGTAGTGGTCACGAGCCAAAGCATTAGCAAAAGTTTGTTGTAGCAATCAACGTAATAATAACTAGAAGTGCGACGGACCGCGGAAGCAATGCAAGTCGTTTATGTAGCGCATTTCATATGACCCAAGGGAGCCTTCCACAAGTACAGGGGGACAAAAAGAAAATAGTAGGCTGACACAAACAGACTGAAAGGAATAAAAATTGGTCGCTAAATGGAAGGGCAACGTAATTTCATGTAGGCTACTTAAGTTAGCTCCCATAATTGTCAAATTGTTTAATAAACACTTTTGTTCAGTAATAATTTTATTTGATAATGATCTTCGACTAGCAGATTATCTCACACATTCTGTCTATAGGAAGTAATGTTAGCACATTGTTGTTTGATGCTGTTATTATGCACTGGCATTGTGTGTTATTTAGACTATGTTGCAGTGCTGTCACAGTGTAGACTTGCTTTATAATCTTAGAAATGTAAAACACTAAAATAAACTGCAATTAATGGATTATCGCCTCACCTTCAATCTAATTTTGTCATCCATTTTATGAATTGTGATTAATTAAATAAACTACATTGATTCATAGTTCTATATAAAAGGTACTTGCCTTACACTCAGACAAGTATAATTCAGCGTCTGCTGTTTAAAACAAATCAAGCAGCATTTTTGATGAATCATACATATTTTATATTCTATCAGATGGATTACAGCTCCATTCATACCTGGCTTTTCATGTGACAGGTATTTATCTAGATTGTCTGCAGATGTGGTTAATCTACATTACTATATTGGTTATGAAGATTTTTTTCTTTGGCAACCAAATGTAAATCCAATCACCCTTCCACCATGCTTTCCAATATGCAGATTGCCTTGGCCTGGACAGCACTGATGCCCATGAGTCTCATCCAGAGCAGGAAATTATGGTATCACTCTCGTTGAAAGTGCTTAAGAGGGCAAATGAGTTGAGAATATGGAGAACTAGCTCATTTAGTCAGAAGTGATTTACATATTATATAAAAGATCAATACCCATATGGTGCATTTTTTCTACTATGTCGGTGGAAACATGCTTCACCTGTATCAAGTAATGTATTGCTTTATATATGTGTAGTTTACCATTTTAATACTGTTAATTTCATTAGTTCCAATTTTTTCTTACAAAGTTAGCGTATATTTTTATTTTCAACCATTTTAAAACAGCACATATGTTGTGTCCATTGCCAGAAGGACAAGATATCGAGTAATTAAGATGCTGTGCCCACAAGCATCTTATTTACTTGATATTTTGTCTTAAAAGTCTATTTGGAAATGCAAACAATAAACAAACTTGCTCAGCAGGCTTGTGCTGCAGGAGGGCTCAAGCTGTGTATCTTCTTTGATTAGTTGTCAATCACATTGCAGGAACAGAAAGTACACCTGCTGTAAAATCTTTAATGTGGAAAGTGGACAAGCAAGCTAGCGTTAGCATAACATTCCTAATAAATATAGTGGCAGGAGACTTGTCTGGTCAACATAAATGCAAATGTCCAAGACAGCCCAGGGCATAGTAAAATATTACCGGTGCTCGTCCTCCAGTAAATGAGGTAACCTTGTGATTTGCTGTCAGTCTTTTCAGCAAACTTTTCAATCTAGCAGTGGCCCTACTGTTTATTGCCCTGGGTTCCCTTCCTGCTTTAACTTTTTCCCTCTTTTCTTCTATTAAATTCTGCAATCGAAACATGTTTGTTTGCACCACCAAAACTTTCCCCTGGAATACACATCCTCATTTTAAGACAGCCCCTAGTTGTCTGATAATATAGGCTACAGTATAAATCTTTCTCCCCCCTCATTCTGACAATTATTTTAGGCAACAGCACATAGTCATTGCAGCCAAATGAAAGACAAAAAAAGTTAGAAAGCTTTTCTCAAGAACTAAACATGTAACATTTAATGAATTGCAAGAACTTCATGGTCCTCTTAAACACTACTCAATAGAGATAATCAACACACACACCATAGAAACCATAGAATCATTTTTAAAGCTACAACCCTGACATGATTTAAAAAGAGAAGTAATGAAATCTATTTAGTTTAGCTGGTGTCAACATTTCCCACATACTGGGGAGGTTACATTTTAGCTGCAATACAGTTGTGTCATTGTCATCAATATCAAAATGGCCCCACATACCTGATATGGCAATCGCAATAATAAACTCTTTGTGAGACACAAACACACTTATGACTCAGCCGGTGACACAGGCTCGGTTGTTTGAGCGTTTGGTATGGGGAGCAGATTGTGTATTGTTGAGAGGTGCAGATTGGAAGGTGTCAGGTGAGGAGGTGAAGAGTAGAGGCATTAATGACTTCAGAGCACTGGTGCTGCCTTGGCACTTCACCAGCTTGTGAATAGAAGTGGTTGGAGGCCTCCATCACCTACTGTGCTGTGTGGTTACTGTACTCTCAGGGAATGTCCTCTGGACCAGGAGGACTAGGTTCTGACACGACCCAGGGCAAGCTCAGTGTCTTCATTCTGTTCTATTGTATACAGGATGGCTGTTGCCTTTGGCGCAGGGGTATATCGTCCCCAATAAAGACATGTAGAAATGGTTCAAGGTCTGCAGCAGCAGGGAGGTCTGTTTCCTGGGAGATGTCGTTTGCTTCTGAAGAGCCTTTCCAGATGGTGTAACTGTGAGTGTAACTCCATCACTGTTCCTCCCAGAAGCACCAAGCTAGAAGAGGTATCTGGCATCATATGCAGCCATTTAGCAGTGCTTTGTTAGGGATGCCAGAATAATGTTTTTTTCTCTCTTTCTCAGTCATTTGATATTAGGTCTGCAGATGCTAATTCCCAATACAATAATAAACCAACCCTGTCTCCTAGAAATTATGTTCATTACAATTAAATTGCAACAACAGATATGTTTTGAAGAACATGTAACGTCACTTGAGTACATTTTTTTTTTTAATACAAGGAAATGTCATTTAACATATCTGGTAAGTTGCAAAGATATTGATCCTGCATACGTAAAATGATAATTGACTTGTTTTATTAGATTTATGGCAGAATGTTCACAACACAATTTCTAGGAGATAGGGTTACCTTAACAGTGCAAAATTAGCCTAAAGATGGCCTACTTTACAATTGTTAATCTAATCAAGATAAGATAAATGAAAACAGCTGAATATTCTATTGTGTTGCATATTATTTTCTATTGTGTTTTGTATAATGTCCATTGGAGGAATGTCAGTGTAGTTATGTTATGGCAGGAAGGTTTGCACAGTATTTGAAAAGCCTCTCTATCTATCTTATGAATGAAAGTGTATGAAAGTTCAGATGCAAATAGCGGGTCTTTGGAGAGGTGGTGCACCTGAAAAACGTCACAGAATTATAAATCAATCAATTAATGTGAGAGATTAATACATCAGTTTATTTAAAATAGCAATGCTTATGCACATGACTAAAAAGAGTGTGCCTATTACTTTCATTAAAACGTTCTTGACACCGTTTTTATACTGCATTACTTAATTGACACAGATGAAGGTCTGCTCCTTGTAAGGAGTGCTCATGCTCCAATTATATCCCCTACGGCAGCAACGTTTTTTAAGCCAAGGACACTTTAACTAAAAGAGAGATAGAGCAGGGAACTTGAAGAAAATACTAGCCAATCCTGACCAATCACAGTCCTAGCTGCCTCTATGTGGTATCTCTGTAGCCGTAGTACATCTGACATGTTTAATCTTTTGAAGAGTCAAAGGGCAGTTACTATGTAGCTTACGGCTTAGCTACATAGCCTGTATAGCATGAGTCAGACATGTGCTAAACTAATCAGTTGAGTGAAAAGGGAGGGATATTTGAAGAAATAAAAAATAATCAATGTTGTCCTAGAAAATTAGATTCTTCTTAAAGCTTTGGAGAGTTGGGCTTAACCCAAATCATGAATCACTTGTTAATTAAGCTCTCAGTAAATTAATTTTTTTGCACAAAAATAAATAATTTCCTCTATTGAGATGAAGATGGCCAGATGAAAAAGCAATCTGGTGTATTTCAGTGCAGTTTGAATTTAAATGTCAGGCCCTAAATTGGTATTCATTTTAGATATAATTGAGAAACCAAAACAGACTTGACTGAAAACTAAACTTTTGTTACTGTCTAATTAGTGAGTCATTTTCCATTCTTCAGATTTTTGCACCTTAAATTGACATTGTATAGGCCCAAGTGGATGTGTATCATTTGCAAATAAGTGATATGTGTTCTAGGAATTCAAATTAATTGATACATTTTATTTGGAAAATGTCAGTAAAGTTACATAAGGCTGCTTTTGAAATGTATCCTCAGCAAACCTTCCGTACTTTATATTGGTCTTCTGCTGAATCTTTTTTCTGTATAGTTTTGCCTGTTTGTTTTCAAGTTAAAATAATAATAATGTGGTCGGACACTTAATAATCTGAGCCTGTCAGTGGCAAAACAAGCACTTTTATGAAGGTAAATACAAATAAAAAATTGCCCTATTAATTTACATTGTAACTTGTTTCACCGCTGCGAAGTGAAGCCATCTTACTTAAATACCGATATAGGTTCCAGTTTGAAAAACCCCCGGTAATTACCCTTTTAATGGGGCCGTTTTTAACCCAAACCACAATCTATTTTTCTAATCCTAACTAGTTGTTTTGGTGCCTAAACTTAACGGTCGGTGACATAACGGTCACATTTTGTTGGCTAAACGACAATGACCGGGACCTCATGGTGAACGATATATATAACAATAAATAAAACAGAACAATATATATTCCATTATGATATTAAATAAGTAATCAAAACCTGTATTACTATAAAAAAAAAATCTGTCAAAATGTGCAGTATTCTGTCAGACCGCATGGTTATTAAAAGTGACCTGTTTGGATCTAGATCACATGGGAAATCACCTAAGGTCCAACTTCCATCTTGAGTAATGACTTTGTGATTTAGAGTGGTGATACAATACCCTAAATCTGGTGCCATGTGTCCTGTCCCTGTTTCCCTGTTTCTGCAACTTTTGTCATGTCCTGTAGTCTGCCTTCTGTCTAATAGTCTAATAATAAATAAAGTTATCTATTTCTGTTCTGTCCTGTCCTGTGCACCCTGGTATTACACAGGGCAGGACAAAGTCTTTGACCCAAATAAGAGTAAGCTATATGTCAATAACCAAGTTTCTACATAAGCCTAACCCGACATAACCTTATCTTTTGTTTCTACTGCGTTCCTTTTCAGAAATCAATTAAATTTAAAGCAAAAGTCTTTTTCTTAAACAAATCATGAAATTGGTACTGTTTGTTACTGTTGATTCTCATATTTCTGGTTAATCTTCATTTTTTCTCTTGTAAAAGCCCCCAAAACAACAATGAATGTATCCTCTGTATGTAGACAAAGCCTGATAAAGCTTACTTCTCTGTGCCATTGTTGTCTAAACATTTTCCTTTATTACAACAAACATGAACATTGTAGTTTATTTTGGGTTAATCCCACATATGCTCTTGCTGCCAACACCCCAAAACAGCTATCAATCCACATTTGAAAATATTTCCCAACAAATATACTATTTGCTCCTGTGTTAGTCTACACAGTTCACTTCCTTTTATACACATATCAGATGAAAAACATTACATTTGTTTTTTGTACAAATAAGAGTACATTTCTGGTAAGGTCAAACTAACTTTGTACACTGCAGAGGGCATGACAGAAATGGTTTAAGCTTTGCTGTAGTAATTAATTAATATATATTAATAATAACTCAATTTTATAATATGGCGATGCAACAAAACCAGCCAGCTATTAAACCAAATGTACTGTAAAAGTATACAAGCACCGTGATTAGCCCTTCACAGCTACATTCTACGTTAGACCACTCAGGGATTTTTCCATAGAAGTGCAACAATAGCCGTCTGCTAATCAGGTGGTCAGATTCATGAAGCTACCTTTCTAATCAGCCTCAGCCCACAGTGGCTTCTCCAAAGACACTGAAGGCAATTAGTTTAGAAAGCATTACTTGACATTTAACTCAGCACTCCCCCCACGCTTTGCCATGAGCCCAGTGAATTGCTGACATTTGAAGCAGACTCAGGTGGCTGAAGACTGTAATTTTACTAAAACTGAGCTTGAATTCAGGGCCCAAACCTAGACGCCAACTTATGCTACACAAGCAGCAGAGCGAGTGATGGGAGGGGTCAGATGTCAGATTGGCTCCACATAGAGTCTAAACGCAATCGCTGGGCCAAACTGAGGAAGTAAAAGTGTGACCATCAAATTAAATGAGACAAAGCAGCTACACTAGGAAGGTGAACAGCCTACATGTAGGGCTCTTTTCTGTAGACTGGCGGTGGGTAGTCGTGTCATGCTCTGTGGTTATGATATGCATTTCAGCTGCACCCTACCAGCTGGGGATAACCATGCTGACCTGCAAGATTATTATCCTGTCTGGAAGCTGAGCCATATTACGGTGGTCTCCACTCTCAACTAAGTTGTGTCGTCATTGTAAAATGTTTTGACTTACAGTATTTAATATAGGAGGGAGGAATGTATAAGGAAGGTCTACTAAATGTGTTAAACCCATATTTAACCCAACTTTACAATGGTGTCCCAAATATTTAATCAGTTGCCAGTTCATTAGATACAGCCAGATCAACCTAATGCAGTGTAATACAACAGTTCAGCAATAAATCCTAACTTCATGAAGGTTATAATCATCAATTTTAGTTCAAATGGTTTTAAAGGGTTGTTGATTCAACCTTATAGTCATTTTTGAGGCTGTAGATTGTGATTATGTTGAATTGTATTGCATTACGCTGAAAGGTGTTTCTATTATTTACTTTACCCTCATTGATATATATGGGTTGAACATAGCTGGGTGTAAATAATAAACTGGACGTGGATTCTACATAGTAATTGTACATACTAATTATTGGATGGTTTTGAGTATGTATTATGTTCACAAAGGTGACGAACTGAAGTATGCACCAACAGACAGTAAGACATAATACATGTGATCCAATTTTGAATGTGATGCTGGCTCACACTTTTCATCCACAATGCAATACACAAAAGAAAAGAAGGAGCTGTTTGCAGCTGGAAGAATAAATACAGAAATCTAAAGAAACATTTTGATGTCATAAGTTTTATCTGGCAGTAAAATTTCAAAGTCACAGTGGGATTGATGTTCAACGTTGCAAACATTTTATAGCACAAAATGCTAACATGGTCACTTGCTTTGTCTGTCTCTTAAGTCAATTTGGAAAGAAATAAATGTTAGAATTAAAAACAATGTTCATACCCAGAAACGCTTACTAACCAAAGCCTAGCTATATTTAAACCCAATCAACCCGGGAGTCTCATAAAACAGGGTTAGATGACCAGATCAGATTGACCACCAACATAAGTCTAACCTGAGTCGTCATGCTGTTATATAGAATATAAAGATATAGAGTGATAGTAGTTGCATACCCATATCTAGGGATTTTCCCCTTTCTTGTTTACATATCCCTTCCTCTGATAAATCATTTTTATTCCCGGTGGGGACAAAATGTATCCCCCCAATTTGGCTCTGTTGGCCATCAAATTGTTTATTTTTATTTTTGTTCTCTGAGATTGATCTTTCAATACACAGATAATACTTATTAAGGCCTTCCAATTCTCTATTGAGGGTGCTGCCTTATTTTTCCAGTTTTGCTATATTAGTTTTTTAAAAATAGAGGAAAAAAGTATCTGCCAGCTAGTTGGATATCTTATTCCTTATTCTATATCTTGAAAAATACACATTTTTGGAGAGAATATGATTTTTCTGTTAGTATACTTAGATAACCAAATCTCTATGTTCTCCCAAGTCTTCTCAATTCCTTTGCAATACCAAAAGGCATGCATAAGGGAGTCACCATATAGGTTACATTCAAACATATATCTGATGATGTGTTATCAAACTTGTTTATTCTATCTCTAATATAATATATTTTTGTCATCATAATGGAATAATTAAGTTCATAAATACGTGTTTTGGCAAGGCTGGCTGAGTGGCACTTTAACCAGGGTATTGGAATGGGGATTTCATTTTTTTTGTGCATGATCACTACTGGTACAATTATGAATGCCCTCATTATGGAAAAAAAACACAATACAATGACATCCTTTTATTCTTAATGGTCATTCCTTAGACATTGCCCAGCCCTATTGGTAAATAATATAATTCCCTTGGGGGGGTCTTTAAATTGTATTTTAATTAATTTGTTATATTATAATATATTTATATACTGGTAAATACACGTATTGGATACTTCATTACATGTTGCCTTTATGTGCAGTAGTTTAGCCCTTTTGTTGAGTTGTTATTTACATTTTGTAAACTAAATCCCAGTCATTTTTGCATCAGACAGTACTTAATACTGTACTAATTTATCAGCTACTTTGTTATATATGTAGTGTGTGTGTGTGTGTGTGTGTGTGTGTGTACATTCTTAGTAGTTTGCATTGGGTTGCAGAATCACTGGGGTATCAAATTGAATATAAGAGCAGTTTATAAATTAAACATAATTATGCATCACATTTGATTTTCATTCCCTATCATTTCCAGTTAAAGTTACATAATGCATCTTACTGTAAATATCTCAACATAGAATAGGACTGATTTTTCATACAGATGGAACTAATTGAAAGGGCTATAATGGGCAAATACCAGGAATTAAAAGGCTGGATTCAACATGATGATTTAACAGAATAGTTGGGCCGCACAATGGAAATACCCACAAATACTCATCTGGTGGATTTGTCTTTTTAACCATCTCTCAGGACCAATAAGTAGCAGCTCTTTATGGGCTCATATCGAGAATTTTCCCCAGTGTGGGATTAATAAAATCTATCTTATCTTATATACAACAATTTTCTGTCATATTGTTTTTGCTAATTAAGATTAAAAGAAACCATTACCTTGTAACTGACGAAGTCCAGAAGCAGTAACCACGAGCCATGCTGCAGTGTCTTCAAACAGACTTTGTTTTGGTTCTGATCATTAGGAAGTCAGATTAACAGAGGTTAAGAGGGAAACCGTGACCTATCTCTATTAAGTTTCTGCTTCCAAACTTTGGTGATGATGAATTGGCATTAACTCTTTTACAACTAATTATGAAATCCATTACTTCCAAAAACTTAGAAGTAAAAGTTTGATTCCTGAATGTTGTGACTTATGAGTAATTATGTTTCAATAAATATAAATCAATGTATGTTATATATTATTTACTGTATATGAATATGAAGTACTGCCGAATTCACTCATTTGATTGTTCCTCGCTCCTCGCCTGCCCTGGAAATCTTTCCGGTCCATCATCCTGAAGGCTGAAAATCCCTGTTGCATCATGCACAAACCATAGTTTGATGTTTACATAATTTCCACTTTAATTAAAAAAAATTGACTAATGAATCATTTCTATGAATTATAACACATTCTAATAACCAGAATTATTAAATTATTTGCAAACAGATCCTCTCAGAGTATTGAGATATATATCAATAAATATAAATGCAGATCAATAATAAATTGCTTTCACTGATCTGCACATAGGACAGAATGCAGGTTCTGGATAAATGTAAAGGTGTTTGTCAAACAGTTAATGTTAAGGGGGCAAGGGTTATAGTTAGCGCTGTATTCTATGTATTCAAATGTTATATATTGAATCAATTATGGATAAGGGGAGGTAAACAAAGGCTCTCCCCCAGCCTTATCCCAGCAGTTTTTTTGGTGTTTGTTTAATATATAATGTTATGTTTACAAGCTTAAACTTTTTTCCACTTTGATTAAAATGCCTGCTTGGTGGATGGTGTCTTGATGTTTAATTACTTAAAGGATTTTTTGCTGATTTCAATCCAGCTCTGTGTCATGGAAGTGTGGGCAGTGTGAGCTGATGAACATTCTAACACCTAATTCCTTATTAAACAGAAAAATACAACGTATGCCTTCAAGTTTCTCTCTTTAACTAAACACCGGGGGTGTGACGAATAAAAACATGAAACGCTAAATACTCACCGGCAAATATTTCACATCAAAATTGTGCTGGCAGCAATGCAAATTTACGACAGTTGTTTAATAAAAATATTCGCCTCAGTTCATTTACCATGGCCAGTTAGGATGTCGGTGGGACAATTTAAGGTCCTTCTGGTGTGAGTGGATGAGAGAGATCAGATCAGAGGAGAGTTAAAGTTTATCAGTAAAGAAAATGTTTAGTAGCTATAGTCTGCAGTTTGAGAACAAATACTGTAAATGCTGCAGCTCCATTGGACCAATGGAGGTGTCCCATGTCTTGCTTACCCGACTGCTGAGTGGAGTGAGAGACAGTTGGGAAAATGGAAAAAAAGAACAAAAATAAACAACTTTAAAGTATATTTTCCAGGGCTAAATTACGTAGTATTTGATCAGTGCATAGACTCACTTACTCCCCAATACTAGCATTTTAGGCAGTTTCAGAAGCATATCCGATACTGGCATCCGTATTGAATGAATGAAGCTAGATGAAAAGTTAAGGGATTGCCAAAGTGATTACCATTCATCTTGAGGGGGACATGAATGCGCATACCACATGTCATTCTAATAGAGACACTAGAGGAAGGATCACACAAGTAAGTAGGTTTTATCTTCTGGCAACTATCACGTCTGTACGTAATTTCTAGGCAACCTGTTAAATAGTTGAGACATTTCAGTCTGAAGCAAATGTAATGTAAATGTAATCCAGTTGGCATTACATTTTCAAGATGATATATTTGCAAATGCAGATGATTAGTTGTATATGAATGTGTTTTTTTTTTTAGAAGCTATCTTTCTGTTTCATAGTATCACACATGTTTTAAAACATCCTGGCTTTTAACGTCATTGCAGAGTGGAGGCTAATTACAGTCTCTCCTCTATGATGTGTGTTTCTTTGATTTTACAGAGAGCATCTGATTGTCTGACCTGCAAACTATGCTGTGAGCCAGAAGATAGCAGTGCATTGTGTCATATAATTAGTGGTTCTGGAGATCCCAGGTGGCTAGGAGACGTCCAATTAACTTTCTCCTCTTCTTTCTGTTAAGGCATACTCAGCTTCTGAGGGAATAATTTACCCCTTCTTTTTTCAGATATAAAGACAGTCAAGTGTGTGTAACTATTATTTACCCCGCTACATTTCATTCATTTGTCTGCACTGTCATGTCACAGGCAAAAAAAAGCTTTGAGTTCTGTTTTAGGAGTAGGTATTAAACATTGCTATAGACAGGGCTTAAAGTATTCTGGCACCGAGCCGGATCCCCAGCGTGCAGAGAAAAAAAACTTGCATGCAGTTTAATATTTTCAAGTCAATTGATTTCACCTACCAATCATATGAGAGGAACGCAGCTGTTATTAACGTTACAAGCCTATCAGAAGCAGAGCAGGATGGGTCCTGGCAACACAGTGTGATTGAGATACATATGTTACGTTAGTGTTGTCAGTGACAACATGGAGCACAAGTTAATGAAGCCTGGGGATTATGTCCTACACATAAATTAAGGACTCAAAAATTAATTGCGCTGGGTGTGGATAGAAGAAGTAGGTAGACACGGTGAGCATTTTGGCAGTTGGTGCCAGAGACTGAGAGAGCGTGGTTTTTTATTCTGCCCATTTTGCTCAAGGAAGCTGTATATGCCAGCAGCGGTAAGAAAGTGCTTGCTAGTCATAAGTTAGACCCCGGTCATAAAGCCGTTGCCGGTGCGCTCAAACTTACAACAACGTTGCCGGGAGCAACTGTTACAGCTGACTTAAAAATATGTTTGTGCACATTTATTGTGGAACATGACTTGTGATTCACAAATTCACAGCCACTGATCAGCCTGTGTAGAAAACTAGCAGATGACAACAAAGCATTAACTAGTGTGTTGGTTTCAAATCAATATGCAAGTTGCATGTTCTCATTAAATGTTGATGAAGCAACAACCTTGAATAAGGATAAAATACTCAATGTGCTTGTTCGCAATTTGGATAATGAAAGCAACAGAGTAATAACACAACATCTAGCAAGCAGAAAAGTCAACATTGCCAATGCCCCAGCACTTACAGTATGCTGGAACTTAACGATGTCCTGCAGACTAATGGTCTTGAGTGAAGACAAGTGACCAGCATTCTCCTTGACAACTGTGCAGTCATGAGAGGAAAAAAGACTGGCCTTGAAATGTGCTGTATTTACATAGCGCTTTTCTAGTCTTAACGACTACTCAAAGCGCTTTTACATCATACAGGAACCATTCACACAAATTCATACACTGTGGCACGAGGCTGCCGTACAAGGTGCCACCTGCTCATCAGATAAACACTCACACACATTTACACTCCGATGACACAGCATCGGGGGAAACTTGGGGTTCAGTGTCTTGCCCAAGGACACTTTGACACCACCAACATTTCAATTAGCAGGCAACCGCTCTACCACTGAGCTACAGCCGCCCACAGTACCTATATCTCCTTGATGTATCTTAAGACATTGTACACATGTTTGCCGATGCTGCCAAGGCCCTAATGAGTCCATTCAGCTCAGAAATGGAAAATTTCTCCTCCGATGTCTATTATGATATTAAGAAGTCACCAAAATGGAAGGAGATTTTCTCAGTTTCAGAGTCTGTTCCATCTTTCTTCCAAGAGCTTGATAGGACCATTTAGCAACAGATTTCTCCAGATGCTGGAGGTGTGCACCAGGCTAAATTAGCTCATGGATGTACTGGTGGTGCATTACTACTATGGGCTGGATCCAAATGAAGAACACAAATACAGGTAATGCTAATCATTTTTTAATCTTAAATTAACTTGAAGAATGTTTTAATGTGCTGTCTTTGCAGTTAACCATTATTATTATATTATGTTGCATGTAGAGTAATGTGCTAGTTTAGAGTGTGGTTTTATGTAGGTATCAGCAATTGAAATAGCCACATTGGTGTGTGCGCGCAGTACAGTGGTGTGTGTGTGTGTGTGTGTGTGTGTGTGTGTGTGTGTGTGTGTGTGTGTGCGCGCGCTACAGAAGGCTTCTTAACCAAGTGCTGACGAGCTTTGCACTGTTCAACAGTTGAGGAAAAGACCAGAGTTTAAATTGTTCAACAAGAACAAGCCACAGCATCCCAAATGGGAACACAAGTCAATCTTAACCGGCAGGCATGAATCTCTGTGCTCTTCACAGAGTTTGACTGATTTAAAGTCATGATCGACATGTTCAGAGGTATCTTGTAGTAGGCTAACTTGTGTAGGCAAACACTTTAAATGTAATGAAAGTTAATAATTGTTGTTGTTTTTTTACAAAAGGAACAGCCAGGTCTCTACAAAATCATAATCAATCATAACCAGCTTTACAGGTTATACAGTTATACAATTATTTTTAATAAGTATGTTATTTCCATATTTCAAATTAAATGGAAAGATTAGACATTCAATTCCAAGTCAAAATATCTGCATTCTTTCAACAGGAAACAAAGAAAAGGAATTTTTATCTTTAGAAAAAAAGTGTTGTTGAACTAATATGTAAGTGCATATGCATTACTTTGATAACATCTGAAGCAGTTATTAAAAAAAAAAAGATTATGCAACTAAATAGTACTTTGGTAATTTAAAATTATGTTAAAATTAAGAATCTTTTCAACATTTATACCAAGTGTTTGAGGTTGAAGAGAAAAATCTCAACACTGCAATTTTTTTGGAACACATTAATATTCCTTTTCCTTTGCTTCCAGTAAAAATAAAAAAAAATGCAGACCTGGTCAAATTCATTAATAATTTGAATTGGAGTAATTTTTCCATAACATCTGATATATGGAAATAGAAGCTATTAAAAGTATTTGTACTTTATTCACTTTTTTAAAAACACATTGATATTTATTTGAACTGTATGTAGTTTCAGTTCTGTTGTCTTGTTTGTCACATTTACTCATGTGAAAATAATTACAAATCAAAGTAACATTTTGTTTTATGTTTGCAGGTGTACTTGCAACTTTTTAGGGATTTTTGAATAAAATGCAACATGAAAAACCAATGGCGCACTTGCTGCATGTGGATATGGTGGCCCTAGTTAGAGAGCTTCTCAGCAAATGTATGAAGCTGAAGGCCATTCTACTGAGTGCAAAGGATATAATCAAGGTTGATGTCCAGAGTAGAGATTTGCAACTATCAGACAAAAGGTTGTTGTCTCATACTGCTGCTCTGCAGGTCCGTCTGGAGAGGAAGATATGGGTAGGACAGAGAAGGATACATGAAGTCATCAGAGTTCCTTCTCAAAAATAAGATAATCACCTCACTTTCTGCACTCACTCCCTCTCCAATTCACAATGACTCCATCTGTGGGGCTTTTATCACATTAGGAGAGGCTTTGCCTAATGTGGTCACACCAGAAGAGATTGTTAAACTAGAGGAAGAGATACGGACGTACCAAAAGAGAGGTGGACCTGGTCTGTCAATATTTTTTTATCTGACTTAGGGATACTATTGAAAGCTCTGCCTTTTAGTCCCTTATGGAGAGAAAATTCTATTTTGATCTTTTTCAAAGGCATAAACTCAAAGAATAGAGTACTAGTACTAGTTCTAGTGCTTCTACATGGAGGAGCATACACACACAGGCATGTTGTAACAACCGAACAATAGTCAAGACTTTCATTTTGTACTTTTGGCAACCTCAAGGCCTTCTGCGTTGAATTGACGCAGACCCCTCTGCAATCAGGACCCTACGCCATAGCCTGACGCGCACCAAAATTTAACTACACGTCGCAGCGATGCACATCTCTCGGTCGTGGCTTGGTAGCGTTGCATTTCCGCCGTCTCATTTCCTGGTTCTCCTTCTCCATAAACAACTCAAGGAGTGGGTTAACTGTTCCTGCTAAAGATGTCTCACAGTGGTCAGACAGCACAGGGGAGACACTTAGTTTCTCACACTATGGCTCTAGAGTCAGTATTCGCTCCGAAGCTAATCGCTGTCACTCTCACTTCTCCCTCTACCACACGCTCCCCCACACACACACACACCAGCTTGACGCACACACTAGCGCACAAGTATAAACACCAGGCCACTTACATAGGCTATGGCAAAAGCTCTGCATGGAACCTCCACGGAAGCATAAAATGGCCTTCACTGACTTGAGGGTAATTAGTTACAGACTAAATTTGCAGATGGCAGTGTTGTCCTTTAAGGCATAGATCAGGGTTGTCACTATAGTTTCACTAAACAGATTTTATTTGAGTTACACATATTTAGTCTTCTAGAGTTTTATACATATGTTATATATGTTTATACATGTTAAATGCATAAATCATATACAATTATAGTTCTCTAGAATTATTACATGTGTCTAGTTTAGTTAAACAACATGGACCCTAATATTTCACTAATAATCAGAATAATCTCCAACACTCCATCACAATAAAATGCCTCTTGTAAAGAAATATTGTCTACATACCCACAGCTTATGAGTCACTCCAACTATTGAACTATCTCCAGATGCTTGGACTTTTTACTCATGATCAGCCTTGCTTATTGAGTGCATCTGCGTTGTCCTTTTGACCAGCCTATCTACTTGTCTGGATCTATTTCCTGTCTAAGATTGTATGGCATCTATTGGCCCTTTTCACCCAGCAGCAGTGCTTATTTCCTCTTCCATTTACAGCAGGGAGGGAAAATGCACACCTACACATGACTCACTTTTTGGAGCCCGATTTCCATTTTCACAACATTTTTCTTTTGTGTTTTTAGGAAGAATATTTAATGGTTTTGGTAAAGTGCTGCATTTTTCACTTGAGATGGATAGGTTAGATGTTTTCATAGGGACAAAGCCCAAATGTGGTGCTTTTTCCTCACTTCACTGAAGTGCTTCATCTCTGCATTTCCCAACCTGCCAGTAATTTTCATCCACAAAGGGATAGTGGACACAAGGCCTATGCTATCTGTAAATCATGTTTTATCTATTTCGGAGAGATAGTATCTGTCAGTAATGGTTGTATGCTGCTATGGGAGCATTTAAATGAGAAGTGCACCAATGTTTTGTTAATATGTCAAATGGATGGTTGGTAAGACACGTTTTACACATATTTACACATTTTCTTATACCCTTTAGTTGGCACTAAAAAAAAAAAACTCCACAGCATATCACCCTTCTTTGACCAGAATTTAATGCAAAGTGTGCCATATATGGACTCCCACACAATATTTTAAGGTAGATGCATATTTGGAAACAGGCTGTCAGCAAAAAAAAAATATTAGTAAAAAATAGTTTCCTCACTAAAAAGATACGTAAAATAATACTTTTGGCCCTTTGGACACTTTTTTTGTTACAATTTTACAACCAATACAATTATATGCAGTGTTTTTCATTTTGTTGGCAGCAGGCTGGAACTCATTGCCTTATTGTAGGAGCATTTGCTTCTGCAAAAGCTCAGTTCTTGTCCAGTCATGACATAATAACAAATTACAAGGCGGTTTAGTTTGTCACATAATTCCGAATAGTTTGAAACAAGAATAAAATTTGGCATGATCACGTTTGTGAATGGTGATACCATTCAGAGTCAACAACCCAATAAGGGAAGATGATAACGCTCATACCACTCTGGAGGAGAAATATGTTAAACGTTAGCCTATTACATAATAAAGGCCATGGTATGCCTACCATAGCCATGACATGGTTTTTGTTTTGTTAAATTTAGCTCTGTGTGTGTGTGTGTGTGTGTGTGTGTGTGTGTGTGTGTGTGTGTGTGTGTGTGTGTGTGTGTGTGTTTTCTTTTTAGGTGCTATTCAGATTTCAGCAGCACAAGAACGAGAAGAGACAACAGGACAAGGTCATCAATCAGGTGGGCTACAACCACCTTGCTTCTGCCGTTTAAACAACATGCTTAGTTTGCTTGCTCACAATGAGATAGGTTATTTCAAGTCATGTTTGAATTAATTGAGCACTGTTGCTCATTATGATGTTGCTATGAGTAGCAGCTTTGATGTTGATTATTAGTGCTGTTGTGTTATGTTGTTGTCATTACTGCTTATATTAATATTAATATTGCAGTGACACCATTTATCACTTCTACAAAGACACCAGGGTAGGGATAGTTTATCTACATGGTCTTGAGCTTGACATTCAGCCACTGGATGGCAGTATACAGGAAAATAACTAATTGACCAAAACGGGTCAAATGGCTGTTAGAATATACATATGTTGTATACGGTAATTGATATTATACAGTGATTTAATGATATATTTTTATTTTTTTCTGTATTTATTTCCTATCATCTGATCCAGATTCAGATTACATAGGTACATAACAATGATGCCCTGAAACCACATCAGTTACTGAAAAACCACAAAATACTCATCCATCCAGTGCACCAAACAGTTTACCCAACAGAAGATGGAGAAATTCCAGGCCTATTAACTCAACAGCCACAAACCACCTCAGGTATTCCTGCTCAAACCACTCATCTTCCATCCTTACAGGATGGAAATGATGTGCATTAGTCATTTATTGTTTTCTTATTGTGTTTTATTTGTCAATTAGACGTTTTTTTGATAATAAAGTATGCCTAGTCAATCATTTTTATTCAGGGATATTAAAATGGATGGAGGGGTGGTGGTGGTGGTTTGGGTTTGTGGCTCAAACCGCCTACAGATGAGCCGCGGGCAAAGGCAAAGCGCGGCGCAGGAACTTTCTGGAAATGGTTTTGCCTCGAAAGGTCAGCAGCAACTAGGTCAAAGTTGAAGTAATTTGAACTTTGAGCGCAGCGCTCTGCGGCAATTCCGAGCGCTGAGTGACCCTAAGGGTAGCGCTGCGGCCAGTTTGTCGGCACCGCGCTCCCTGTAGGAAAACGGCCAGCACAAAATTGTCTGGAATAGCTTATTTAAATAGATTAATACAACTTTATTCTAATCTATTAAAAATATGGCACATGTTAATCATTGATTGGTATAAAGTGGGGGCAGAGGTGAAGGAACATCTAAGGTTGGTACTGTTAACGTTGATGACTTATTTGAATAAGCTATGCAATAAAACCTAGGCTCTGCCCTTGGAGGAACTACCTCTTCAATCTGTGTGCCTCTTTCAGGCTCATGGTAGATGAAATGTAACCGTCATTTTGCATTGTAATTATAGTGGCATCCCTCTAAGCCAATAATGTACTGCAATATTAGTGATGATGCCTACTAGAGCACATCCTGACTCTCTGTTTACCTCACTGTTTAGCCTCTCAAGGTGACAAATGATTGAGCTCAGCGTCAGTCCTTGGTGAGTAATAACTTACAGTTACTGCAGCAACCTGCCTACACACATCTGTATGTTTCTGTGATTCTCTATCTCTTTCTCTCTCTGTCTCCAACACACACATTCACACTCACACACACACACACACACACACACACCCACCCCCACTGTACCGCTGCAAATCCCTTGTTAATAGTTTGCAAGTCTCATAAGCATTTTTCCTCATCAAACTCTTTACTCCATTTATTTACTGTTTTCCTGTCATGGTCTGACAACCACAAGCTGTTATAAGCACCTTGTTATCTTGTTACATAGTAAAGTTTATGAGCCCAAAATACAAAAAGATTACGGCCATACATAATAGCTGTAGTGAATCATTTGGGGCATTTTTAATCAAATTAGGAGACATTTTTATGTCTATACTTTTACAAGTGTAGTTTGAGGCTTACATTTGTAGTGTAATTCTGTATTAAAGCTGCAATGTGTAACACATGGCCAGATTTTTTGTTTAAAACATTAAAAAAATGAACTAACAGCATCAGCAGAATGTGAAAAAGTTATAGTTTTGACGTTATGTCAAAGACGTCTTTGGATTATGTTGCATATACAGTATATACCTACTGGTATCTCCATTATAGCCATTATGTCTCATGTCGTCCAGCTTGTGGACAAGAGAGCGGACGAGAGTTGTCAAGGGAGATGCTTGGTACAGCAGGTTTATGGGGGGCCGCTCTTAGGCTGAATCTCCTTTCTCTATCTTACCCCTTCCCCTCATTTTTGCGCGTTCACGCGGGACCTAGTACTGTCCCATCCCTTTTTGTTTGTGGTCTTGTCTTTTTTTTGTTTTACACATTTGAATGCTTTTTTATGTGTGTGACATGTAAGTTATTGTTCTAATAGTTGATAATGGTTCTGATAATGGTTCTGTATAATATATATAATATATTTAATGTAATTTTTTTGCCTGTTATGTCAGGCAATAAAGACAGAATTTTGTTGTTTTTCTGAACATCAATGACATTCAAAACGGTGATAACTGAAACAGATATACAACACACCGTGTGTGTGTGTGTGTGTGTGTGTGTGTGTGTGTGTGTGTGTGTGTGTGTGTGTGTGCGCACATATGTATTGCAACATACCTAAGTATTACACAGATAACATCTGCCTCTGCACCACCAAAGTGAACACAAAATAACTATAAAATATATAAATGCATATGACACTGTTGTCAAAACCCACAGAATCAACAGAGATGCCATCTTGGAAGTTTGTGATCAATACTGTATGGTGATGTCACCAAGTGGTGTCCCATTTCATAGGGGAATGTTTTCACCCCTAGCCCTTACCCCTTGGTTTCTAGGGCCAAGGGGTAGGGGTAAGATGGAGAAATGGGATTCAGCCTTAGCCTAGCTTGGATGCCAGCATGCTTGCTTCGCTTCTGCTTCCTCTCGCATCGCCCCCTATGCCTCCTCTCTGCTGGGCTGTTAGTCTCCACTGAGTGGCTAATCTCCACCAGGATTGAGCTAGACTCTCCGGGGTCATGTCCATTGCCACAGTTTCTTAAACACAGAATCTCAGAGACATTTTTCATGACATTGAAATATTCATTGCCTGTCTAACTGCACAAAATCTTGAATAGTATCATTGCTGCAATTAGTAAATCATGCATGTGAAATGCTGCCCCTTATTTATTTGGAGCATATGGCCAGGAAGTACACCTTGCACCTTTTTAAAGAGTTAGTTCACCCAAATTTAAGACCAAAAAGGTATCACTTACCTACAGTAGTAGTATTTTGGTTTCATTTTTCGAAAGAAAAACCAAATACATCCAGTCTACAATGATATATTATACATATCTATATATACATATTTGAGAAGCTGCACCCATGAACTTTTTGCTTTAAAAATGTATTTAAAATATGAATTGATTATCAATATAGTTGCTGACTAATTTTCTCCGGCTCAAGAAATTGATCAACTTATTATTTCAACACTTATCTTCAGACCTCACTGACAGCAGATTTCATCAGAACTATTTTTACAGACAAAAACATCTTAATGAAAAGGTATGAAATCATTTGCTTAGGTTTAATACGTGTGACCTTTTGGTATTTGAATGAATTAACCCTTTCAACCATTTTTAAAACAGAAAGCATTGCCATACTTGTCTAAACATTGAATATATAAGTAGCTGTTCTATTCTCATTAACTTGATTAACAATGATTTTAGACAATAAAGAGTCCATCACAGTTGCCTGAAAACTGCTTGTTAACATTATTTTCTCTTAGTTCTATTATTACCATACTAATCACTGTAATGTACTGTATGTTAATGTTGCAAACAAACAGGTCACCTGTTAATGTCATGCATTGTGATTCAGATATTGTGTTACATTTCAATAATAAACTCTTTCAGGCTTAAAGAAATACACAAACTTTTTTGGGCAAAAGCTCTTGGACCAAATTAATGTTGAAAAGACTGAGAGCAAATTCACCTCTGTGCAGTGTTAATTTAAATTACCATAGAGCTGGCTAATGCTTTAGCATAGCGTGTATTCTCGGAGGACAATACATGTTAGCTTTGCCTCCACTCTAAGCACCTCAGTGCACTAAATATAGAACATGCAGTGTTAAAAACAGTGCTGAAATTGCTTTCAAATTCAAAACCACTTCCCTGGCTTGAAAAATGTCACTAGACTAATGAATGTAGGATTTGGAGGGGAACACGGAAAGACAGAAATTTTTTTGGAGAGAGAAATCAGGAAACGTAATAGTTTGTGTATTGTGTTGCACAGAAGAACGAATTGGACTAATGTGTTATACAGTTAAATAATGAATATGATAAATAGTAATTTGCATACAGGTCCATAAGTTTGTTTTGCAATGGGTCAATGTGGTGACTGTGCATATAGTTTTAAGCATGTTTGTTGACTCTGCTCAAGTGAATGTGAACCTGCAGTCTATAGTCACAAGAGTGTGTGTGTGTGTGTGTGCGTGGGTAGGGTGGTGTTCTTGTGCTCACATCAGCATTCACCTACAAAACGCTTATGTGGCAGAAACAGTGCTGTGAGCGAGCCTCTGGAGTGACAGAAGGTGAATTAGAGAGTGATTAGAGGTGAATTCTAATTCACACTCCCATGTGTCTGCCTGTCATTTGTAGGACAGGGCATTTGCAAACTAACGAGAAGAGTGTCAGACAGGTTGTAGCATAGACACACACAGCTCGGCATTAGCTGCCCAGCACACAGAAACAGGGTTGCAGTCCTTACAGACAAAATTACTGAGACATAAATTGCACACAAGGTACAAGTGGCTGGTAGGAAGTAGTCATTTTAAAAAAAATGTCGATATGACTTTTTTTCTTTATGTGAAAGACAGCTAAAGAGCTGAGCAACAGTGGAGACACTGAGAGAGAACTACTGAAGTAAAGGCCACTGTCTTCCAGACAGTGTTTGACCTTTGTGTCTATGCTTCTAGGCATTAAACAAACTGATGCATACAAATAAAGCTGTGTCACCAATCTGAATGGTCCGTGTTTAGGATTTTACAATTTGCAATTCATCACAAATTTTAATTAAAGTTGATTAAACATAGGAACCTGTACTGAACTATATACCTCATTTCTATGAACATGGATCTGGCAAAAGAAAAAACATAAATTTACTCCATCAAAAGGTAGAAATTTACATACTTTAAAATGATTTATGTATATGAATCTGCCTCTGATTAGACAACATTGTAAGAATGACATGCTTTTCATGTTTGAATAAATTGTTGCAACCTCTTTTAGCCCCACCGATGCAATTTTTCTTCTTCTTTGCAAAAGGTTACTAGTCAGACAGGTCTTATTAGCCCTTCAATTGATATGCCTTAACTCCTCGATCTTAATCACTGCTCTGCAAAAACATAATTGACGTACATGTTTGTCAATTTCCCATTAATGATAACCACTGATGCATGTATTTGGCCTGTAGGGCCTGGCAATACAAGGAAATTACTGAATAAGTGGTTGGGCAGATGCAGTCCCATTTTAAAAGCTGTTTGTGTGATGGATGCTATTGTGGTAACTGATGACATAATGACACAATCAGAGGTACAGTAGCTTCATTACTTACCTTGCAAATTTGTAAATGTCATCTTAATCATTGGTCTATAAAAGCTTTTTCAAAGTCTATAAAGCACTAGTCTGGATGTACATAGCTGTCATAAAGAGATGCGCCGGATGTTCCTCCCTTTTCGATATCTATTTTGCAAAGGCACCATTAATGCATCAGAGGCTTAGCGCTGACCAGGACGGTTGTGATTGGTTTAAAGAAATACAAATAAACCAGACTGTTTTTTCCCCTATCCCAGAATAGACAAGTGGTGTAGCCAGAGCATACTCCAGACACAGCGTTGTAGAGTCTGGCAAAGCAAGACTAACAGAACCCTGCTTCCAGAGTTTGAACAATAACATTTGTCCACAAGAGAGAACTGACAAGGTCATTTTTCTGCTAAATGCCCAGCTTAATATATTGTTTACAATTCGTTTATGACCAAATTCAAGGGAACTGTCACAATTAGTGATTCATCATTATCAGATCCGTTAACTAAACTCAAGTATCAGTCAGGCTCTTGTAAGATGCTAGTACTTGTTTAAAAGCCTATTTAAGGTCTAAAATGTCACTACCGTATGTTTCACTTCTACCGTAAAACTCCCTGATGTAGTTTTGGACCCAAGGACAACCTTGATTGAGGCTTTTAAATGCCTGATAACCTTTTGAGGTTTGCTTCTACCTCGAAACTGTTATCACTTCTCCATTTTCACTTTGCCATTTTATAATAATAATAACTTTTATTTATATAGCACCTTTCAAGAAACCCAAGGACACTTTACAGAATACAGTGGCTATCTAAGGGAGGCTGTACACTGTGGTGGATAAGTGGTGTTTTTAAAAATGTCCAGGAATGTAGCATTCTGAATATCTTCATGGAGGATGTTCCAGAGGGATGGACTGCAACACTAAAGGTTCTGTCTCCAAAGGGACAGAGTCTGGTGTGGGGATTGGCGAGCAGGCCAGCATCTGAGGATCCCAGGTTTTGGGGTGGGGTGTATGGATGGAGAAGGTTGGAGGGGTACAGTTTGGCCAGGGCATGGAGGGATTTGTAGGTGAGAAGGAGGATTTTATATTTAATGCAGGACTTAATTGGGAGCCAGTGAAGGTGGATGAGGGTTGGGGTGATGTGCTGCCACAGTGAGGAACTGATTCCACAAAAGGTATTTTTATGTATAGGTTAATGTATTTTACTGTACATTTAAACTGGTGTTTAGGTTTTCTGCCGCAGTTTATTATTACGGGTTGATGTCTTCACCATTATTATCCTCATTGTTTCAAACAAGTAAAATGTAAATATTTGAGATGGCAAAACATTGTAAGATCATCATTGTAAGTTACAGTACAAAACCAGTTTGTAGAAAGTTCAAAGTATGTCCCCAAAGGAAAACTTTGTCAACATCTGTTTAATTTAAATAGATACATTTCTCTGTTTGTTCATTTCACTTCAATGTTGTTGCTGGAAAATAGAATTGTCAAGCAGACAAACTGACCAACACATATATATTATTGACTGATACTTGGTGTCTACGTATCAATACAGTATTGCGTAGGAAAATATCACGATACTATGCTGTATCGATTATTTCCCCCACCCCTAATTTGCTGCAACCTTAATATCTTTCTCTGATGATAGGCCTATCTAAACAGTAACAATGTTAATGATAAGGCTGATGATGTAACAGAGCTCAGTTAGGTGTCAATGAAAAGTAGGTGTACTTCTATGATGACCCCCAAAGATGTGATGCAAAGGGAGTTTTGCATACTTGCTTGGTTTTCAACATCCACACCTTCCACTGGCGCCATAACTGTTTGTCCAAACTCTTACAATGTAGGAGTGTGCTTATTAAATACCCAGAAAATGTGAATATTAAATTAAGCTCCTGGCAGAGTTATCAATTGCACCATCTCTCTCCAGTCTCCTTCAGGTCTCCAAAGACTGATGGGTGGTGAGCGGCAGCGAGTACGTTCAGACTAAGATGGCCCTTAATAAAGAAGGTAAAATATGAGAGCATTAAAACACTGCACTTAATCTGTCCATTCAAATTTGCCCCATTAATCATAATTAATTCGCTACATTAAATTTCCCGACTTAATTACATGTGCTACAAAGGTATAATTGCCTTGAAGGATGCATATTGTGATCCATCATCCCACCAGAGTGGTGCAGAATTTTCTCCAGTAATTATCAAAGGTGTGTTTGTCAGAGAGGTGTAACATTGACGTGATGATGCATTTTATTTGTAAGCACTAATACACTATGATTTGTTCTGATTTTTAGAACATTGAGATAGATTAAATGGATATAGGAATGTATTTGTTAAATATCCTTTGCGCGTTTGCAACAGGATGTCTATTTTGGGATAAGACTGTCAGGTTTGTCTTGGTTGGAATGTAGACAGGACAATATTGCTCTGGTGCACCGCAGGAGAGGATTGATAGGTAGGAAATGAACTATTCAGCAGCACTGTTGACAATATGATTACATTTTTTTTTGCCAAAGGTTTACACTGAACAAATGGAGGGTCTAGAGAAAATAGAGGGAGTGGAAAGTCCGCAAGGATCAAAGGAAGTCATTTGTTTTTTGAATTAGAATTGTAGAAGCGGTGATACCCAGGGTATGTCATGTATGGTGGCCATTTAAAAGAAAAGAAAGATTTTGTTTATATGGATGAGAATTAAAACTTATTTTGATTAAATATATTTATGTAATATATACATGTTTGTCTCATGTAGGATGCTACATCAGCTCCTGCATCAGTTTAATCAACAATAAGGTAATTATATGTGGAGGATTGGACTCTATATTGACAGATACCAATATTGAGAAACACAGGGCAAAAAAACTTGATTGAGACATAGCTAGCTAATACACTATACATTTTGAATTTGGACAGATCATTACAAATTAAATATTTAATTTCCCCAAAGTTCAAAATTTTGCTTAATCCATGTCCTATAAGCACATAAATACACCTAATTACACATAAATACATTTATTTAAATATTGATGTGAACAAAAAAAATGCTGTGTGTGTATTCTGTGTATTTATTGCTAATCCTAAAACAGTAATAATCAACATTGCTAATTTTTCTAATTCCTAGTTTTCAGGTGCATGTCATGTATATTCTTTTTTTGACCTGTGAGTTAGGGTCCTTTTGCATGGCACAGTTAACATTAACTGTTAAAAATGTATTCAGCAATAACTAAGCACTTCTAATCTTTTGGGATCTTTTTTTTTACAAAGAGTGTTACAAAGCAGCATCATTAAGGCTAAATCAAATCAAATCAAAAGGGTTCTTGTGCCCATAAACTTTCCTCACATGGTCACACTCAGCTTTACTGATGTGAAACCATCAATCTTGTCCCACCTTAATCACCCATCAATTTAGCTGCTGCACTTGTTTTGAAATGAAAGGGACAATGCCAGCGTCCTAAACACAGAGTTCTCCGTCAAACAGCCCATTCAAAGTGATACATCAATTAATTTATTGGCCTTCATTAACCTTTTGACGTTTGATTAAGATTCTCATCAATAACAGTAAAATGTGTCCTTGCACAGCTTGGGACAAAGCTTATTTAACCTTTGTATTCAAGGTAACCAAAGCCTAGGAATGCATTTATTAATTCATTTATCAGTCCCGGCATCTAAAATGCTCCTTTTTCCAATTAGATGTAATGTACATTTTCATTTTTCCGGACACCAACAGTTTGCCATGATAAAACAAGGGATGATGGGGTTGTCTGGTCTTTACACACAAAGACAATGGCCTCCAGTTTGTGGGCTGTAAACTGGTAAAATCGGATAAGTAAGCCCCAAATGGTGTCTGAGTTTCACACAGGCACAAAGCACACAACCCATTAGTGCCAGCACTGTGGCATTCCTGATGTGTGCCTTAAAGATTGTATCCTCTTTATGTGGAGAACCTTTTGAATGGTGCACAAAATCCTTACGCTACTAAACTAAATATAGTACTGTATACACATATATATATATATATATATATATATATATATATATATATATATATATATATATATATATATATATATATATATATATATATATATATATATATATTAGATCAAGGAGTGACAAGCCTGGTGGGTCACACTTCCCTATTTTATTTAATATGAGCAGTTTAGTAAAGTTTGATGCTGTTCTGATGCTTTCGATTGATACTCCTGTTTGAATTTGCAGCGCCACCGTCTGACAGTTTATTTGCCTCTCAAGCTGTCTGACAGTTGCTGCTAAGGATAAAAACGCATTCCAGAGCTGGAAATATAAAAAAAAATTTTTAATTAATTTACAATACAAAAATCTGAGATGAGTTCCAACATTACATAACAAAGTGATGCAAAGACTGCCAGCAGTCAAAATGCTATCACCATTGAAAATGTCGATGTCCAACCTCAGGAAAAATCTGCAGGTAAAAGTTAAGTTAGCTTACAATAACTACAAGGAGTCATATTAAATAAAATGATGAAGTGTGACCCACCAGGCTTGTCACTCCTTGATGTAAGTTGAATGCAGATTTGAGTTGCACATGCATCACTTTGCGATAAGTAACATCCAAGATGCTAACGAGAGACTTCTTAAATGTCAATACAGTAAAAATGGACCTACTTAACGAAGTTCGTTCACTGCTGGCTACAATTTAGCAATCAAACACAACAAAAGCTGTGAGTTGAATGGCGTTTTGAGGTAACGTTAGCAATCAAACAATTACAACGTTTCTGAAATGATTCCAATTGTCTTTTTATTGCTATTCTTATTGTTTGTAATGAGAAAAGTTTATTGTTTCATAGATTTCACAAATTTCAGTAAGACGTGTTATGCTGTAAACCGTTTAAATCTGAGCATGCGCAACTAACATCTGCACTTGACCAGAGCCAGTCTGACTCAACTCTCATTGGGTATGACACATTATGCCGTAATCCGTTTAAATCTGAGCATGCACGACTCAAATCTGCCCTCGACTTACATCGGGGAGCGACAAGGCTTCTAATGTGCATTATGACATGTTTTAGGACCATATTTATCTGTCAGTGTGCATAAGAAGTTAGCTATGCTAGCTAGCTATAATTTTACATATAGTTAATTTTTTTTTTAATCCATATTTAGTGATGTGTGTGCCGTGATATTTTTATGTTGTTATGATTTTAAATCTGTGACCTCAGGATGATCTTAAATGAAAAAAAAGTGTTGAAGTCCGACCTTGTGGTGGCTGTTCATAAAAATTGAATTATAATCTTTTTAAAGCAGTTTGACAGTTGTCAAGGTTAACACTGCCAGGTTTAAACATCTGAAAATAATTAACAGTTGAAACATTCATTAGAAATTTGTAATCAAAAAGTAATTAAATGTAATAAGTTACATTACTCTAATAAAGTCATTGATACAGTTACACTACTATTACATTTTTACATAGGGTAACTTTACCGTTTTAGTTTAAAGGTGAGCATTACTAATTTTACTCATCTGTTTACACGTCTTGAGGAGTTCCACAAAAAAATGTTGTATGAAGCCTTTTGTGGCTCAAGAGGGAGCTGTACAAAGTCTGATTAATTGCCTCAAGTGATGTCACAACATTGTTATAAAGTATGGAGTTAGAAAGAAGTTGAATTACCAGCCCTCTGTAGCCTGCTCCACACCTCTGCTTGAGGCTAGTGGCTCAAAGCTTAACACAGCATAGCACACCCGAATCTCTGGCCACCAGCATGCTGAAACCATGACTTTGGTGATGTCTATGTAATATTGATTAGTTAATAAAGTTTTTAACAGCCTGGACAGTTTTTAAGTCTGTCATTTCAATTATAGTCTACAGTGAACCCTCGTTTATCACGGGGGTTACGTTCCAAGAAGAACCCGTGATAGGCGAAATCCGTGAAGTAGTAACCTTTATTTTTTTTTACAATTATTATACGATGAAATGCTCCATAATACATTAAAACCAAAGATCAAAACCTTTTTACAGGCCCAAGCATTTGTTTAACAAATAAAAGTACTGTGTAAATGTTTTTTTACAAATAACTACTGTACTGTAAAATAATAATTTTAATCATCAATACGAACTGAAAGCTTCAAATTGCGGAGATCAGCATATACACACACAACGCACGATGCAAATCCGTGAAGCAGCGAAACCGTGAAAGGTGAACCGTGATATAGCGAGGGTTCACTGTATTACAAAGTATATATATAAACGTTCTTCAAGACTAAGTTCTCCCACATGTATAGGCACAGCAGAAAGAAACATTACCTGTAGTCATGCAGCCAAATGTTTTTTGCAAGAAGTAACCCAAGTTAGAGGAGCTCAATGACATTTGCTATCTGGTCCTCAAATCTTTTGAAGATTACTTTTGAAAAAACATTGTCTTTACAGATACAATAACCCAGCTAATTGGGATAATCCATATCTCTCATAGAGTTTTATAGAGAAATATGTTATGTTGAAT
This sequence comes from Percina caprodes, assembly GCA_013375575.1. Classification (NCBI taxonomy): domain Eukaryota; kingdom Metazoa; phylum Chordata; class Actinopteri; order Perciformes; family Percidae; genus Percina; species Percina caprodes. The sequence continues at coordinate 1,909,654 of JABXJD010000011.1, read as the reverse complement.
GTGAACACCATCTTTGTCGCTGCATAAAAGGACGTGTCATGCTCCCACTTTGCATCTTCCTGCAAGAAATACAGTTGGCAGTTTGGGTGAGCTGACCCTTTAATTACCAAGTTATCATAAAAATGTAATTGTAAATGTTATAATGTATTAACAGCTTTTCATCAGGAGATACCTGACTATATAATAAGTCCTTGTAAAAGTTTTTCTTTTTTATTATTGTATTTAGTTTATCATGTGCCAGCAGCCCTGATATTCTCACTGCAAAGCTCACAGTTAATTTGGCATTAAGGACCAGTAATGTCATTTTGCAGTCTTTATTCTCATTCCAAAAATGGAGAGGGATCCTTACCGCTCAGTTTCCCCTCTGTGTGACTAATAACTTTAATCTAGCCAATAACTTAATGCTTTGATGAACCTTAGAGCACAGAGCAATTACTATCTGCTGAGGTTGCTTGTTTTATAACTGAGGTGAGAACAGCAATTTAAGTCACCCTACTGCCAGCTATCAATCAGCAGAGGTGAAATGTTTGAACTTCCCCCGTGAAACTGCATGATGACAGTTAAATGAAGGCCAAGATGATGGCGGCTATGTGTAATTGAATTTCTCCTTCAGATGAGGCCGGCACTGAGTCATGGACCACAAGAAGTGATCTTATCAAATTTCCATATTTAATTGAAATTGAGAACAAGACCAAAGTTTCAAGAAACACTTAGAGGCTTGTATATCATCTATTGTTTTTTTTCCATTGCGCCTGACAAATAGACAGTAAAGAGGAACCTCACCCAGTCTAATTTCCTGGCGCGCCCTGATAATTAGTGGTGACAACATGCTTTTTCTATGGCGTGTAGATCTTCCCTGGATAAGGAAATATTAATGCAAGGTGTAAATACACAGAGAGCATTGTGATGGAAATGCGGTCTGATGCCATTGTGATCGGATTTCAGCCAGTGCATGCTGTGTGACCATATTCTAAAGAAAATCAATTGAAAGGTCCCCTAACTTTGCCTCTTACCTGCTAACTCAAACAAATTTACTAGCTCCCCATCTCCCACCGGATCACCTAAAAAATCCTGGTCCTCACCTACAAAGCCCTCCTCCATCTGGCACCCTCATACCTCATTGACCTCCTCTCCCCTACCAACCCTCACGGTCCCTCAGATCTACCTCAGCCGGTCTCCTCTGCATCCACAAGTCCAAACTCTGCAGTTGGGGGGAAGGAGTTCCGAAGCCTGGGAGCTGCCCTGAAGAAGGCTCTGGAACTCCTTCCCCCAAGGGATCCACACCTCTGAGTTTCTCACTTTCTTCCAGTCCCGCCTCAAGACCCATCTCTTAACCTCTGCCTATCCATAAGCCCCACGCCCCCTCCCTTCTCATCTGTGCCTGAATCTTTTGTTTAGCTTTGCTTTGTTTTGTTGTGAATTTGCATATTGAGATCCGCTCATAATGCAGGCAGAATAAACAAAATATGAACAATTAATAGTTTCAGATGTAAATGCCTCTTGATGCTAACATAAGCACTATTCTTGCGTAGAAAAACCTATTTGTAAAATGTGTTCTTTATAACCATTATCATCCTCACAGTACCAGCAGAAATGTTTGCACATAGCTTTTCTTCAGAAAGAAAGCCTGGACTCTATGCTTTTCTCTCCTAAAGTGATCATGCCTGACCTCCATGGCCCATCCTGAGCCTTTCTACCACCTCATCTCTTTTATCCCTTCTCCCTCAACTCACAAACCCATAATAATTTCCCCTCTGCAATTAATTCCTTGACTGACCCCCATCCTCCTCCCTTCCACCTATCATAACTGTGGCAATGTCTCCTTGGGCTTCATAACTTGATGAATGAAAACTGTTTCTTACAATTATTTGTCCTCCTCTTCGGTTGAATTCTCTGCTCCAGCCCCATCTCCTTCCCCTTCCGCAAGCTTCAACAACTAATGGAGCTCTTCATCAAGCCTTGTGAAAAGCTCCTCACCTTGACAAATTACGACACTCTTGGGGCTAAGCACATTATCAAAACCCAACGTTTGTCTAAATAGAAAATACAGAGTACATCATTCGAAGGGAGTGAAGGTTTCCCCGGGTTTGCAGAATACTCATTTAATTTGAATTTTGCCAACTCATCTGTCTATGCTGTTGTGATAAAACATGACATGTTTTCCGTAGTGCTGCCATTTCGAACTCTGAAAATGAGCAATGTGAAAATTAACTTCAGGTGCAATGTTTCTGCAAAGATAATTGTTTTTTTTTAGACAGGGCTTGAAACTCTAAATTATATATTTTTTGAAACCAAGTGGTTTAAATATTTGTTTTTAGGCTAACAAATGCAGAACTTTGCAAATGCAGATCTTTTAGCTTGTGGAGTACATGTAGTCTTCCCTTGCTAGACTAAAAGTGCATGGGTTCTCTCTTTTTCCATCACTTTTTCCTCTCTACACTCTGGTCATTCATTGTCTTGTGATTGTCATTAAGTGTGTGTTAAGAGAGATGTAATGATGATCCATTTGCTTAAAACAGTAGAGCTATAAAAGATATTGAATGTCTCTACTGACTCAAATATATGAAACCAGGTAACAGCAGGTTTCTTTCCATCAGAGTTCTTTCTGATTCATTCTGATTGTGTATTTCAACAGTTTCTATGAATAAATCAAATCATATTTTTCATCACACCTACAGTATCTGCCTAAAAATATATGTATATGACGTGCACATTTCCATAGCATATACACAGCATTTTCTTTATTGTGCAAAAAAAAAACATGTCACCAATTACGTGTAGATTTCAAGGTTTCCTGCATGCATTTAGGACAGGCATGTAGTGATTGAAAAGCCTACCTGGCTTCGCAGAGGATTCCTCCTAATTAAATGCATGGATGGCTGGAGAAATGGATCGAGTTTGGGGGCATAGTAAGTATGCTTAAGCTCATGAAAATTACAAATTTATCCTATGGAATCCAAAGCAAATTATTTTCAAAGTGTGATTAATGGTGTCTGTCACAAACACACACACACACACAAAATCGGTAAAGCATGGCCATAGGGCACAATAGAGGGTTTAAGGTTGACATACAGTAATTATTCTTTTCCCAGACATCATAATTAACATTAGCACAGAACAGTCTTTGATCAACTACCATTACTACTCGCAATAATAATAATAATAATGATAATTAATGCTGATAGCAGTGTTGGACGGGCCCTTGCTCCTCTGCGTGCGTCAGGGTTTCAGGGTTGCTGGTGGACGCCGCTCCTTGTGACTGTGCATTAGCGCAGCACTCAGACACTACAAATCGTCACCAATGAAAAGGGAACTCCCTGCTGAGTTCAATGATACCTCACACAAGACTCTACATCATACAGTTCATTATCTGTGAAAGGGGGCGTGGCCAAATCATAGGGGGGCAGGCCAAACCATCACCAATGAATAATTAACTTTCTGCTGTGTTCAATGATACCTCACACAAGGTTCTACATCAAACGGGTTATAAGTGGCTACAGCATAGAAGGCAAATCAAACCGTCACCAATCAAAAAGAAACTCTCTGCTGAGTTTATACTTCACACAAGACTCTACCTTAAATGGGTCACCAGTTAGGAAAGGGGCGTGGTTTATCCATAGGGGAGGGCCAAACCATCACCAATGAAGAAGGAACTCTGCTGAGTTTAATGATGCCTCACACAAGACTCTACCTGGATCCTTGTCAAACCTGACAAATTTCAGTTACAACAACTTCTTCATTCATCGATAAATGCTGAAAATAGCCGCCACGCCACGCCCATCCCGCTTGACAAAAAGTGTTCATCTTCATCTTTAAGGATTTGAGATGGTACAGACTAAATTTGAAGTCCATCAGATGAAATCTCTAGGACAAGTTTGTTAAAAGTATTGCACCTTAACTTTTAGGTCCACTTTCTGTTGCCACTAGGGAGCGCTAGGACTTTGAGCCAATATCGGCCTGTAGTTGTCATCAGTTGTTGGACGCTTATGAATCCTTTTTTTTTTTTTTTACAATGTACACTCAAGTTACACCCACTTCCTGTTTTGATGGCGAAATGTACGAAATGGCCACCACGGCCATGCCCTATGACGAAAAGTTTTTATTTTAACACATTTTCATCTGTAATGTCTTCAGATGGCACAGACCAAATTCGAAGTTGATGAAATCTCTAGGAGGATTTCATTAAAGACGTGGAAATGGCCAAAATCACACTTTTTTTGAACGTTCAATTCATAATGGTGGACCTCCTGTTGGGTTTAGTGTATGGCTCCAATGAGCTTTTTTATACATCTTGACCTGATCCACATGTATACCAAGTTTTAAATGTACTTTTGTACATTTGTAGGGAGCGCTAGCAAGCCAGTTTTGTGCACCTATTTCCAAAATCCTTAAAATACCTTACATTTTCACTTGGATTGATGCAACCGCCAATTTTGGTGAGTTTATGAGTATATTAAGCCCCTCAAAATGGCAATTAATTTGCCGGGAAAATAATTCCTCCAGTTTCAACAGGGCCTTCGCCGTTGTTGGCACACGGGCCCTAATGAATAGAACATTTATTTTGTTTTTGTTTTGCAGTCATTTTGGAGAATTTCACAATGCCCTATGTGTAGGGTTGGGTAGCATTTTTTTTTTTTTTTTTAAACATTAAACTTACTACTATTTACGTCGGCACCGGTTCCCTATTGGCACTACGTTCCGTACCCAACCATACCTATGTGTAAAGGTGAATGATAACTCATTTTTATATCGAAAATGTATTTTAAGAAATTAAAATGGTGCAGTTTTCAATATCAAAAAAAGACATTTTTTGACAACTAATTGACATTGTTAAGCTGACAAAAATTAATGTTTAAGCCAGTGACGGGCACTCACCTTCTACAATAACACCTGTTAAAGGAGAATTTTGGTCGATTCCAAAGCGTAGCTCTGTTGTTTGTAAATTTGGCGTGCTGTCAGTAGAGAGAAAAACAAAAACAGTCGGTGCTGCCTACACCGTGTTATCTTCCTGCTAGCGTTAGCACCCGACTCTCATAATATGGGCACTTTAAGTTTGAGTGGTCAGATTCTTTATTCTGACAATTTTGAGCAAGTGGGTTTCTATGGACCTGATTAAGCAAATCACAAGAAGTGACCTTGTCCTAAACCTTTGTCAGACTCAGTGTTCCCTCGACTCGATTGTGCAACTAATGATTGTTTGATGCATTATCCTCTATTTACTCGTGACTGATGTGCTGTCACTTCTAACAAGAGACTTTTTGGACTGTTAAAGCTGGCATTTATGTATTTGTTTCCTGCTTGCTCCTGACATAAAGTCCCCAGACTCCCCAGATTTCTTCTATAAATGTTATTGCCCCACCAGAGCCGGTTTAGCCAAATTGGAAATATAAGTTACTACAGTGTATCAGCAGAGGCATGTGCTTTACAGAAAATGGATGGCTGGAGCAGTTAGAGGCAGAAAGAGGGAAATGTTAAATTGGCCGGTATTGATTTGTAAAACTAAATTTCTGCAACATTTCTTTGAAACTGTGTTTCTAGACAGTTATTTGGCCTGTTTCTGATGCACTTTATTATCCATCACAAAATAACCCATGAATGTTGAAATTTTGTCTTTGCGAAGGACAGCGCCAAATTTATTTACAAGCAAGACATTTACTGCAGTTGGTTTTCCTTCACAGAAAGACTTCAATCATTCTGTAGCTAGAGGGTTCAATGGCTTGCACAGGGACAATTCAACAGTACAAGTGACTGTGGTTTTTGACCTTTTACCTCTTCTTTAAATGATTGCCACTCTAAATACTCGGGCAACCTGCCTGTGATTAACTGATACTCTTTACAGCACATCTCAAGAGTTGTGTATCATTTTAATGCAGTGAATGGTGTTGATTTCTTATTTTGCTACTCTTTTTTCTAATTATAAATGAGGCATGTCTTAGTCTATCATGCACTCTGCTCTATCACAGCCACCTTTATCTTCCTTTAGTATTCAGAGAGAAATCATTCTGCTAACAAATACATAAAAGGTATTCTGTAGAAATATTTTTAACGTATATGTTCATGGTGTTATTGCTTGTTAAACATTTAAAAATAACTTTAAACAGATGAGTGATCAGCCTCACATGTCTGATGAGACCGTTTTACAACAGAGAAAACACAACTGGTAAATGTTTTTTCTTTTTGGATAGCTATACAGCTAAGTGAGCTAACTAGCTAATGGCCGCTAACTACAGTTAGTGGTGACTATAGAAACGTAAAGCTAACGTTATCTGTCCAAAACTCATTAAGTCACCTCGACAACGCATTCACTGTTGTCAAACTGGTCTTATAATGTTTATGACATCTTAATAACACATCCAAATGGCATTTGATAGTGAAATCAAACTTTATGACACCTTTATGACAAGTTCAAGGTGTTTCACCTTACTTTTCACACAATTAGTATGGTCTCATGATAGCCAATGTGAAAAATAACCACTTAATGACAGTTTAATGTAATGTTAAAGCTAAATAATTTCTTAAAGTTTGATATTTAGGCCTGCAATGACATATTTATGACAGGTTTTGTTGTCTTTGTAATGTCAAGTTTTCATAACAAAGACATCAACAGTTTGTATTATCTTGGTTAATGTCAGGTTATCATAACACAAAAATTGAATTGAATTGAAAGTCTTATAATTTACCAAATGACACTTAATGACAAACACGAGACTCCTTCATGTTCATGGCTGGTATCATGTCATGGCTATGACAGTGTAATGCCAGTCTTATGCACACCCCTTCAACTAAAATGTTGCCCTGTCTTGTAATTTTTTTTAAACTATTATTTAATGTTCATTACAGGCTGTAATAATAAAAACTTGTCAAACATTACTTCTTGCAAATATTAGCCAATCATTATTAGCTTCTCATGCTGCCAAAGCCACAGCCAGGACATTTTCATAAAATATGACCCTTGTGTGAAGCTGCTACATGTTTTTTGGCAGACACCTAAGCTATTTACCATTTAATTACCACTCACATAGTTAATTTTTGGAAAACCTGCCCCATCTATCCCATGTAATTGGCTATAATAATGCTTAGTTAAAACATCCACATCGGGGCGGCCTCTAGCTCACTTGGTTGGGCGGCTGTGGCTCAGTGGTAGAGTGGTTGCCTGCCAACTGGTGGTTCAATCCCTGACCCTGCAGTCCCATGTCGAAGTGTCCTTGGGCAAGACACTGAACCCAGAGTTGCCCCCGATGCTGTGCATCGGAGTGTGAATGTGTGAGAGTGTGTATCTGATGAGCAGGTGGCACCTTGTACGGCAGCCTCGGCCACAGTGTATGAATGTGTGTGAATGGTGAATAGTTCCTGTATGATGTAAAAGCGCTTTGAGTAGTCGTTAAGACTAGAAAAGCGCTTTATAAATACAGCGTCCTACAGCGGCCCGGGTTCAAGTCCGACTTGTAGCCCTTTGCTGCGTACCATCACCCATCTCTCCCCCTTTCATATATATTCACTGTCACTAAAATGAAGGGAAAAAGCCCCAAAAAACATCCACATAGACACATAAGCATACATACCACACAACTCCACAACACCATTAGTGTGTTTCAAACATGATGAATAGTGTATTAACTAGAAATGCCCAATGAATACTAACTCCCAAATCATCTCATTAAGAGATTGTGTGCCCACTGCTGTTACCACTACTACCACTAACAACAAGAGTAAGTACCATTTAGCACTCCGCTTTTCAGATAAAAAAACAAAACCAAAACAAAAGATAAGAATACAAAAAATGCACAACTAAATTAAAAGCTGATTTAAAAAAGGTCTTTAACAATGATATGAAAGAGACATTAAAGTCATATAAAGTCATTTGCCAGATAGCCAATGCAAGACTAGGAGCCAAGATGACAAATGCCCTCCAGTTTGGCCCAGGTCTTAGACCTCAAGCTATGAGGATGAATGTAGGAAGAGACCAGGCCACTTATACCTTGAAAATGGGTAAAATGTTCTAATATATTCCCAAGGACAAAGGTAATCAGTGAAGGAGGCCAACTCGAGGGGAGTACCCTGGCAGCTATATTTCGTATAAGCTGGAGCCGGTCAACTGATTTCAATTGATCAGTCCGATCCTGTGAATATTGAGTTACAGTAATTTCATTGGCTGGAGACAAAAGGCTTTTGTACGTCCTGAAATGAGAGGAACGATCTAATCTTGGCGATGATCCATTTTGACAAATGGCCAATTTTATCTTGCTGAAATGTCTAGTGAAACTGAGTTTAGAATCTAAAAACACTAAAAGATTTCTCTTGGGACCAGAACCTTCCAAAAATGAAACCATCTATTTGGTTTTCATTAGATTATCATTAGGCTGTTACTGGACATTCAAGCTGTAGGTTGTAAGATTGTTTACAGAGGAGTTGGTTTTATAGATGGATATATACCATATGTATTGTCAGCACACCAGTTGTTTGTACATTACTTAATACACAGTCATTCAAAAACAATAAAGTGCCCTGTAGGAGTACACCCAACATCTTCTGAACAAAATCTGACTGACTGGCATTGACAGATACAAGTTGGCATGTCTAGACAACTTAAAACATATATCCCAGTGTCAGTGTCATATCTCTGTAAACTTTTGACTGCTTACTTTTGTAAGTTGACATCGGACACATCCCTGTTGTGCCACTATGACCTCTACATTGTCATAGGTCTTGGCTTCATATTTAAAGTTGGCATTTTCATTGCCTTGATGATGCCAGTACAAAGAATCTCTGCCAGTTTGTGCATCAAAAGATTTCAAGTCAATGCCAGAAGCTGCTCCTTAACTGTTCACTCTGACAGATATATTGCAAACACCAGCAGTCCTTCTGAGTCTTCATCTCTCGCCACAGTGTCTATTGTGTAGTGGGATTTGCTTCATTTCAGAGAGATGACATTTGCAATTTTTTTGTGAGTAGCATTCTATCATATCATTCTGTGATGATGGTGTACAGTAAGTGGTATGAGATGACACTTTTGCGGAAAGAGGTCACGCTGTTTGAAAAAGATCAACCTTGCTTTTGCCTTTGACGATTAATTACGGCTTTACTACTATACGATACTACACTGGTTCAGTTATTTAATGCACTATATATTGTATACATGATTTTGAAAGATGACCAGTAATTTATTTCACTGTATTAGTATTGACACAAGTATGATGCCTATTTTGTCCCAAAATACTCCACATGGCAAGCAAAAGAATGCAGTTTTTGTATTACATGAAATTACTATGATTTGGTAGATGCTTTGAAAGAGGTTTGCATACACATCAGGTTTGATTTCAGGGTCTGTTGCCTTGCTGAAGGAAACCTTGACATGTAGAAAGAAGGAGATGGGGATCAAAAAACCTGAGCTAGCCACCCTTTTTCCAAAATATGCATGTCCTGTGACCAATGAAGTTGAAAATACCTTGTCTATTTTTCAAAGTACTTTTGAGTTTCAAAATTCATTCCTGACCTTGGAACCAGAAGTTGACAAAACAGTGACATCTTGGTGTGTGTTCAGTAGCTGTTTTGTAGCATTCAATCATATTCCATTGACCTTCATCAGCAGATGAAGTAAGGCCCTTTATCACGGAAAGGTAGATTTCTGAGCCGTTGACGGTCTTTTCTTACATGTTAACTTAAAAGTTGAGTTTCAAAGTTCATTCTTGGTCCATTTAGTCACTGTTCTACATTTTCCGTAACAGATGCAATAACAACAGACAACCGGGAAATGTACTTTTGCTGAGGAGGACCTTGTGATATGATCAAAAACTACTCTAACCCCTCTTTTTATCTGCTGATGAAGATCATGTGACATGATCAAAAGCAAAGCGATTACAGAGACTGCTTTGAATTCTACTGCTGGTTACTTGTGCTTTCACTGATCATAATATCTACTTTTTCATATTAGTGACTCTTCTTGAGTCAGGCTTGGTTTCAGTCTCTCTCATAGCCAGTTAAAGTGTTCTGGTATCTTTCTTCCCCTCGTTTTTCATCTGTGATTTTAATTCCCCATTGTCCAGCGTCCTTGTCTTGCTCCTGTACATCAATACTGGCTTGGTCACCCTGTCTCGCTTAATTGATTTATATTGCTTTCGTCTGCAATGAGACAGAAAAGAACAAATAATTCATTAAGCCAGTCTGAAGGGCATCTGATGTGACTATGTGACCTCAGTATGATGAATTTCCATGAGTTATATATCAAGAATTTAAAAGGCTTTAAATTTTCAATTTGTAATCATCTAATAAGGTTTTTCATTGACTGTTTTAATCAGTACTTATACAGAGAACAAGCATCACCAAGGCACTGAAACAGAGTGATAAATGACCACTTAAGTTAAATTTATTTTCAAGTTTCTTGCCATGATACATTCATTTGTCTGTGTTCCATTTTACTGACTTTAGTCACTCACCAATGTATAGATGTACCATGTCCAGGCTTTATATATGAACTAATTATTTATGGTATTTACCAGAATGTTTCAACATTATTAACATAGCAAATGGATAACTACTCTATAACTACAGTAACATAAATGGAGTATTGGTCAGTTTTATCATAAAATCGTTAATAAATTGTTCACTCACAGGCTGGATAACTGCCAACCTAGTCCTTAAAGGTCCCATGGCATGAAAAGGTTAAGGTTTTTTAACATTAATATGCATTCTTCCAGCCTGCCTATGGTCCCCCAGTGGCTAGAAAGGGCGATAGGTGTAAACCAAGCCCTGGCTATTATGCTTTGCCTTTGAGAAAATGAAAGCCCAGATGGGCCAATCCTCCCCATTCTCTGCTTTGCCCGCCCAGAGAATTTGGCCTGCCCACGAGAAAGAGAGAGACATCATGGCTTTCAAACGCAGTCTCCCCTCTCCTCGTCAATAGACTTCAGTATTATGTATTAGAGGACCACTAAGGTCTATAGAAAAGCATCCAAAGAGCACCATGTCATGGGACCTTTAAAGTAAAACATGTATGGCAAGAATAATTAAAACATATATGCATGTATATTTACAAATGAGTCACTTGTTGGAAAACATTGCGCTTATAAAACAATCAAAATAAACAAATATAAAATATAAGTCCAACTTTGACAGATCCGTTCCACTCATTTCAATACTTTTATGAAGGCTTTTACCCTGTGTTTAACAGCTTCAAGGAGAGCTCACCATTCATATTTTATAAACCCAACTCATATCATGAAGTTTATCTTATAAAGCATTACATCCCACTACTGTGTCTACTAAGCTCACCATAAGTAAGCAGAGATGGATTCTGCAATTTGTTAAAATTGTAAGAATGACATACTAAAGCAATAATGTTTGGTGGTATGATCTAATCTCATTATATTGCCATCCGAGCACTGCCAAAGAAGTCTGAGTGACTAAGCTTACCTTAACTCTCCTGCTGTATTTGGTCTCAGCAGTTTGTTGATTACTGTATTTGAAAGAAATCCATTGTTGATGTTAATTTATTCCCTTACAAAACAAAAATGTATCTAAATTGTATTCTAGTTGTATATATATTAGTGCAAAAGCAGACACTGAGAAGAAGAAACTCTACTGCCATAGTGGCTAGTAATAACTAAATGTATTAGCCAACTAAACTAGGCCTAAATATATATATATATATATATATATATATATATATATATACTGTTGGCCATCAATTTCAGCGTGAATGTCTGCAAACACCCGGGACGGAATCAGCACCTTGGACAGCAGTTCTGACTTGATGATTTTTAATGACTATTGACTATATATTGACTATCCACTGAAAGAAGAGCTAGTTACAAAATATCCAATAATAAGCTAAATTCAACTAACATTAGACACACTGCTTTTACTGAATTCCTGACAGCTAAGAGTCTAAACAGGAAAATGGCATAAAACAATGTTCAAAACAAGCTAATCAAATGTTATTTTCCTTTACTCTCTAGTTAATATACACACCTTCAAAAATCACACTTAACCCTTGTGTTGTCTTCCCATCAAAATTGAAAATCAACACTTTTATTGACGCTTTTTATCAATGTTTTTAACTACAAAAGTAGAGATTTGTACTTGCCAAAGAGCATTGTGTTGAATCAATCATGTTATTTTTGGTAATTACAATTGGGTAGTTAAAATGAACATTGATATAGGAAAACATGTCAATTTGACCCGAGGACCACATGAGGGTTAAAAAGCCAGTACAGTTTTTTTAATTGCTGTGGCAAATTACAGTTAATCAATAGCACATTGGATTTTGTCTCTCATACATAATTAATCTCATAGTCTTACACACAACCACAGATTTTAAACTTTATGCTTGGATTGTAAATGGATCCCAGATGAGAGGCCTGTGGTGCGAGAGGCTATGCCCGTCTCCTTCCTACATGTGCCCTGCTTCCTCCCACTATGCTACTTACATCCTGCATTGAGTATGTGGATCCTCCCCCATGAAGAGCACAACTTAATCTGGTTGTTTATTCATTAGGCGGTAACCCCAGGCAGTCAACAGCATGGCCTTGCAATATCTAAAACAATCTATAAAATAGGTTGCAGTATGTGTTTCTTAATGAGAAACCATGATAAACCACAGACTTTCTCCACTAATAAAGGACCGACAGAGCCCAAAATAATTGCTCTACATTACCAAACTGTACCATTTGTATGTACTGCTCAACTGCCAAGGCAAGCAATTGTGGTGGTTGAAAAGTATGCTTGTCCTGTTGTGCCAGAACAAGCAAAAAGATACTAAAAAGAGATCTACAAAATTACAAGATTCCAATGATTAAAGCTGCAGAGAAATCAGTTATTTAATAGGCACACAAAGCAAGGTCTTCAGTAGCATCCTGAAATAATCAGATTTTTGTCAAATCTGAATTTGAGAGTGATGAGAGTATGTGAGAGATAAAGCTAGGTGATTTGTAGCTCCGCTGAAAAGATAACCTTAGTAATATCCTGGAGTCTGTGATGTAGTTCTGTTTTCTAATCTTGTAGTTTGATTGAGGTTCATAATTCAACAGCAAACTCATCTGTTACATTTCTCTTTGTGTGTGATGCAGCCAGATCTGAATATTTGTGAGTATTTTAAAACATCCTTAATCAGAACCTGGCTACAAGTATTAGCAGTAGTAGTAGTAGTCCTTTGATTAAAATAATTATTGTAAAATTAAAATAGCAGTGTGCGCGTACAGTAACATTTTACTACATCACAATAGCTTTTCAGTATATATGCTGTAAAAGTGGAATAGCACTGACAATGAGATCCATGAGCGTAGTGAGTGGTTTATACGAAATAAATGTCTGAATGACAGATGGTTGCCTATGTATTTGTGTCCCCCTTCTCTCGTTGTCTTTTATTCTCCTTCTCTTCCCTCTTTCATGCATGTCTCTCCTTTGCTGTCTTGCTTGTTTTTTTATCTTCCTTTTTGTTGATGTTTTATTCATTTATTTGCAAATCAAATCCACAAAACAAAATACATTACCTACAGCACAGTTAATCATTAGTTACTGCGCAAAAACAAACCTCTCTCCATAGCCTTTGTGGCAGGATAAATGGCCGCAATGTAGGCTTCAACTTTAGACAGAGCCATTTCATTATACACCAATGTTTGGAGGTAAGTTAGCACGAGAGGCTGAGGACACGATGTGGGCTCTGCACATGCCGTTGTGGAGGGGGTTCCTTTGATAGTGCGCACAACAGCAGGGGATAAGCCTAGCCTCTCCAATATGGCGCAGCTGCAGCAGAAGCATGCGGACTGCTCAGAGTAAGGGGGAAACCGCAGTGGCGAAGAGTCATCACCCGTCCTGAGCTCCAGTCCTCCCTGCGGGGAGGAGGGAGAGCCGGTGAGAGAATCGTCTTTGGCATGAATTGAGTCAGCGAACTCATGCTCGCCAAAGAGGTCCTCCTCCTCTGGGAGTTCCAGGATGTGGCCGGGGTCCTGACGATCTGCCCAGCTGCTGCCATCGCTGCCACCGTTGACCTGGAGCGCCAAGAGCACTCTTTAGATGGCAGGCGCAGAACTGTCTGAAGGCCTGGGGGGTGAGCACCAGTTCGGTTATTGTTGGAACTGTGAGCATTGACAGTTAGCATGAATCCCTGTGTTTGTTCAAATAGGATAGCCACATACATAGGCCATAATCAAGGCTCCCCAGAGACTGAAGTGCTTGTGACAAAGCATTATTTACAGTGTTTTGATGTGGGCAGCTAATATTACATTATCACAGTGTTTTGATTAAAACCGGAACTACTCTCACTGTGGTGATTACAGAATGCTGCTGTTATCTCTGCATGGGGATACACCACTTCTGTTCTGGCACAGTGTACAAAGGCATTGTGTTATTACAATTGTATTAACATTTCATCAAACCACTCCACATATAGTGTTCACAGTACTGTAATCATGTCTTAAGTTCACAAACATATATCTTAATCACTGTGTAAAGGATTACATTACATTTGATTTATTTGTGGTTAAGTGATGGAATATTACATTTTTTATTTTACTTGTCTTGCTAAATAGGGCAAGGAAATGTCCTTGCCATCAGTTTTTAAAAGTGTACAACGACCTTCTTACCTTCTCACATTAGGAAAATGCACCCTACACAGTTGAGCCTCACTCAAAATACAGGGCAAATTCAAAAGCAGACCTCTCCGCCTTTTGTTCAAGAAGTTCACCTGCTTCTCTTTTTGAGTTAGTTTCCTAGATACGCTTTTACATACACTTTCTCATATAGCTTAGGCAAAAAAGAAAGGGGCATACTAGTGCACAGTAGCAATATCTGTGAGCTGGGCTGCACATGGAAGTTTGATTTGAAATTGAAAGGCTTTCTTGAATTAAGTACATAGAACGGAGGTCGGGAACAGCAATAAAGCCAGCACACCGTATCTGTGCAGCATAGATCTATTGCACAGTGCAGCCTACTAAAGGGTTCTTAGGCTGTATGTGCATGTGGTGAAGCAGTCTTTAGTGGCCTCTCTCTCAAAACACATCAAAGTGAAGCGGAGGCAATGGTAAGATCTCTGCATTATGGCCGATAAGAGGAAGTTTCCATTAAGTCGCATTGCCTCACTAGGATTAAAGAAAAATCCCTCCCTTCCTCCTCTTAAAATGATTTCCAAATGCTTTCTTCTTTACCATTATTCCGTATTTGTGCTGGTGTTCCTTTTTTACACTGTTTATTGGTGTGGTGATATGTCTTACTTTAAACTCTAGGTCTTGTTTCATTTGTTGCCTCACTTTGCAGCATGAAACAAATTTACATGTGGGGAAGAGGTTCAAAACATTCTCTAACATCTGACTGACCCTTTACATAGCTTTAACAAACACTACCTGATTCAAAAGATCCACTCAGGTACACACAGACACAATATTGAAAGTTACAGTCAAGCCAACTAGACACAGCCTTTACTTAAAGATGACCCTATGGGTACCCACAGCTCTTTTGAAGAATCACAGCATCAGACGTGTGCTGACAGGTGGTAGATGACTCAGTGCAACAGAGCTTCTCAAAAAGCCATGATTAATAGTTTTATTACAATCCCTCCCAGGGGAGATCAGACTGCCACACAGTGCCACTGATCATGGTCCCAGTTGTGCACTGACCCACCCTTTGATCCCCAGCATTTACGTGATATGATCCCAGCACTCAAACAGTGCAAGCCATCTGCCCACCAATTGTTAGTTAACGTGTGTGTGCTGCTGTGCGTGTGTGTGTGTGTGTGTGTGTATATAAAACAAGCATAGTGTGCACGAGCCTAGGCACATTTTACTAATGCACTGTTAATTTAATAATGAAATGCTGAAGTATTGACTTTAGACAAGATTTTTGTTGGTCAATTGTGCGATCACTTGCTGCTGCCGCAAGATAGCAATACGCCCAGAATTCAGCTGAACACACCTCCCCGTAAGTGCAGCGCAAAGATTGGCGCAGGTGCATATTCTATTTTAAATGATGTGGGCACAGGATGGGAAATTAACAACTGCGTTTGCTTTAAAATAGCAAAGACATTTGCGCTGCACCGGGTGCAAGATAGGGCCCTCAATGTTTTACAAACGTGTAAATGATACAAGAGCATCATCTGCTGCTATACTATGTGTTACATCTACTGTTGGCTTGAAACATTGATGCAAATGTCATGCAGCTTTTAAAGCAAAAGAGTTAGGGTCAGTCAGTCATTAGTTTTAAGTCCTACCATACAGTGAGGAAAATAAGTATTTGGACACCCTGCTATTTTGCAAGTTCTCCTACTTAGAAATCATGGAGGGTCTGAAATTGTCATCGTAGGTGCATGTCCACTGTGAGAGACATAATCTAAAAAAAAAAATTCCAGAAATCACAATGTATGATTTTTTAACTATTTATTTGTATGATACAGCTGCAAATAAGTCTTTTTTGAGAAAATCAATGTTAATGTTAATATTTGGTACAGTAGCCTTTGTTTGCAATCCCAGAGGTCAAACGTTTCCTGTATTTTTTCACCAGGTTTGCACACACTGCAGAAGGGATTTTGGCCCACTCCTCCACACAGATCTTCTCTAGATCAGTCAGCTTTCTGGGCTGTCGCTGAGAAACACAGAGTTTGAGCTCCCTCCAAAGATTCTCTATTGGGTTCAGGTCTGGAGACCGGCTAAGCCACGCCAGAACCTTGATATGCTTCTTCCAGAGCCCCTCCTTGGTTCTCCTGGCTGTGTGCTTCGGGTCATTGTCATGTTGGAAGACCCAGCCTCGACCCATCTTCAATGCTCTAACTGAGGGAAGGAGGTTGTTCCCCAAAATCTCGCAATACATGACCCCGGTCATCCTCTCCTTAATACAGTGCAGTTGCCCTGTCCCATGTGCAGAAAAACACCCCCAAAGCATGATGCTACCACCCCCATGCTTCACAGTAGGGATGGTGTTCTTGGGATGGTCCTCATCATTCTTCTTCCTCCAAACACGGTTAGTGGAATTATGACCAAAAAGTTCTATTTTGGTCTCATATGACCACATGACTTTCTCCCATGACTCCTCTGGATCATCCAAATGGTCATTGGCAAACTTAAGACGGGCCTTGACATGTGCTGGTTTAAGCAGGGGAACCTTCCGTGCCAGGCATGATTTCCAACCATGATGTCTTAGTGTATTACCAACAGTAACCTTGGAAACAGTGGTCCCAGCTCTTTTCAGGTCATTTACCAGCTCCTCCCGTGTACTTCTGGGCTGATTACTCACCTTTCTTAGGATCATTGAGACCCCACGAGGTGAGATCTTGCATGGAGCCCCAGTCCGAGGGAGACTGACAGTCATGTTTAGCTTCTTCCATTTTCTAATGATTGCTCCAACAGTGGACCTTTTTTCACCAAGCTGCTTGGCAATTTCCCCGTAGCCCTTTCCAGCCTTGTGGAGGTCTACAATTTTGTCTCTAGAGTCTTTGGACAGCTCTTTGGTCTTGGCCATGTTAGTAGTTGGATTCTTACTGATTGTATGGGGTGGACAGGTGTCTTTATGCAGCTAACGACCTCAAACAGGTGCATCTAATTTAGGATAATAAATGGAGTGGAGGTGGACATTTTGAAGGCAGACTAACAGGTCTTTGAGGGTCAGAATTCTAACTGATAGACAGGTGTTCAAATACTTATTTGCAGCTGTATCATACAAATAGATTTTTTTTTTTTTTTAGATTATGTCTCTCACAGTGGACATGCACCTACGATGACAATTTCAGACCCCTCCATGATTTCTAACTGGGAGAACTTGCAAAATAGCAGGGTGTTCAAATACTTATTTTCCTCACTGTACATCCCTCAGTAGGCATAATAGTAATGATAAAAAAAATCCCTCTCCCCTGTGATTGCTATTGGTTTTCAGCCTATTTAAGGTGAATACTGTTTGCTTTTATTAAAACTACATGCATCATAATGTCCTTGTTGCTCCCCTTAAACAATCCTTTACAAATCCTCTCCCTTGCATAGTTTGCGGATAAAAAGTAGTCAATCTCTTTTTTAGATTCATGGAATGCTACTGGATTCCTTTTAGTTCAGAGCAGTGGTTCTCTACATTTTTCAGTATTGTATCCACCCCCGTTCAGCACAAAACTGTTTTGGTAGAAAAAAAGCCTATGCTATATAAAGAGTCACAATACAGCACTGCACCATCAGTGTCTGATTAACTTATCAACAATATTATAACTGAAAAAAACACTTAAATGCTACATTTCAAATGTTTAGAATAACTAAATACATATAGTGTAAAATTATTTTAGGAATTTTACATGACTGATATTTTTTAAATACAAATTTTTAAACAATCTCGCAGTTTTCCAGGTACACAGTAGTCAGAAAGAGCGACTGTAGGTAAACGATGGCAAGATTTGTATCAATTGTTATGACTTAAGATAAAAGGTATTGATCCAAAATCCTTCACCTCATTGCTTTACCACTAAAATTAAGTAGACAACAAAAGAATAAAAACTCACTGCTTATCTAATTGTTTTCACGGTCTCCTCCATCAGTGTTATCAAATCGGCAAGAAAAACAATGATTTCAGTTGAGAAGATCATCGTCTTTATGTCTTTTAATTAATTTAACCTGCACGGCTCATTTGGGAAACATTTCATCCATGGTGATGAGATTAAAGATATAAATCAAGGATTGGTCACATCAAAGTTAAGTTTTACCTTATATGCCTACTTATCTTCTGCATGAGACAAGAAAGTCTTAAAAGTTTGTAGCGTGCGGATATCATGCATTCATTCAGGGCCGGATTTAGAAGAAAATCTGAAAACATCCAGTCTACTCATCCATTACCTAACCCATGACCCTTACAGAGAGAACCCCCTAACCCTAACGCAAGTAAATCAGCATCTCAACAGAAAAAAACCCAGTCTACTCATAAATTCCACAGAGCAAACCCGACACAAGTAAATCACTCCAAAAACAAATACAAGAAAAAAAATGTAGTGTTGACCACAATTTTATCTAAAGAGCTGACTTTGTAAAAACAGCTGATTGTTGAGCACTTGTTTTTCCTCATTCTCACTGTCTCTCCCCTTTCCTAGCCTTATAACAGAGCTGTGTTTGTAACATTGTAATCAAGTATAACTTATATAAACATAGAGGCCTATATTTACAGATCACTCTCAGCTTGAAATGTAGTTCTCAAAGTTAAGGTGCACAACTCATGGAAATGGTTATGTATTATTATTTTAATGCATGCCTTAGTTCGAGGTTCAAGCAGTCGCTTTGGGAAGTCTCCAATTCAGTCAGCACTGAGGTCCATTAGAACAGCTTGGTATTAGGAGGCAGCGAGGACAGTGAGGAAATGAAGGAAAGTGGTACATCATTAAAATGAGTTGTCAGGACTTACAGCGAAAACTGTACTTGTGGCAACTATTTTATTCTATGTCATAATTTCCTGAAATGTAATGGCATAGAACAATGTACCGCAGTGTTGTTTAGTTCTACATCAAATCCATCACCACTGCAACTCACTCCACTTTGACTGTTGGCCTTAGTGAGATTAAATCATGGATGCAAACCAACTTTCTCAAACTTACAGTGAGGCTCGAAAGTTTGGGCACCCCAGGTAAAAATTTGTATTAATGTGCATAAAGAAGCAAAGAAAAGATGGAAAAATCTCCAAAAGGCATCAAATGACAGATTAGATATTTGTTTAATATGTCACAAAAATTTAGATTTTATATCCATCATTTAAGCTTTCAAAATAACAGAAAACAAAAAAATGGCATCTAATACTTTGACCTATATATACCTTGTACTGCCCCCTATGGCAAGTATCACAGCTTGTAAATGCTTTGTGTAGCCAACCAAAAGTATCTTCGCCCATTCTTCCTTACAAAAGTCTTCCAGTTCTTTGAGATTTCTGGGCTGTCTGTCACGCACTGCTCTTTTAAGGTCTATTCATAGATTTTCAATTATGTTGAGGTCAGGAGATTGTGAAGGCCATGGCAAAACTTTCAGTTTATGCCTCTTGATGTAATCAAACCATGGATTTTGAGTTGTGTTTAGGATCATTATCCATTATTAGAAGCCATCCTCTCTTTAACTTCAGCTTTTTCACAGATGGCATCAAGTTAGCGTCCAAAATTTGCTGAAATTTTATTGAATCCATTTTTTCTCCTACTCGTGAAATGTTCCCTGTGCCACTGGCTACAATACAAGCCCAAAGCATGATTGATCCCCCCCCCATGCTTAACAGTTGGACAGAAGTTCTTTTCATTAAATTCTGTCCCCTTTCTTCTCCAAACGTACCTTTGCTCATTCCGGCCAAAAAGTGCTATTTTAACTTCATCGGTCCACAGAACTTGTTCCCACAATGCATCAGGCTTGTCTATATGTTCATTTGCAAACTTCAAACGCTGATTTTTGTGGTGAAGACGTAGAAGAGGTTTTCTTCTGATGACTCTTCCATGAAGACCATATTTGTAAGAGTATCTCTTTACAGTGGAATGGTGTACCATCCAGTGTCTGCCAGGTCTTTCTGGATGGATCGTGCAGTCAAACGTGGGTTTGGACTTGCTTTTCTCACACTTCTGCGAGCTGTTCTGTCTGATATTTTTCTTGGTCTTCCAGATCTTGCTTTAACTTCCACTGTTCCTGATGACGGCCATTTCTTAATCACATTCCGAACAGAGGATATTGGCATCTGAAAACACTTTGCTATCTTCTTATAGCCTTCTCCTGCTTTGTGAGCGTCAACTATTTTCAGTTTCAGTTTTCTAGACAACTGCTTAGATGAAGCCATGGTGCTGATTGTTGGGGCAAGGTCAGATGAGTCTGGGCATTTAAAACCTTAAGATTGACATCACCTGGTCTTTCCAGACGATGATTGAGAACAATCCATGACACTGTCAGGTCTCAGCTTTCCAAACGGGGCGGTGCATGCTATAAACTCTGCTGGGTGCCCAAACTTTTGCAGACACCATTTTTTTGTTTTCTGTTATTTTTAAAGTGGAAATGATGGCAATAAAATCTAACATTTTTTGACATATTATATGAATGTCTAATCTGTCATTTGATGCCTTTTTGGAGATTTTTCCATCTTTTCTTGGCTTCTTTAATACCATTTTTTACCTGGTGTGCCCAAACATTCGAGCCCCACTCTAACTGTGACAAATCAGACATGATTATCATAGCCGGTCTTAGATTTCTCTTCAAAACCATGCACAACTTCTACTTCACCAACTATAACTCCAATCTCTTTCACACAGCCACATCAGGAGTTATTTTTTACAGCAACCTCTTTTTTTAGAAGCATGTCATCAAAATCACCAGAACTGCCTTCTTCCACCTTCCACCACACATCTGTATCAGTATTATCTTATGATTTATATGTATGTATAGTTGCACTCTTTACATTTTTGAGAAAGAAGTATAGCCTACTTTATTTATTTATCATTTTTGTATTACATTATCTGCCAAAATATTATATATGGTGGTAACAAAACCTGTATTAAATTTGTACAGTTAGGCAAGTTTGGCATTGCAGAGAAGCCTGATCGTCTGATTGTCTGATATGAATGACCGCATTGCAATGATAGAGCTTAGTGTTCTGTCTTATACAGCAAACTAATTCTTCACTGGTAAGACCAACATAATAACATTACAATAACAACAAATAATAACTTTGCATGCATTGCAGCATTTTTTCAGTTAATATTTTAAACATACTAATTATATTGGAGATAACAGTTTTGTCACATACAGTAAATTAATTTTGGAAAGTAAAGTAATAAGTAAATTCTGCCACTTAAACGTCAACTAAACGTAACTAAATCTGCTGAGCCTTTTGTCAGCTACCACATTATATTAACAAAACTAAAAGGTGCATTTGATGTGGCTCGGGAAAGGGAAGTTTGGGGTCCCCTACTGGAGCTGCTGCCCCCGCGACCCGATACCGGATAAGCGGATGAAGATGGATGGATGGATGGAAAAGGTGCATTTCAGTCCTGTCCACCACAACTGGGTTTGACCAAAGATTTGATTTCCAGTAGTACTTCTGGCTTGGTAATTTGTTCTCATCCCTCTTCATGGCTCTCATTGGTTGAGGCATTTGTGCAGTAGAGGTAGAACTGGTGGGATATAGCATAAACCTTCATATTAGACTGAATCCCTGTTGATTGTTTCCAAAGAAACGGCTTGGGAGGCTTGCCTGAAGATTAATTGTCCTTGGTTTCCTCCACTGTCTGAAATAGTGGTACCACGCTGTTGAAAGAGAGTCGCTTGTGTGTTCATCTTCCATGGCGATCAAAAGTTGGATCACTGTCCACAGTGTGAGTAGTGGAACTGCTCTCCTTTTCATCGGCCGACCCTGTAAGCAAATTTGCTGCTAGAAAACAAATTTCTTGTCCAGAATGGCTTTGAATTTGTTCAAACATGACTTTTTGAAAAAAAAGAAACAGGCCCTTATCTATAAAAAGAATAATTGTTCCTTTATAGTTCATGGTATGAAGTGGAATGTTTCAAACATGACAAACTAAGGTTAACTAAACATAATAAAACAGAGTAAACATAAGCAGAAATGTACCTGATGTACATAAAATAAAAATGTATGCTAGCAAGTACCGCTTACTGTTAGTAAGCACACAACGTTTGATATTGGCCCCTCTTCCCTGGCTCAACCAGCCAGAGAGAGCAAGCTAAATGAAAAGAGGGAGCGCCGAACAAAGCAGTCAAAAGTGTGTGTGTGTGCGTGTGTGTGTGTGTGTGTGTGTGTGTGTGTGTGTGTGTGTGTGTGTGTGTGTGTGTGTGGCTACAAAAAAGCTTACTCGGGGGTCATTTAATTAAGGTAAATAATTAAAATACTAATTTAAAAGGCTTTGCTGTAAATATTTTCTGTGCCTTGTCTGTGATGAATGTGAAAGGTCAAGATTTCAAAAGCTGTCTTTTGACTGAAGTTTCAAGACTAGCTCTGTAAAGGCCTCATGAGGTAGAATTCTTACTAACTCTTAAAGTAGGGAGGCACCATTTTTACCTTCTCTTTCCCAAAATGTATTCAGATACCTAAATGGGGGATATTTAAATGTGGCATATTGGCCCTTACTGAACACAAACCAAAAAGAAATAATGTAATAAACTAATATAATACTTGCATCTCCTGTGGTTTTAATGTTTCCTGGCAGAAGACACACATGCAGTCTACATCACTTATATTATTGTTTGGCTCATAGAAAAGTAGCTGTGTTATTATAAAGGTCTAAGAGATTTACCATTGTTTTCAAATTTTTACAATGCTGTGGATGTGAAAATTAACTTTTTTTTCAAAAAAGCCATTTTTTATCCCTCATTAATTTTTTACATCACCGAATAACAAATAATACTGATAGTTACCCAAAGTGTTTTACTTGACCTATTGTGTAAGTCATTATGCATAAAAAACACATGTTTAGTCATCCATCACTATTATATATCTTCTACTGTCTTGCATTGCTGTTCTTTTCCACAAACTTAATAATGTTTGAATAATAAACATGTCCAGACCTCTGCACCCATACCTAACATTAATGATAACAAAAAGCCTTAATTTTTTTATTTTAGAAATAATGGAAGACCAACACCTTATGAGTCATGGCCATTTTTAACTCTTGAAAAATACAGCAATTTTGTCTCACAATTCAAATTACCTCTCGCAACTTTATTACTACCCAGAAAAATGTGTAAATTACTCTGTTTGCTCACACTCGTACGGAGCCCCCTTTCAAAATCCAATTCAATTTTCTTATAAGCAGACAAGTTCTAAAACAAAGATTGAAAAAGAAAACCCATTCAGCGTCACAACACTGCTTGCAACTATAGTAACTTTGGCTTGTCTGATTTAACTCATGATCAGTTATGTCTGGGTCATGTTTATGGAGAGAGCTATGGCACTAAAGAGTGTGTGTTCTTGCTAATGCTATTTACTGAATAATTAAAGAACCACAGTATGCAGACTACTTTGCCTATTGGCCATTTTATCTGGGGTCGGCATCACAATAACTATAAAGCCTGTACAGAGCTGTTCCCAGTGCCTGTGCATTAAGTATGCTGCTTTAGTAAATAGTGGTTCATTTTATTTGTTGTCTTTCAAATATAATGACAACATACCCCCAAATTTGAAGTTGTATATACAACTGTGACCACAAACGAAATAGACTAAATGAGCAGAACGGGAATGATAATTATCTGTGTTTCAATTTAGAATTGTCAGAAACCAAAAGCTCTTCGAAATTTTCTGATAGCATGTTCTTCGTACATCACAACAAATGTTTAAAGTATGCTTTTTTCTGTAAACCTTGTCAGTATGTGTATCATACAGTTCCTAAAGGCCTTTGAACTCAATTTCAATATAACAAAAACTATAAAAGGGGTAGAAACCCCAGATGAATGTGTCGTGACCTTCAATTCTCTCACACACACTCTCCCTCCTAGCTGGCTTGAATCTCTGTGAACAGAAGACCCCAGGTGTATTTAACTAAATAGCACTAGTCCATCAAGTTAAAATACTCTGAACAGCTCGTGCAGCATTATCCATGTGTTTTGTAATGATTACTCCAGTCCAAAAAACATATAAATACTTCATTACCTCTTACACTTAGCCCCTTAACAGCTGTTTTATTTTGAAACAATGAATAGTCATGTGCCTTGTTGCAGTAGTCTTTGGGGACACTGTGCGAGCCAAACCTCCGGGAAGACCAGGAAGGGATGCACACAACCATTCATACTTTCATAAACAGAGAGGTATAAATAGGAGATAGTGGGAGTATATTTCCAGGCTTTTGCATCAAGTAAATTGCTTGAATTCAGACTGCTTGGATTATGCAGCCCAAGCATTAGCATTACAGAAATGTAATGGTCATGAGCCAGTAAACAACCACGGCCTAATCACTTGTGGTGTTTGTGAACAGATTGAAATCTTGACATAACCCACTATGTGTCCGGTGTTGTAAGAGCACCTGAAAGTAATGCTGTCATATGTAGGTTTTCAGATGTGAGGTGACTGATACCACCAGAATGTTGCTGGAAAACTGCAGAGAACTGACAGCATCTTAATTCATTAAGACAATTCTTGCAAAAGGGAAATACCAAAATTGTGACCCTTGTGTGAAACCACTAAGATCTGTTATAAAATTACAGTTCAAATGTCAAACTTAATCGCATGAATTTATAACCCAGACTGAGAATGAGTGAGCAGTTTCTGATGAGCATCCCTATTCTTAAAGCCTTTTGGGAAATACGCATTTTCACTTTCTGAGGGAAAGTTAGATGAAAAGATTGCTATAACTGCAGCTGATTAGCTTAGCTTAGCAAAAAGACTGGAATCAGGAAAAAAAGCTAGCGTAGCTCTGTCCAGATGTAACAAGATTACTTACCAGCACCTCTAGGGTTTACTAATTAGCGTGTTATAAATTGTTTCTATTGTTTCTGTGAAAAAAATAAAGTGTTAAAACAACAATTAACCATTTTACATGGCTACGTGCCGGGTTAGTTCTTGGCCCTGAGCAGTTGCTAAGCAACCAAGAAAGTCTTCAAGTTGCTTGTCCCAGAATGTCTGACTGACTTCCCATTTTTGAAATGTTCATGTGTAACAGGACACATGCAGTGAATTCAAGGCAAACACACATAAACAAATTGGTGCAGTTGCTTGTCTTTCAATTTCAATGCTCAATGTGGGGTTTTCCATAGTGTTTGCTATTGTGTCTCCTACTTCCAAGGTGAGAAGGGGGTAGCAGAGAAAAAATTAGAGAGGCTGTGGGATATATTCCTGAATATTTCAAGATATTTTGGAGATAACCAGTAATGACAATGTTGTTGTCACCTATAGTCGCCATACAGAAAACATATTACAGTGGTGCCCACAAGGGGGTAAGCAAGCGTTCACAGAGCGTACCTCCTATGGAGCCATTTTGATGCTATCAAGCCATCACCTGCCGTTAGCATCCCATTGACTGCTATTCATTTTGGCGCCACTTTGACACCGAATAACTTTACATCTGAAGCATTTAAAGACTCTATTTTTCCATTGTTTATTTCTAAAGAAACACGACAATGTATAAAAGGCTCCATTACCTTGCACCTCACGTTATTAGATTAGATTAGATTAGATTCAACTTTATTGTCATTACACATGTACAGGTACAAGGCAACAAAATGCAGTTTAGGTCTAACCCATAGACTGTATATATATATTTTAATTCTGTTTATAGTAATAGCCATCTGTATATATATTCATAGTACTTGTTATCTATATATTATATTCCTAGGATAATCTAGCTGTAAAATTCTGTTTATAATAGTATTCATTTCTATATTTATTCAGTACATATTCATTCTGCACTTATGAAATCATTTTATATCCTGCACTTACTGCTATTGCACTTCTGGTTAGACCATAGACCGTTAATATTATTTTTTTCTTTTCTTCTTCTTGTTTAAACAATGACGCTTACCCCATACTGCAGCTCCAGTGATGCTGGACAGTCAACACAGTTTGAAGTGGCCATCAGCAACACATCTTTTACGTTCCTGAAATTGAACACATTTCCCAGTCACGCATCAATACAGAGGGGCATGACTAAAGGCTATATACAGTATGGATTGGCTTAATCACGCTTAGACCGGATTTTGCACCTTTGACACTTGTACCATGCATACATCATGCGCCATCATTATCAGTTTTCTCATAACATGTGTAATGAGATTGGGTTTTCATCACAGCATACAAGACACCGCAGACTATAAGTGGACTCTGCCTGTCTGATTTGACACCACTGGGGTGGAAATTACTGCCAGCATTGTTAATAACAACAGTGGGCCATTCATATTTTATGTTAAATTTTGATTGTTGTTGACTGGATGCCCATTGTCATCAGCCATCAGTTTTGTCTGCTGGTTGGGGGGGAGATGGTCAATGTAGTTTTATACCTTGAGCAGCTTTAGAATAGCAGACACATGATTTTTCAGCTTGGATAGGCCTAGCCATATTTGAGGTGCATGTGGCTGACCTGAACTGTACAAATGGCTTTCCCAGTATTGAGAGCAAAGGTGTAAGTCATCCTGAGAAGGCTGTAGCCATTGTCTGGACCTTGACAAATATCTTAAACCATCAGCTCAGTCCAATGGTGGGTTGGACACGTGAAGAAGCCCACCAATAAACCTATTATGGTTTTTGAAATTTTAAATTACTACTTTAGTCCAGTGAAAAGCTACAGTGTATAGAATAGGGATGGGTGGATCAATATTGTGGTATTGATACTTCAGTACTTATAAGCTACTCATTTGGTATTGATTCTTTTAAAATTAATATTGATAATAAAAATTCTTTATACAAAACGTGGGTAGCTGCATCACATCCAAACGTTTTCAGCGCTTTTGTATCATGTTTGTGCTATAACAGCCCTGAAGCTTGCCCCTTGTGATATGACTGTACAACCTACAGTATGTGACAGAACCTAGTAGTTTGCAATGTGCAGCCGTGGCCCGCCCATCCACTTCCGCATGTGGAGAAAAGGCAGGGGAAATGAATAGAATGAAAGGAATACTTTTCACCTGGATGTCCTATTTGTGACAAGAAAGTGGCACACAGAAGCAATATGTGTAACCTCATCGAACATTTAAAAACAACACACCCTGAAAGTCATAAGGAAGCTGAACTAAAGCATGAAGAATGTAAAAGTTGACATACTTTTTCATGTACATTTAGAAGATTAGAAAATATTATTATTAATAACAGTCAAATTAATTAAAATCAAATCTTTAGGTTTGGATGTCTGAAGAATGTCAAAATGTACTGTATTTATGAGGTCATTTTTTTATGAACAATGCTGCCAGGAACCCTAAATATAACATGTGTATTGAAATGTATTATATGTATTGAAAAGAAAAACTCATGGCCTTTATTATGATTCTTGTTTACTTTATTATTTGATCATAGTTTTTCTCTAAAACACTGGGTAACAATTTGTTTTTAAATGCTTGCTGTGTGTCATGTGATTTTTCATTAAGAGTAATTATCTTTATTTTCTTAAAGACCATTATTTTTAAAAAATTAACCATTTAAGAAATGATCAGTATTCTATCCTGTGTTTTATGATTTCCAATCTTCCAAACTTACTGCATTATGTAGCGGCGTTTCCTAAAGGACTGGTACTAAAGAAGAATCAGTTATTATTGATACAGCCATGTCATGCAAAATTTGTCAAAAAGTGAAAACATGTATTTTTGAGCATTGATCCCTGGAACAAAATGGAAGCTGTCAAACAGTTTTAAGGAAACAACTTTAAGAGTAAGCAGTACTGGAGAACTGGCAACATGCTAAGAGACAGCAGCAATTGCCAATTAGCTTGTTCACATCACAAGTTTCAAGTTTGAATAGTGGCTTTGACCTCTTAATCTTTAAAGACCATTAAAGCCTAACTTAATAGAGTCCCTCATTAAATTTTATTCATGTATGTGCTTTACTCTTGAGCATATCATAACACCTCTTTTAGAATTGTCGGCTTAGGTGTTCAAGAT
This sequence comes from Percina caprodes, assembly GCA_013375575.1. Taxonomy (NCBI): domain Eukaryota; kingdom Metazoa; phylum Chordata; class Actinopteri; order Perciformes; family Percidae; genus Percina; species Percina caprodes. The sequence goes on along the minus strand of JABXJD010000011.1, from coordinate 1,881,161 downwards.
TATTTTAAGATAGCAATGAACATTTATCCTTGAGTGAAATAGTGTCTTTCTGGCTATTAAGTGCAATAGGTGTTAAGCTTTTCTTCAAGTGGCCATCACATAATTTAGAAATTAATTATTTTGAAAAATAATATATAACCCTAGAAAGGGATACAACACCTTCCCTAAAATTTGGCAGCCCTATCTAGATTATGTGGATAATGTGATATTGGAATGTGACTGGCCTTGAAACATTGTATACCTACTTTAAAATATTGGAGCATCCTTTGGGGGATGGGGGGGGATTGTTTGTTCTTGTAAACTGAAAATAAGGTATTTCAAAAAAAGTGCCCATCACATAGTTTATATTGGTTTGGGAGCCATATCTAGTGGTATTATCAAAACAGAATGTTATCATATTCATTGATTGATACTTATTCACCACTGTAGACCTGGGGAAGCTTTTGTTGCAGAAATAAGAGAATCAAAGCACCATTTTTGCAATTTTTTGTTACACTCTTCCCTGTTCAGTAATTGTTTTTTTTTTTTTTTTTTACTTTTTTCCAATCTCTTTAATAAATTGCAAACCAAACATAGCTCTCTCACCACCACTTCAGACACGAGGATAGTGTATCCTTGGCATAGAGAGAATTAAATTGAGCTCATAGCAGTGCGGGTCTTACAAACATATCTTTTCTTTCTGTGATCTTTCTCTCTCTCTCTCTCTCTCTCTCTCTCTCTCTCTCTCTCGCTCTCTTTCTCTCTCTTAATCCTCTCTCTCTCTGTCTATGTTGTATCTCTCTATCATCTGTCATCTATGTGTCTTTCAGTCACCATGTCTCTACTGCACTCTTGTGCACAGTCTCTTGTTACCATAACAACCAATGAATAATGTGCCCTTCAAAACAATTAGCATTCAACACTGATGCTCCTGCCAACACTATCCACCCATCCTGATCCACCCATCACAGGAGCTCATGAATCCTGGAATAAAACAGAAAAACATTAAGGTTAAATGTGGTTGTGTGGTGCACAGGTCTATGTTGTAGGCTGTGTGTAGTGGCAAAACATCTGCAGACCATAGTTAAGGGCCAGTTAAAAAGCCCTTGGCCTCCTGCCCCATATAATCTACTGTATGAATGCATCACTGTCATCAAAGTTGTGATTTCACGCTGATCCTGGATGAATATCTGCCCGTAGCTCTTTCTCAAAGCTTGAGAATACAAAAGTGCAATGTTCAGAGTGATGACTTCTAATTGCTTTTATCTGCCCCTTTCCCTGGTGATATGACAAGCAAAGCCTAATCACCCTGACTAACATACACTGCTTTTAATTGAGATGCATGGGGTAGGCTAGAGCCCGTGGGTTTTTGATTTAAAATATAAACACTGAGACTGTTTCACCATCATCATGTCTGGCTTTGATGTGGAGCCTAATAGTCAAACATTAACCTGAGAGATATACGCTAAGTGAATTAGTTGAACTTTATTGCCAAACAAACTGAATGAATGAACCTGTTGAGTGACTTTTATCAAATAGAGGAATCTATTTCTCTCTGAGACTCAGACTGTTAATACACAAAACCAGTGTCAAGTTGTCACCTGCACTAGAGCAAAGTTTAAATACACACAAAATTATCATTAAACAAAATTTAAATTATGCAACCAGTTCAAGATTTAGGGCAGCATAACCTCTACAGCTGCAGTTTCAGTCATCTTATCAAATGGTAAAAAAAAGAATCCAGATCTAGAAGACACAGATCTACAAAAGAAAGCTGTGAATGTTGTGAACTTTTTGCAGAGGACACAACCCCAAAGACAATATGGTATAAAGTAAGTCTTGATCTACCGGAGGCAACTCCCTGTTAAAATGTAATGGATTGGGCGCCCGGATAGCTCAGTTGGTAGTGCAGGCACCCAAATATAAAGGTTTACTCCTTGGTGCAGGGGGCCCGGGTTTGAGTCCCAGCTGTCCTGTCAACAAAAGCCTAAAGAGCTTGATGTAAAATGTTGCACAAAGCAAGCTTTGCACGACCGACGCAAGTCCACAGCTGTGCTTATGTCCGAGGCAGTCTCCGTCGGCATCTACCTGGCATACTCTGCATGGGACGGTCGATTTAACTCTCGAGCCCTCGTCAATATAGTGGCATGTGTCTCTTAGCTCTCCACTGTGAGTGTCATACAGCAGAGAGCCACAAAAAAGAAAATAGGAGCAACTTGCTGTTGTAAAGGAACTAGCCGTTAATAGCCTACATATATTGTAAAACCTATTTTTCTTTGGTGGAGTCTCGGACATAAACGGCACGGGCTGCTGTGGACTTGTCAGTTTTGCAAGCACTCTCAGGAAAGTGCTGCATGTGTCCGACAATGCACAGATCCGTACAAGCCTACAGCTTTCCGCTGTCAGTGTGTCAGAGGCTCCCAGACGGTGAACTGAGACTCCGTTACCTGCTTGTCGGTCAACGGTTAATGATCGGTTGTTTAATTTCATTCACATTGATACAGTTTGATAAAGTACTTATTGGACGTTAACTTATCATTGCACCTTCAATAATGTAGCTGTCCTCAATTTAGGTCATCCTGCACATCTCATCGGTGGTTTTTCCTCCATCGACTGTGTGATAGTGTGTGTGTGTGTGTGTGTGTGTGTGTGTGTGTGTGTGTGTGTGTGTGTGCGTGCGTGCGTGAGCGCGTGAGCGCGCCAGTCGCGGGGAACGGAGCAGCAGCCCCGCCGCTGCAGCGAGCCGACAGTGTTGAAACAGCAGAAACTTTATAGTAAAAATCGTTACAGCATACATGTTTAATATTAACATGTTTACAGGTTGGCAGAACGTCTTTTGCTGTACATTTTGTTGGTGAGATTTTCGAGTCACACACGTGTCGTCTTCATATCCGGGGGACAAAAAGCTGCGGTAAAGTCGGACAGTTTCCAGCCCCCTTCAGGCTGAACAGGAAGTGACAAAAACACTGTGGTGCGATTCTGTTGTACATGCAATCTGCTACTGATTTTAATTAACAACAGACTGTAGATGATCAGTGATCTGAATGGATTTAGTTTCTCTGAATTCTTAACGTCACTATCAGCCACACAACGTGTGTTCTGTACAGAATAAGTCTTTCAATCAGACAAATAGCAGTTAAAATCCCTCCGATTAAAAAACAATAAAAAGTTTATATAAAATGTCATCATGTTGAGTCGATTGTGAACCATTCAGCTGTTAAATCAGCTGAGAGGCCGGCGTTTCCCAGCATGCTCTGGGTCCGCCTGGGTCTTGCAGTTGGTGAAAAGCAACTGCGCAGCTTGCGTCTCAGAACTGCGGCCGCCTTGCTCTCGTGAGATTCCGCCCACGTGTGCATCACGTCAGAGCAAGTCGGGATCAAGTCGGACACAAATCTAACCAGCATGCGACGGGCGCAGGTGATCAATTCTGCGCAGACCTGGCTCATCTCGGATGAGCCTAATGTCCTCCTGTGATGCGGGCCCCTGATTGGTCAGGGCCTGTAAGCAACTGCGTACCCTGCTTACTGATAGTTAAGTGTCTGAATCACTCAATTCTCATTGGCTACCAGCCAACGTGGCAAGTAGATTGACAGTGTTACCCGCCAATTGCACAATTCACCCGCATTTAGCGGTTGGGCGGGTGTTAATTTCATGCCCTGTGTGTGTGTGTGTGTGTGTGTCCCGTCCCCGCAAATCTCCAACCTGAAGAAAGTAGCTGCACCTTCGCCAAAATTAAGGCGGAAAACAGAACTAAAGTTAGCCACGTATTTAAAATGTCTTCCACTTCCAGTGTTAAATATTCTCTAGAAATGAAAGTGTATTGATCTTGAAAAGGTGTACCTTCATTATCATTATATTAGATGAAAATGGTCTCAGAACGACAATATTATCGTTTATCGCAATTATTTCTTGGACAATTTATCATCCAGCAAAATTTGTTATCATGACAGGCCTATTAGTTTATGAGTTTTCATTTAGTTTTAATATTGTTTTTACTTTTTAAACTGGTAGTAACAATTAGTTCTTATTGTCAGTTATCGGTTAAACAGTTAGCCATGAACATCCTTATCTTATACATATACTGTATATTTTTGAAAATCAGGATTCCCAAAATGGATTGGTTAAGTATAGCCTATAATACACTTATACTGTAATCATCACTGAAGCTTTAGTGACCATGAGAAGTTTGATGAAGATGTTTTTGGTGCCATGACTCTGTCATGCACCAATGATAAGTATAGCGAGAAGCCCTTTGTTAATGAAAAGGAATACGTGCACTGTGAGAACAACTCTAATAATTTATTCATGGGACTTCTTGGTCAAGCATTCTTCAAACCTTTTTATTCAGCCATCGTAGTTACACTACACCCTGCATTTTTATTTTACTAATAATCTGTGGCTTTAGCAGCAAAAGCACCCAAAAGTGATATGTGTTGCTCATATTCGTTCATAATAATAGCTTATTCTTTAAACCATTCTGCCGGCGATTTGATTTCGCCCTGCAGCTCGGTCTGCAAGTATGTTTCCCATACTGTATATCCCTTTCCAATATTTAACTGTGAATTGTGTTGACCTTTCAAGTAGTAACGTTTGTCGGATTGAAAACTGTCATGACACGTGCTGGCACATGGTTGTGTTTGATTGACTGTATAACTAGAGAAAAGGAGGTTGTTTTTTTTCCTTCTTTTGGACCATATCTTGAAGAAATAAGCCTGACTGATAACACCCGGAAAGGTCATTGCAGCCTTTAACCAGTGTGAGGTAGACGGGGAAGGGAAGCATCATCGACAGACAGAGTAAATACTGTGATACACCATCCTCCCATGGAAAACAAAGAGGATGCCACAAGCCTTCTATCAGGTTTCTAGATCTGCTCTGCTGTACTGCACACATTGTTTTTGAACGAGTTAGCAGTTCAGAATAGATTCAATCAATTAAAGTGACATTGTTGCAGGCTGGCAGTCAAATGGAAAAATTAAATCATCTTTACAAGTATTCTGGCACGAATATGCCCCCACAGAGAGAGACAATTTGCTTGTTGAGAATGATGCAGATTAATGCGCCAAAACATCCTAATTGCCCAATGAACCCTTTTCAAACAACAGAATTGTGTTTTGAGTTATAGAACCCCCGAAGATGTGCCCAAAGTCAAATTCAAAGAAGCCATGTTAAAAAAAAAAAAAAAAAAAAGTTATTTATATCCTAAGTTCTATCTGCCACATTTTTCAAACATACACATTTTAAGTAAGGGGGAAAATCAGTGTGTTATGTATGGCATCTTATTGTACCATAAATATCAGCCCAAATGGGCTGTACATACAATATGATTGTCTTGACAATAATGGATATATTTCTTTGCCATTTAAGATGTGTTGAGCTGCAGGATGTTAGGGTGTGCTATCAGTTTATGGCAGGATATTAATTGAAATATTCCTGAAGATATTCCAATATTAAATAATAATAGATCATCCCAGTATGTTCCATATCATGAAAATGATTTTTTTTATAATTAAAATTACATTACTATATTTATCATATTTAAGTGCCTTTTTCAAATATTACCAATGCAACCAATTATTTAATAGCATAAAAGAAGATAAATAACATAGATTTAAATGTTGGTCTGGTGTAAGTCTCTGTATTAAAACAGGTGCCAGTAATACATTTTTTGAAATTTGAAAATATAGTTCTGAAATTTAAAATTATGAAGGTAGGGTTACATATGGAAAACGGATCCAGCAAAATACAGATCAAAAATTGCATCTTCAGATTTAATGTAAGAAGTACATTCATTTCAAGTATAATAAGAAAGATACCACTGTGTAAATTTTAGATGGCACTAACAATCTGGAAATGGAGAAGGACTGGCTGGCCTTTGGCTTTATACTCCTGGTTAAGTAACGTTTCATTTACAGTGCCCAGCGGTTTCTGAACCTTCTTTAGCTTGAGTAAGTTATTTTGAAAGATTTACCTAGGACTTCTGTAGGAACAAATGGGCTAAGGGTTGAGTTAGACCATATTTAGTGTCCATATGGCGTTTTCTTTGGCAGAAAAGCGCTGGCAGGGTGCTGGGAGCACCTATTCCTTGCACTTTAAAGTGCTGCAGGTGTTTTTGTTTTCTTTATGACGACATTGAAGTCCGCTAGGTCGCTACCTAATTCTACGTTAACAGAGCGTTGACTACATAGCTAACAACAAGCTTACAACTCAAACAATAATAGCACAATACTCAACATTAAGTGTCCAGCCGATCTGCTACCACAGGTGGGATTTTTTCCGTATTTGATAACACTAGCGCTTTTCTGAAAAGTTCAAAAGTTGTTTAAAAAACGCGAGCGCTCTAAAATAGATAGAGCTGAGTGCAGAGCCTTTTCTCGAGGCAGTCGCATAAGCTCTCTTGTCATTGGGAACGATGTTGGCACAGGACCTTACACATTGTTGTCTTTGGATTTTCTGGTTATTTTCTATTTGTTTGTTTTTTTCTGTTATATTTTTCAGACCCATGTTTACGTTGCTGTCTTCCCCAGATGCAAACAGCAGGGATTATTATCCTCTTCTCACATCCAGCCTCCTATCTCTCGAGCATCTTTAGCTGGTTTGCCATGACGGGGGCTAAAACCAGATATTCTGTGATAGCAGAGATTGTAGTGACCACAGACACAGAAATGGGTGTTTTAACCCTCCAAAAGAGCTGTCAAGGATTATAGGGAAAATTTGACAAAGCACCCTGCCAAGCATTTTGACTATAACTCAGCACTGTGTCATCGATTTTGGTACTTTCAAAGGGGGCAAGTATATCCTTTCGCTACATCAGCATGGACACCTAAACAAAACAAATGGCTGGACCTTTGAAATACTATACTGTGCTGCGTGTTCAGATAAAAAAGAATGGCAGCAGTATGGTTGACCACATGAGAAGAATGATGACTACAAGAGGGGTTTCATTTTTCACACAGTCCAAAATTCAGTGTGTTTTTCAACGCAACTTGAACAAACCTCTTGTAAAGAAAAAGAAGTCTGTCACAAAAGGAACACTACATATTCTGTAACTAGATTTATTTATATGCAGGTTACACATCTGTTTTGTAGTTAGATCACTGTCACACTGTAATTTCATGACCTGCAGCACAGCCAATTTCATCACGAGCTACATATGTACTTCGTGGCAACATATAGTGTTTTGATCTCAGTTAATTACTGCAAACAGCTCTATGAATCTATGATTGTGTTTACAAAGATCTATCGCTTAAAAAAATCTACTGACAGCATGTATTCAGTATTTTATTAAGAGCAAATAAGGCATATATGAGCTGAGTGTTTCAACACGATCATAATCTTTTTGTTGGATTCACATAATATCCAAGTCCTGCTGAGGAAACAATCACTTGAAGATTAAAGAAGGGTTTGCAAAAGTTAGTCAATAAAGTGCAGTAGGCATTCAGTCGATTTAAGATATTTGGTTGTCGCAGTAAGAAGGGAAATCAGGGCACACAATTTGAAATTACTATTCAATTAAATAAACAAAAACAAGCCACAACAAATTTGGTATAAGACTTATTCTGCTGCATAGAGAGTTAATTAACGTAAAGTAAATGAAACCTTTTATTTGTGCTTTATTTGACTGAGCTGTCAATGTCACACATTCCATTGTTGTTAGAGTTCCTTTAAGAACGTTTGACCAATATGCTGTCTGACCTCACACCTTTAATTTAAAAAAGTCGTCCATAGTTACCTTATGTACTGTAAGTAGCCTGACACAAGTTGCAATTACATTTGAATGATGCAGTCTTTACATTTCACCTAAGTCAAGATCTCTTTGCTGTATCTATTTTTTACTAAGCCTAATACTGAGGCTCCTAGACAAACTGTCAATAGTATAACATGACTGGGGTTTATATTTCTAAGTTGATCACATTATATTAACAGATCAAGAGCTTATCCCTGTGTAAAGAAGGGCCATTGCATATATATATATATATATATATATATATATATATATATATATATATATATATATATATATATATATATATCTCAAAAGACATTCATTAAATAGGGAAATATAATCCATATTATGAGAGAGAGAAAAATATTTCTTTATCTGTCCTTAGATAGATAAGCTATCTATAGCATAGATTGAAAAGCAAGACTGAATATTATAAGAGATACAAATAATTGTTCTGCTGGTGAAACAGGAGATGAAATGTAGATGGAGTTTTTGTAACTCTGCTGTCTGCTGTCAGCCCCATTAAGCAGGTGTCCTACACAGTCACATTAACCACCATTGTGAGCAGTGAATAATATTTTAATTTGAACAAACTCTAGAGCAGCCTTGCCTACTTGCAATGAAGGGGTGCTAATAGCTTATCATCATTAGATGACTTTTTAAATATCTAAATAAATTCAAACAAGTCAAATGAAGCTTAAACATATTTGGGGGGCACTACAGGACACAACAGGCTAAGTGGATTGGCCACATTGTTGATTTAGAGTCAACAAGTCAAGGCGTTGGGCCAGTGGGGCACATTTACAATGGCTTTGTTGAGCGAAAAGCTCATATAAGTGTTTTAGAAACACTTGGCTATAGCTACATTTGTGAAGTGGTGTACAGTTTGCATCCCTAAGCTGCTGTAGAAATTCATGTCTACTCAGAAGAAGCAAGCGTTAGGCCATACGTCAATGCCACAGGGTGTCTGTCAGAGTAGAGAGGAGTGGTTTCTCTATGAGTTTCTATTTACATAACAATATTAAGGGTTGATAAAACAAACCCTTGATAAAATAAATGACTGTTGCTACATTGCTAACATAGAAATGTTACCTTGGCCCCACATGTCTGCACATGTTGGCAACACAATTCGGGTGCTGCTAGTGAATCGATATGAGAGTAGGAATAGATTGTGGCAGTTTGCGTTGTTTTTGAACTCCCACTGAGAAACAGTGGAATGAGAGAGACAGTTGAGAAAACCTTGATTTTTGGTAAAGGGCTCATACATTTAGTGTATTGAGGGGGCATTAAAAATGACTCAGTGTTTTTAAGGCTGCTGCCACAATTTTCCAGGATTGACTACTGGATTACATGAAAGGTGTAATGAGACAAAAATCACTGAGGGCCACTGGAGGACAGAATGAAAATTGTTGAAGGGTGTGTGTGTGTGTGTGTGTGTGTGTGTGTGTGTGTGTGTGTGTGTGTGTGTGTGTGTGTGTGTGTGTGTGTGTGTGTGTGTGTGTGTGCGCGCCTGTTGGTTAACTTTTGTCAATATATTCAGTGCATTGGGGCGGCCTACCTCACCCAGTTAGAGCGTCGCCCCATGTTGGCTGAGTCCTGCAGCGCCCCAGCCATGTCATGCCCACATATCTCCCGCTTTCATGTCTATCACTTGTTAGTATAATAAAGGGGTCTAATGTCTATTTCTATGTCACATTTTTCCACAATTGTCAATTTGTTATTAATTCTAATGGAAGTTCTGCTGGTACCACAGCATCACTCTACATGGCAGCAACATCACAGTGGAGACTTTATGAAAATGTCAAGGTAATGGCTGCCTAATTGCACTAACCATAAATGCCTCATGATCAAATGACTGCAATTGCTGTAATGGGTTAGCAATTCATTGAATGTTCCCTTTTTGGTGCTATCAAATAATAGTTTTTATAAAAATTACCAAATGGTGTATTCATTTACTGTTGTCCACTGCACTATAAATATTCTCAAGAGCATGTTTTGTCTTTTCTAATTGAGTGCTCTGCTTCACATTTACTTTCTCTTTAAGGGGGCATTCACCTTTAATCCTGTGTTCATTAGCACAGACTCTAGAGGAAGAGGCCGTTTTACACAAAATTGACCTCCGTGTATGGCACAAGTGCTATTTAATCCACCTATCTGATAATTGCCAAGTCAATGTGGTGAACTTGCTTGGCCCTTTGACCTGTAGAGCTGTGTTGTCAGGGCAATATGTCATGGTGCGGTCCCAAAGCAAATTGGTCTCATCTTCGTCAGCATCTTTGGGAACGAATGACCTTGTCCTGATGGATAAAACCATGACAGAGGGGGGCTTGCATTTGAGATTCTATGTGGGCCCTCTAACCAAAAGTTTAAGTATTGGACTGTTTCTGGGGAGAATAATGCCTTGGTTACCACGATTAGCTAACATTAATAGATGGATTGCTTTCTTAATCAATTGTAATGGGTTATTAAACAAAGTCGATCAAGCAATAGGGAATTACACACTCACAGCTGAATTCCTGTACATACTTTAAGTGTCTTGGGTTGGGCTTACTTTTGTATTTAAAGTACTTTACATTTACAAGGCCTGTTTTTTGCCAAGACCTGAGAACTCAACATTCTGTTAAATGGCTCGTACTGATATTTTTGTTCTCTGTCCCTTTTTAAACTTGTAGCAATATTATTAGTGTAATACCTTTTACCCTGCTCATGTAAGTTGTGACTGTTAAAAATGCTGTACCATTAGGAGAGTCACAATTTTGTTGTGATTGATTTTCTTCTTTACAAATGGCAAGGCTAGCTGATTTCTTCATTTGCTGTGGCTGAAGATAAATCAAAGGCTATTTAGTTACTAAATGACTGAGCATGAGAGAAAAGTCTGAAGCATCTCCTTTTCTTTTCCTGATAGTCACTGTGTTGGTCTCATTAATCACACGATTAAGAAGGCCAGATTGGTTTCCCAACCAGAGACAAGGTTCATTTTTTAATTTATCAATTAGTCTATGTCTTCCAAAATGTCATGTATTTTAGAGCACAGTGCAATCATATGACTGTATTAACAGCTTCAGCTCCCCTGGGGTTTAGACAAGGTAAGGGAGCTGTAGATGTCAAATAAAAACTGATGAAAAAAAATGATGAGGTGTTCCCATTCTCTCAATCAGTATACAAAGTTATATTAGATACCCAATTAGCTTAAAATATGAGCCGGATATACAGTAGTAGAACATCATGTTTCAGCTTTTCACAAAGATTTATGGAAAAAGCCTCCGATGGAAAAAAGCACAGTGTGGAAGGAAAGCTTGTAAAAACAAGCTAGCCTGGAAATTTTGTTTGAACTTTGGGCCACTATCAGGCAGAAAACATCTGCTGCACCGTTCTCTGTGAGTTCAAATTAAAGTTCAGCCTTTGACTGCTTGTTTTAGCATAGTAACTATTAGTCATGCACTTGTAATTTTTTCATTGCTTTGCAGAGTTTGCCCAACTGCAGCAGCAAAATGTAGCCACTTGCCATGCCTTGCCACAGCTTTGGCATTTGAACTCTGGGTCATGGAATATGTTTCTTCCCTACTAGCTTTATTTGATCTCATATTTTAAGACAGTCAGGACCTTTTTTTTTTTAATTCTGTAAACAATGTAAGGAGCCAAAAGGCTGAAGAAGTCATTGCATTCCTTAGCTTTTGAGTTTGTCTTTACTTTTGCAGACTTTAATTACTACACAAAATTATTTCATACATCTATTTGAAGGACTTTCCACCATTCCATGAACTGCCTCCTTTCTGAGAAAGGTTACTGTAATCATACATTTTGTTGTGAGACTTTTACTCCACTTTCTTAGAATCATCACAACTTTCTTTTAAATCTATCCATTAAATTGATTAAGAATCCATTTTCAGTTACCTTTTCTAAGAATTCTGAAGTCCTGAAATTTTCATATTTAATTAAAAGTCATAATCTCTGAGTCTCTCTAAATAAAAACATTCCCAAGATTGGTTACCAAACATCTGTATATCAATTAGGGCTGTTGGAACAAATTCCAAAAGTCAACTATAATTCAAATAGTAAACATCAATATCATTCTAATGCTGAAATTACTATTCAAATGTATATTTTTAAAATAAATATGTTGGCCAACATTAGCTAATTTCCTCTTTTCACCTTGGCCTACCCGCATGTGAAAACAAAATGCTTTTGTCATGTTATGTCTGATGAACAATACGTAAGCGAGAGTGAGAAAAACAAGGCATTGTGAGGTCTTTAGATCACAGAGTCAACGTTAATGTTATATAACGAGTAATGTTAGTACAGTGGAAATGACTGGCTGAGGCTGAGAATCAGAAGACGGGTGGGAAATAGTTTCATCATCCACCGAGCCAAAATGCTTATGTTATCATAAGTTAGCTCATTCGTGTTTCCTAACTGTGTCACAAATTATAGGAGCTTAATGGAGACATCTACAGTTTATGTTAGATGCCAGAGCTGTCAGAGTTAGCTTCAACTTCATACATTACCTTCTTATAGCTGTATTATCAGTAACGTGACAATCTGCATTAAACAGGTTGCTTATAAATCACTAAAATAGTGACAGCACCATTTGGCTTAGTTATCAATGCTGTTAGCACCGTGGCTGACAATATTGTTACTTAGATTGCTAGTTTATGACAAATCGTTTGGCTGTGCTTTCTAACATGCCATTGTTCTGACCAAGCAGCGTTAGCCTTAATAGCAGAGCAGAGTTTCATTAGAAACTTCTCTGTTGATTTGTGTTTTTGCTGTGTGCTCGTTGTGGAAAAAGAATGTAAACAAAGTTGTACAGAAATGCAATGCACAACGTAGGTCCCCTTCAAGGCCAGGCTAATGTTAGAAGTCCCTCTAGTGGACAGAACATGTAATAGCAACCACATGCTTAAAGTGGCATTGGCAATGAATAAGCCTGAGTAGGGTAGTACATATTAATAACAGGCTGCATTTGAACATTGAAAATTCAAATATTATTCAAATACTAAAACAAAATAACAAATTAAATTTGAATGGTATTATAGAAGAAGATTGACAGCTCTAATATCCATGCATGGCTGCTATGTTGGTGCAGTCAATCAGTAAGTATTAATCATGACTACTTACCCATCAGTATGCCACAAGATTCCCAGCTGCACATCACCAAAACAAAGAAGTCCAGAAAACGTGTGTGTGTGTGTGTGTGTGTGTGTGTGTGTGTGTGTGTGTGAGTGATATTAATTAAATTGAGCAAATAATAAAAAATAAAAAAAATAAAAATAAACTTAGAAAAATTATAATTAGATTTTTTAACTGTTTTTGACTGTAGTCCTCCATCATCAACATCAATAGAACATAAAACCTTCTGTTAAAAGTGATGAAAGTAAGATGTAAACAATAAGTATCCCACATTGTCTCCAGACTCCTCTGTAACTTGTTAATAAAATAAGACAATCAGCTATGAAACTGAAAATACAGCATATCTTATTTATGAAAGTGCCATTACACAGAATAATAAAAACAACAAAAATCTACTTAGGCAAGACCTTCCCCCACAAAAGATAAAAGAAAGTATTTTTGCTATTTATTGCGACAACTGCCAACTGGCCTTTGACCTCCTGTAGCTTCTTTGCTAGGTGAGTGCTTGTGTGCTGACGCTTTTTTTTCCCACTCATAATCAATAAAATGAGCAGTCGCCGTGATATGGCTTTCTGTAGCACGAGGAGAAGTCCAACCATCAGTCATTAGTGAAACGGAGGGTGCAGTTGACAACTCGTGTTCCATCAACGACCGCTTGGTTGAACATGGAAGGGACTACAGTTTGCCTCATGTGTGGACGGGATGGCATGTTGTAATGAGGTTTGAGTACATACAGCAAACACTTACACGAATGAATATGGGCACATTGAAGATGACATGTAAATATTCCGATTGCTTCAGTGATTTTTTTGGCCCAATTTGTATCTAAAGGCTGGTTAAGCACTGTAGACAAGAGAAGTTGGACAGTTTTTTTGGTCTCGTAGCAGTGATTGGCACATCTGGATGATGGAATTGGAAATGTGTTAGCATGTTAGATGTATTTCCACTCACATACCCTACAACTGCTGAACAACGCCGTCACACAGTCCTCATCTTATCCACCACTCTCTCGCCTGTACTACTGTAGTAACTGACTGGGAAACCCAAGTTTTCCCAAACTTGTGATCTTAAAGAGGCAGACGGGTCCTCTAACTGTTGTGGGTTGCCACCACTTGCCATTAGCTAGGCTACTACTCGTTCTTACTGATGCCAGCTCTGACTCACTCACTAGACCGGCGACCTAACAAAAAAAACATAGACAGTTAAAGAAATTGACCAGCAGATCCTGTTGTTCTGGATGGAGACCAGTGAAGGACATAAGAAGCGCTTTTCCAGTGATGGCTAACGCTAGGCGTTTCTGCGCAGCCTCCAACTGAGCTTGATGACGTAGTTGTGACGTGAGCAACGTGTCTGAAAGTTGTAAGTCTTCTGGTAGCTGTGTCAAGAGAAATCTCAATCATTCCCAATCAGCAGAGACGGAAAACGTAGGTATATGTAAGGAGATAACATAGGCACAGCCTAATTATTGCTAACTAAAATAAAATTAAAATTAAATCTAACTTTTTGACATATTATACAAATGTCTAATCTGTCATTTGATGCCTTTGGAGATTTTTCCATCTTTTCTTGGCTTCTTTATGCACATTAATAGAAATTTTTACCTGGTGTGCCCAAACTTTCGAACCCCACTGTAGGCACAGGCTAATTATTGCTAACTAAATTGCTAACTAATAGTTAACATTAGTAATTAAACCTAAATAGCTGATGTAAGTCCAAACTGTCTGCGAGCTTACCCTGTACTATACGGGGATTCCTCTACTGTGCGACAGTAAGTCACGTGGTTATGACGCAATCGTTAGCCTATTTTTACAAAAACATCTGCTATGGAGCCATAACAAGGTAATGGAGCCTTTTATACATTGTCGTGTTTCTTTAGAAATAAACAATGGAGAAACAGTCTTGAAACGCTTCAGATGTAAAGTTATTCTTTGTCAAAGTGGTGCCAAAATGAATGGCAGTCAATGGAATGCTAACGGCAGGTGATGGCTTGGTAGCATCAAAATGGCTCCATAGGAGCTACGCTTAGAGAGGAGAGGCTTACCCTCTTGCAAAAAACAGCATGTAGGCGGAGCTTCAGAGCTAAGTCATAATCGGGAGCGGGAATACAGATTGTGTGATGATTAGCTAAATTTGCACCCATGTTTTATTTATTTTCATACTGTGTTTTCTCCATGTAAATTCATGTACCATGTACTTATCTTCAAATTAGTTACTATGACATTCTCTCGCTGAGTCTGGAACATTTCTTCTTTTTTATCACCCTGTCATTTTCCTTTTCCTTCTTCTTTTCTCCTTCCTGTATCAAGCAGAAATGTCTTACTAATGACTTTTACAGTTTTTATATTAATAATGAAGAAAATGGCGTGTAATGTGCAATGTGAAAGGTGTCGCTCGTATCGACAAACTCACAGATAATTATCACCCGACTCTGCAGTATGCAGCTTTGAAGTCTTTCAGCTCATTTTAGGTTGGTCGTACAGCCCACAACTTTACTGCTCTCACCAGCTTTGTTTCCAGATGCAGACAGCTGTTTTTAACAACAAAAACTGTACGTAGACAGACAAAGTTAGCGGCCAGCTGATGAACATGGTAGAGCATTTTGCAGCAAAAAAGAGCCAGATATTTCCCTCAGCAGTTAGTTTAGCAGAGCTAATATAGCAGGTAGTCGGCAGAGCTCAATAATCGGGATAGGTTGCATACATTCAACAGTACTCTAGCTAGCATATTCAGATATCTCACAAACGGGATAAGGCTTATCCGGCTTTCTGAAATCGGGATATGGTGTTTACATGCTCAAACACATAAATGGGATACTTCAAAAACCCGGTCATTAACAGGATACTCATGTCCATATATACACACTCATCCATCAGGTAGCCAGAAACAAAACTATGAATGTATAATAGTACTGTTCTGGATGTGGGAATAAACTTGTCAACCCATTATCAGTTTGTTGCGGCTTCCCCCAAATAGCAAAAAAGGTGAATGAAGAAGAATAAGAATAACAAGAATTTGAAAAAGAAGTTGGAGCGTTGCCTTATCTCTTGCTTCATCCCACTCTAATTTTGCACCAGTATTGCTCACACCATGAGATCAAATCATGCCTGACGCAGAATGCATTTATGTATTGCACAACCACACTATTTTCTGTACAAAATAGAGGTGTACTATTCAATCATGACTATGGCTAGGGTTTAAGCTAAAATGAAAATACAATGCAGCTTTTTTCTTTTTTGGAGCGAGCAGCAATTCGAGGAGCGGGGTGAAATCTGAGTTGACCTCGGAGCAATATTGAGCAGAGCGACTTTGAGCGGGGAGTACAGGAACAAACAATTCTGTGAGCGACGACTATAAATTCTCAACGCTCACATGCTTTGACTGACACTGACAAAAGCCCTATCTCTCTGTGGCAGAACTAACAAACTTATAACACAGCATAGTCAGGTTTTGAAACACTTGTTTCTGTGTACATGCACTTGTGCATGTAACTTTTAAAAAATTGCATGCACCTAAAGAAAGGTTACCGCCAGTAAAAAAAAAAAATACAGTGTACAATTAATGTACACTGAAACTTTATACGCTCATAGGAGCATTTTGAGCAGAAATCCATTGCGCTTCTAAGCAAACCTTTTATGAAATGCTTATTATCATATAAGGAATTCTTTACACTCATTTGTGTATGATGTATAATAAATTACTGCTGTAATACAAGTCTTTCTTTGTCCTTAAGGGCTCAAGTGCCTGTAACGTAACAGCTGTGCTGCTCCGTTTATCTGTATGTGTGCTGTCAGTAACATTATCGTTTATAAATATGATTTTTACTGCGCGAAAATGGACATGTGGCTTGTAAAAAAAGGGCAAATTGCGTGAGCCTCACAGTCAATGCATGAGAGTTGGTATAGCCCTCCACAACGTATTTTCTGTACCAAGTTACATGCACCTGTCCATGTAGAGCTCAGAATTACATGCATACCTCAAATTTTACGTGCACTACCGTGATGCCCGTAGTATTTAGAGCTCTGATAGTGACAGTGTTGTTGTTACGACCCTATGAACCCTACAACTAAAACATTCAACCACAAACTAATGAGATTAGAATAGATTAGCCATCGTAGCAATAAACATACATTGTGATACAAGCACTCGTGCTGTAGGACAGAGTAAACCCTACTCTGTTAACATCGGGCCAACTTAATAAATTCAGAACATCATTTGTCACATACAGTAGATTTGTCGCAGCAATTGCAAACCTGTAGCCTGGTTGACTGAGTTTGGCTCCTGATAAACATGCCTTCTGCCACTGGGAAAAACGAGACGCCTCTATGTGTGCATTGAAGCTCCAGTAGCCAGTTTGTTTCATGTCACCAGTTCTGTGGACATATGTATTTGCTCTCTGTATTTTGTAATAACGACTAGACTGATTTGTGCATGTGTGACTGACTGACAGCATGCAGGCGTTCTTGAACACAGCTTGTTTTCATAACACAGGGATTAAAATAGATTGTGGTTGAGTCTCAGTTTATAGAGCGTTACATTTGCTTTGTAATAACACTAAATAGTGCTTGATGTGTCACACAGAAGCTCTTTATGATTGAAGTTGGTATCTTTCTAAAACAAACTCAAGATGTAAGTTACACTTTAGTGCTGAATATGCCTTGTTAAATATGATTTGTGTCTTGTCGTTTGACAGCACATTAGAATTGTTGAGAGCATTTATGAATTGTGTGATGAACACGTTGATAATCAATTTTCTTTTGATGTGTAAGGGGTGTTGATGGTAATTTGAATGGATTAAAAGGATTGAGATTTGTATCATGTCAGGATCTGTAAATTTATTTCAGTCGATAATTAAATCCTTCAATTGACCATTCAATTTGAAATAGTTTGTATGACACTTAAAGATACCGCTACAAAAACAAATCCAAAGACCTGTTTCCCTACAGATTGATGATATTCTTGTTGCAGTGATGTCTTGTTCAGTCAAACAGGCATGAATGATATACTGTGTTTATAAACATCATAAATTCAGAATTGAGGGGAAGGCTATAGGTGTTTGATTAAGTGTGATGATTTGGCACCAACTCTATAAACCCAACTGGTCCCAGAGGAGCATTAAAAAGGCTTATGTAAAAAGAGGTCACTGGCATAATTTGAAGACTGGACAGCTTTATTAAAACCATGATGTAATAAGGCCAGGACTTGTCCGTGCTAGATTTACAGGGCAGTTTTAATAAGCGGCTTCCTGGCCATGGACACTCTCTTCCTGACACAAATATGAATTACTTGTTCTTCAGCAAAAGAGTTTCTTCTCTTCAATAAGGTCAGCAAATATGGAAACATTAATTTTGTTTCATTTGGGATGGTATTTTCACACCAAAAACAGAGCATACTCTTGCACTCGCAGACTTGGAAGTAGCATTTAGTTTTAGAAATCAGAGATTTGTGGTTCTTGAACATTCACCTAAAAATAATTGTTGTATTCTTAAGTCTGTTTTATTTTTGCACATATACAATCTGTTATGATCTTGTAGACACAAGAGGACATTTTTTATTTTTGGCGAAAGTCAATCAAAAGGAGTTTGATATGAACAGGTTAAATGTATGGATATTTTGCAAACCATTTCTACATACAGTCCCTCTGGTCTTTAGAGGCCTCTCAGTTAAAGTTGCTCTGTGGAGAACATTTATGTTTGCATTTAGTGCTACTTAACAGAATGCAATGTGTATCCTTGAGGTTTAATAAATATGTGAAGGAACTTTTAACACTATTAAAACCCCAAAACATATGTTTTTGTGATTTAATGGTTTGTTTTTTTTCTCATAAATCTATGCCAAAAAAAAGGAAAAAATATTATTAACATAGAATTCAATTAAAGCTGTTGTGGGTAGAATGCAAAAAAAACAAACATCATTAATAGTCCCTGTAGCTCTTCCCTCTTTGTCAGGCAATGCATGTGCAGAACAACCAAAATGCTTTCTCTCTGAAATGTACTGTGATTGAAAGTGCATTCAGTGGTCCACTGTTTCTGTACATGCTCACTTCTGAGCTAGCATTGTCATTAATATTCTAATTCTGTTTCTAACTGATCTGATTGATCAATTTGCAAAAAATTATGATCATAATCTTTTGCAGATCTAAACATTTCTTTTGTCAAAATCTTCCAGCCCTGTACCATCATGTTACTGTGAACTAAATTGTCCATCCAATACATTTTGATAGAAAAACATCAGAAAAACAACAATTTTGCTTAATGGAAGTTTTAAATGAATAAATTAAATGGTTCCCTGGTCTCTAAAGACTAGAATATATGTAAGGGTCAAAGTAGGTGACATTAAGGTATAGTGCTTGAAAGTGAAGCAGTCCTCAAAATCTTATTGAAAATTCTGACAACATTTAATCACACATACTTTTATATCTACTTTATACTCCAGCTCGCCTTTATCACAGTCAGAAGTATCAGCAGAGTGATTCTTCTTGGCATGTGAATCATCACCTTAATGCTGCACTTGAGTGTAAATTTGCCATCCTCTTCAACATGTACAGTAGTTTTAAAGCCATCATTTTGAATCTCACAAAGCAGGGATTGTTATTGAGGGTCTGAACCCTGTTTGTACCCGATAAATTGAACTGGAAAAGAGTTGAAAGGAAGTGCCGTATGATATGATGGCCTTCATATCCCAAGGGAAATTGAACCAGCCTGGTGTATCGGCCAGAACTAAAGATAAGAAGAAGAAAAAAACCTAAATCATGTGTGAGAGAAATGCACCATGTATTATGTATGAAGGTTGTTTTCTAAACCATTTTGTTTCAAGGATTATGGCAAACATTAACTTTCACCCCCACCCCTGTTTCCCTTGTTGAACCAACAAAAGTAAAATACCCATTGCTTATATAAATGCTCCAGTTTTAAATAACAGACATTTCATAAAATGATCAGCAAAAACGAGGTTGCGAATCTTTCACAACTACAATATGAAACGTTTTCATTTCTTTTTTTTTCCTAAATGTGTAGTGAGCTGAGGCTGATTTATACCAAAGAGAAGAGTTTATTGTGGTTTGTTGTTGCAGATCTCCTCCGGCTCATGTAAAGAATCACAGCAGCAGGGAGTATGGTGGGTAATCATCTGATGTTATCAGCCACTCCCTAATGAAAACAAGCTTCATCTTCTCTTGAACATTTCAGTCTGCCTCCATCCCTCTGTGAGTATTGAAATTTTCCCTTCAATTATAGCAGTAAAATAAGCCCCCTGTCTTATTCAGCAACTTTTCCCCGTAAATATCAGTGATCAATGATTATCAGAGCAGCAGGGCTGTTACTGTTGGACATTATTGCTGTCACAGAGAAACATCAGCAATCACCAAAATGATGACAGAGTGTAAATGGACGGCATGAGTGGAGCATTATGTTTGTATCATTTCCTCTGGATCCAAATTGTTTAATAAAAATATATTTGACCTTTATATAATAGACATTTGTTTTATTAATGTGTTACATTCTTGTATTGTAATTGATGGCCTGTACAAACAAGAGATTTAAAAACTTAATGGATTTGTTTCAGGAAACTATGTGTGTGCTATGTGTATAGCTTGGCCTCCTTCCAGCCACTTTTTTTGTCATTCATTTGACCGTAAACCACCACTTATTGGTTTCAGGGAAAATATGGCAACAATGTATCTTACTACAACACTGTATTCCAGTGTGTTTAGGAAAAGCCCAGTCTGTCTGGTGTATTCATTGTAATACACAAAAACTGGAATCGCAGCTCCTTTTGATTTTATTAGCGACTCTTTGACCAACTACATGTCTTCCTCAGGCATTAAGTCATGGGAAGGAAATGAGGGATTTACTACAAACTGCAAGATGACCAGTCACATCATAGTCATATAACCACATTATCAAGATATCCTTGCTACAAGGGAAAAAAAATCATACATACGGTATGAAAACAGGTATAATTTAGAAGAGTTATGCATAAAGCTTGTATCAATAGTTAAAAAAGACTCTGTCAGTAATCATGAATATTAAAATGAATTTACAAAGCACTTTTCAAATAACCAGGATTTAAAAAATGTCAAGACTGCAACAAGGCAAATAAAAAAATTGACAAATACAAAAATGAAATCTAATAAAATACCCTTAAATAATATATAATATAAATAAAATAATAATATAACCGATAAGAAACTTAAGTAATAAGTGTCACAAGACACTAGGAGGCAACAACAATCATTAAAAAGCATTCATAACTGTCAAAAACTATTTATATATAAACTAAGTGAACTATCACAATCTTTCTTAATACACAGATTGATTTTATTGTTGGTCGAAAAGTTGATAATAATATAAAGGGAGCTGTCATTCCAGAGAGTGGGTACTCCTTGTATTTTGTTCTTGCATACAGGACCAGATTTTCAACTACCAGAACGGATTGAACAAGACCTTATAGTCTAAACTGTGCAAGTGGTCAAACAAACCTGGCGTTATGCGTCAGGTGCTATGGCTTCTGCATTACTGGTATTTGTTCAATTTATCAAACTTCATAAAGCATCTGTTCTCATCCAACTCCTCTTCTATAAACTGCTACACTCATTACATAGGTACTAATATTTTATACTATTCTACAAATCCTGAGGCATGCTGTGGTTTAGGCTGATGAATATTCAGTGGCTAATTATGTGTGATTGTTAAGGCTCTTTATTACTCTGTGAGGCAAAAGTTCAGCAGTGGCGTCACAGTGGAAAGAAAGCCAAAGATGCAGGGATGTGAAATTTCGTGGGGAAGAAGTAAATTAAAGTCCACGGTCACTTTACATTTGACCCAGACTGTCTCTCTTACTTAGTATTCATCTTAGTCCAGTGCCTGTAATAAATGTTGATTAGAATTTACCTAATCTCTCCCTGTTAATATGTGTGATGTCTGATGAGGGGGCTGGAATTATCTGAGTCAATTAGGATACATGTGCTTAGAAATTGAGCGTCAACATCAGTTGTGGCAGGCCAAGTAATCAAGACGCTGCTAACGGCTATTGGCCAACAATATGGTTGCATCAGCTGAGCTTCACCTTGTCGTGTAGAATGTCATTATAGCTGCTCTGTTCATATGTGGGAATAGTTTAGCTCTGCCAGTCTTAAACTGTGAGCGTCCCCTAATGCTGCTGCTTCTGTCCTTCTGCTCTTTCATGGTGCTCTTGAAACGTCAGGGGACTCATCTGAACAGAGCCATACCGCCAAATTTAATGTGTTTATTCAATAACATTTCTTAAAGCATTTTGATTGTCTGCATTGTTCTTGATTTAACAGGCCTGACAGAAATTTAATAATAGTGACTTAAATCCCACTAAATTTAAAAATGACTGATGATGATAAATATGACTGTTTTGGATTTTTTTTTACAAAGTCAATATTGTGCTTTACTTGTTGCAGCTGATTATTCAGATATTTACAGAGGTATTAGTGGAGCATACAACATTTTGAAAACTCTTGGGTCAAAGCTGTTAATCAGCAGATAAGCAACTATTATAGGTAGCTAGTATTGGCTTAACAAAATCCTGTTCTCATTAGACAGAAGAATACGGTGTCCAACTTGTAAATATTGTAGTGCATTAATGATGTCTTGAAATGGTAATAGGTTTTATAGTAATTGAAAGATACCGTAGCAGAGCCGTTGTTATAGCCACATTAAGTCTAACAATGAAGCCCAGTCCAGTTTGAGTCACAACATTTATTTAAAAAAAAACAATCCACTGAATTACAGGAACATAATTGTTCTATTGTATGGAAAAGGCAATCATAAATTTGATTTTGGCTAAATTAGATATTCTGTCTTCAAAATTTGGTGGGCACACATGTTCCCATTAGCACTCAAAATACCTTAGGATAATCGTTTGACAACACTTAGCGAAGTTTCCTGCAAAGTATTTCAGTTTAATCTGTTTCTGTCCTTTGTCCTGTTAAATCAGGGACCATCTCCTTCAACACTTACACCAAACAAAATCAACAGAAGAAAATATTGACTTGAATTTTTGTTTTCCATTTCCCTTGGAAATCAGCTTGGCAAAAATGCATACACAATTACACCAAATATCACAGTACACACCAACAAGTCCTCCAAATTAAACAAGAAAATACAACAGAATAACACATACAGCAGACATGTTTTCTGAGATGACTCCTTTATCTGCAGAAAGATATAATTTTTTGGTGTCTTCCTAAACTGTAACAAATCAGTTGTATGATGTTGCAACGCTATGATAAAGATTATGCACAAAAATGACTTGGTTAGGTTTTGGAAAAAATCATGATTTGGGTTTAAAATATGTATTTAGGGGAAACATCATGGTTTAGGTTCAATTACCTACTTTTTTTAAGGTAAAGGCACCTCCGTCGTCATGATTACAATAATAACCACGTGGTTAAGGCTGAGGGATGGTTGTGGTTGACTCTGGAAATGGAAAATGGATGGATGCCTCCAGGCTTAACATCTAATGTTCTGTTTTTTTTTAAGATTATTTTTCTTGGCATTTCCACCTTTATTACATGCAGCAAAGGTCCCTGGCTAGAATCAAAATTGGGGACATGTTGTGTGGCATGCGACCGGATTTCCGACGGATTTCACTCCTTACTCCCGGATGTCCATTTTCTTTACGCTTTCTTTGATGTATTTAAACTCCGGCAGATTTATGAGGACTATGGTTAACTGCTACTCAGATCTCTGCAGGCTAAATCCAAACAGATAGCTAGACTATCTGTCCAATTAATGAGTTTTCTGTTGCACTAAACCAAAACAACTTTTGAATGTGCACATGTTCCACCAAAACAAATTTTGCAGCGGCACTGTAGCTCTGTCTGGCTCTTATTGCAGCCCATGATGATTGTGAAAGAAAAGCCATTAAAACCGCAGCACGTTTTTCTCCCATCCTGCAAGGCTGTGTTAACTAGCCAGACCCTCGTCCGCAGTACTGTGGAGGAATGTCTGGTAACGCAAGACTACATCCCAACCTCATCCTTTCACAGGCGTTGTCGCCCTATAACGACATCCCCTGACTTCCTGCTTTGAATCTAATGAATTAAAACATAAACTTGTGGTGGGTGGCTGTGGGCCAGAAGTACAGTGGGGGGTAGAGTGGGGTTGCCCTAAACCACAAGCTTGGCTGTTTGATCCCTGGCTTCTCCAGGCACGTCCTTGAGCAAGACGCTGAACCCCAACTTGTTCCCTGGACGCTGTCTGCTCCTTATCCTTAGGGTGTGTTAAATGCAGCAATTGAATTTCACTACATTTTACTGTACAATTGTTAAGAAAAAATACTAAAGTTTCTCCTTGAAGACTAAAATATAAAAATAGTTCAAAATATTTGTCTGGTGTGTCTATTAGAATTGACGCCAAATTACCATTGATGTTACTGTAAATTTAATCTCAGCCAAATATGTGGTCAATAATAATCTTTCAAGAACATATTTCACAGATGATAAAATGGCATTGTTATAGATTTAGCTCTAAGAATCAGTGAGCGGCAATGCTTAATTGAAATTGAGATAGATTTTAAGCACAATTTCTTTTGCTGAATCAATTTGAGCTGTGTCTGCAGACCATTTGTTTTTTACGTGATTTTTCTCAGGCCACCTTTTCTCTTTGATGAATTGCTCTGTATGGTTTGAGCGAAGTCCTTTGCAAGCTCACATTTTGTGCTTGTGCCCTGAATTAGTCTGACATTTCATGCTTGAATGCCTTTATGACATTTAGTTTAAGGAAATATCATGGTCTGCTGAACTGTCCAGGGCTAACCGCAAACACACATGAATATGGAATACACTGAAGTCCTGCGCTGAGATATTTTGATTTTAAACAGCATTTTATGGTTCACATCAATTGTGAAATTTTTTTAACGATATCTGTGCAGATTTGCAATTTGATCAGTGTTTTAATTGGGTTTGATCAGAAAAACAGATTTTCCTCAGGGTAAAGAAATGACAAGTACGTCCCTGAAATATTTCCCTGAAGCAATTCTGTAAGATTGCTTTTCTGGTTTATTTATTTTCTGGTCATAAAGATAAATTGAATATGTTGAAATGATGAACAGGTCTCTTGATTGCTTTGAGATTGAAGAGGTAATTGTCTTTTACAATTGAGTTTTTCTTTTTTCTTTTATTGATTCAATCCACATAACTGATTAAAAATAGAGCAACATTTTCAAACCCATTTGACAACACTGCAGTAGATGCACCTTGACCGGATAATGGGATAATGATCTCTGCATGTGGTTTCCTAAAATGTGTTTACAGTGCTTTTTGACTAAAAAATTAAATGTAAAGCCCCATTTGGCAGGCTTAGTATTTTTTAACATAAGTATTAACAACCAGTAATTAACCTGTAAAAACACCGTTAAAAACTATCATTAGGGCTGTCAATAGATGAAAATATTTAATGATGATTGAATGAAGAGTCCTGTCCTTACCTCTCAATTAATCACAAATTAATCGCACATTTTCTATCTGTTCTAAATGTACTTTAAAAGTTGTTGTTTTTTAAAAGGTTTTTGGATCTACTTAACATTGGAGCAGACAAAATATGCTTGCTTTCTGCAAATGTTTGTTGTTATTGCAACAATGCAAAAAAAATGACAAATATTGTCTAGAACAGGGATTTTTTTAAGCCCAGGACCCCTTAACAGAAACAGAGACGGATCAGGGACCCCCTACTACATATATTGTATGAAATTAAGTTGTATATTAAATTAGGCCTACAATAACTTTTAGGGCAGCCTAATGGCTTTATAGCTTTATACATTTTTCGCATAGAATACTCAAGCTAATCAAATCATGATTTTATAAATTAAATTATAACTTATGATGTGGAACAGTCAATCCTTTGGGATGGATGACCCCTAGGGTCCCGAACCCCTGTTGAAGATCCCTGGTCTAGAATATTCTCCAGAATAACCTCAAAGGTACTGTATGCTAAATACAATGCTGAAAGCATATTTTGGCACGAGCACATCAAGCAACAACAGATGGGCACATATGACCACATGCAGTCTGTTCTCATGAACCATTCGTTCAAAAAGCTACGAAAATGTAAGCATTGTAATTAGTAAGCATTCCACGTTTTGTTTTGTTGCTGTATGGACCACATTTACGGCCGATGTATAAGAATATAGCTGCTGGTCAGAGAGGATAGGTGGGCGTTTAAACACAGGACCTTCAAGCCAGGGAGTGAAGTTTGCTTCCGGTGGAAACTACACATTGACAGTACATGCAAAAATATGCAAGCAACTCAATTGGCAACAGTTCGGTCAGAGATTTGGAAGTGTTATGCTAGTAGTCGCTAATTGCCTGGAGTTTCTAGCCTCAATCTTAGATTGGGAGAGGGCTGCAGAGGTCTGGTGACCTCCCTATTTTCTAACCACACCTCCAGAGGTTTTGGCCAAAACACTAGAAATTGAGAAATAAATGTGATTCTAACGGGACGGAAGGCATCTTTTTACTTTTAAGTTGCATTATGTCTTTTGCTAGTTGTCTGACCTTGATATATAAATTTGGAAGAGGGGAAGAAAGGAAAATATAATAATTGTTGTAACGTAGTGCAAAACCTTACTTGAATGTTCAGTAAACATATTCGGTTTATCTTTCAACTCCTGCATTATTCTTCAACCGTAATCCATAAAGCAAAGGACCTTTCACTGTACATTATGAGGGAGTTTATGTTATATAATGTACTTTCCACAACCGGTGATGTTAGACGTTCCAGATCTACAGTTCACCCAGATGACAGAAGATGGCAATTAAGGCCACAGTTAACAGCGACGAGCAAGGGGAGTCATATCAGCAGCGTGGGCTTGCCTTGTGTACCAAAACCTTGGGGGAGTTATGGTGGTTTACTGGTCACGCACCATAGGGGAACACAGTGTCAGAGGCTAAGGAGGATAAGTGAGGTTGATCCAGTGCACATCTTAGATTTTTTTTCTCCGTCTCCCTTTTGAATGAGATGCCTTTGTGCTGACTAAATGACTTCGACATCAGGAGGCATCAGGTTAAGGTGGCAATTAAAAAGTGTCAAGGAAGTTCCTTGTGTGTTAATACACACTGCCCTTTCACCTTCCTCCGTCACTTGATATTGAGTGTCTTTTGAGACCTGGCCTCACCATACGTGGTCGTATAACTCACTTCATTAATGTTAATTTGGATGTATGTTCTCTCTTGCTCGCTCTCCCAGTGTTGCTCTCTCCTTCAAAACAACAACAGATCTGTATAGCGGCAGCCCTTTCCTGTGGCAAAGATAAGGATATGGTGGAGCAAAATGCACACAACTTATTAAATATATTTACCATCATGTCTTGGTTTTTTTCATGACAATGTCTTTCTCTGAGGGAAGAATTATGTCTTCAAGCATTTTTGGCTTCTTTAAACATGAGTCTAAAAAAACCTAGAGGGCTTGGTCCGCTTTCAACTTTAGCGTTCTCTAAGCAGTCCCACCAAATGTATAATTCATGAGAGAGACTTGTCATTGTTTAAAAGAGTGTATGTCCCACTGGGTGAATATATCCCTTTGAATGCAAATTTTAGAGCTACTGGGACAATAGAAAGTTTTACTGTGTTGCGTGGAAAAAAAGTTTAAAAGATGGTATAATCAAGGCAGTAAGCTCCCCAGTTGTCAACATCAAAAACACTTGTGTGCTTGTTAATTTGTTTAACAGTCTAACATGCAGTTAAGCATTCAACAACAATTTAAATGACAAATCCAAATATTTGTTTTCCAAGTGACACAGGTAATATGCTTTGACCCTGTGTGTGAGTAACACTTTTGAGTGTTTTTCTTTTACCCCTTTAAAATCAAAGAATGATAAAGTATACTCAAACTCTAAGTGTGTTAATATTTCTTCTATACTGGAAACTATTAAGTATTAAACGCTCTTGACTCAAATGTTTTATTAAATAATTAGTTTTATAATAATATTTCATGCAGGCTCACATGTAGCCTTAACAACAACACTAGGACAATCCACTACTAATTAATACTTTAATTATGTGTTATGCTCAAGGAAAAGAGTTGTATCATATAAATCCCTTGAGAAGAAAAAACAAGTTGTAGGTGTTTAAAGTTATCAATCAATCAATCAATCAATCAATCAATCAATCAATCAATCAATCAATCA
Organism: Percina caprodes; assembly: GCA_013375575.1. NCBI lineage: Eukaryota > Metazoa > Chordata > Actinopteri > Perciformes > Percidae > Percina > Percina caprodes. The sequence continues at coordinate 1,853,176 of JABXJD010000011.1, read as the reverse complement.
AACTTTATTTCTTAAGCACATTTGAACATGAAACAATAAATAGACAAAATACAACACCAGACAAATACAACCTACAGTTCTCATGCCAGATTAAAAGCCAAGAAATAAAAATGTGTTCTTAATTGTGATTTAAAAAACGGAAGACTGGGGGCCAGTCTGACATGAAGAGGCAATTTATTCCACAGTCTCGGGGCTGCAACTGAGAAAGCCCGATCACCTCTACTCTTGAGTCGCGATTTAGGGACAACGAGAAGAGACTGGTTTGCAGACCTTAATGACCTTGACTGAGCTTGTGGCTTCAACAGCTCAGTGATGTAGACTGGAGCTAGTCCATGAAGGGCTTTAAAAACAAACAATAAAATCTTAAAATCAATTCTAAAATGAACTGGGAGCCAGTGAAAAGAGGCAAGGACAGGGGTGATGTGATCTCGTTTACGAGTCCCAGTAAGGAGACGAGCGGCAGCATTTTGAACCAGATGTAGTCGAGAGAGGGAGGCCTGGCTAACACCTATATACAAAGCATTACAATAATCAAGGCGTGTTGTAATAAAAGCATGTATAGTCTGTAAAGGATAAAAAGGCCTTAAGCTTAATAAGAAGCCTAAGTTGAAAGAAACTTGCTTTCACAACAGAATTGATCTGCTTCTCCATTTTAAAATCACCATACATTTTTACATCCAGGTTTGTTACAACTGACTTAACATAAGGTTGAAAGAGGCCCAGGTCTATTTGTGAGACATCAGAGGTGCCACTGGGTCTGAAAACCATGACCTCAGTTTTACTCTCGTTAAAGTTTAAAAAATGTAAGGCCATCCAGGCTTTATTATCATTAAAACAGTCAGTTAATCTTGCTAAGGAACTACCATCATTTCTTTTGATGGGCAGATAGATTTGTGAATCATCTGCATAAAGATGGAAGCTGATGTTGTGTCTTTTTAAGATACATCCAAGGGGAAGCAGATAGAGTGAAAAAAGAATTGGCCCGAGAATCGAACCCTGGGGAACTCCACATGTGAGAGACACAGAAGGTGAAATAGAGCCACCAAAACTGACTCTAAAATCTCTATCTGACAAGTATGACCTAAACCACTCTAAGGCAGTGCCCTTAAACCCCACACCATGCTCGAGGCGAGAAATAAGGATGCTGTGGTCAGTTGTGTCAAATGCTGCTGTAAGACCTAACAGAATAAGAATTACATAATCTCCAGAGTCAGTTGAGATTAAAAGATCATTAAAAACCCTTAAAAGTGCGGATTCAGTGCTATGAAATGTCTTAAAACCAGATTGGAACACCTCAAGAACACCATGTGTATCTAAAAACGACTGCAACTGTAAAAGAACTGCCTTCTCTAAAACCTTCAAGACAAAAGGGAGTTTAGAGATAGGGCGATAGTTTGAAAGTGCAGATGTGTTCAAATTTGGTTTTTTGATGAGTGGCTGTACTACTGCTTGTTTAAAAAAGGCTGGTACAGAACCTGAAGTAAGGCTGCTATTTATAATTTCTTGGATGTTAGATCCAATAGTGTCTCACACCTCTTTAAAAAGGCGAAGCGGGACAATATTAGTTGGACAAACTGAGGGTTTCATATGTGTAACAATATTTTTCACATATTCACACTCTATGGAAATGGAGGGGTCAAAAGCAGGAAGTGAGATGCTTGTTCTAATTGAGGCAATCTTATCCACAAAGAAATGGAGAAATTTTTCACAGGCCTCAGAGGATTCTACATGGTAGACGGATTGGGGAGTATTAAGAACAGAGTTAATTGTTTTAAAAAGAACATGAGGTTTGTGGCAATTATTTGAAATAAAATCTGAGAGATACTTTGTCTTCTCAGCTTTAACAGTTCTCTGATAATTGCGCAAGCTTTCCCTAAAAATGTCATAGGAAACATGCAGACGATCTTTTTTCCATTTGCACTCAGCTTTCCTACACTGTTGTCTAGCAGACCGAGTTGAGTCATTTATCCAAGGTTCAGATTTGGGTTTTGAACACATAGATTTAAATGGGGCAATGGTGTCAAGATGTTGCAGCATGTAGATAAAAAGGACGAATTTAGCTCTGTTTTGTTTGTACAAGCAGAGAATCCCCTAGCCTCCCTAGCAATATTAAAAGCACCAGAGAACTGCGCAGCAGTGGTGGGTTTGATCATCCTGCACATACGGGATGGGACGTATTGCTTAATGGGTTGATAGGGAAGAGAAACATCAAATAAAACAGGCGCGTGGTCAGAGAAGACAGCGTTGTACGTCTACATTACAAATAGGTACACCGTGTGACAGAACAAGGTCTAATGTGTGACCATGGATCTGTGTCGGACCAGATGCAAACAATGTAAGGTTAAAAGCATCGATAAGATTTAAAAGGTGTTTTGCCAGCGGATTTGTAGGACAACATACATAAATATTCATATCCCCTACAATTAAAATCCGGTCATATTTCAACATGATTTCAGACAGGAAATCAGAGAAGTTACTGATAAAATCCTTATCATATTTAGGAGGCCGATATATGATTGCACATAGTACCAGCTGAGATTGACCCAATTCAAACATGGTTAGTTCAGAACTTGAGAAGGAGACCAGTGACAGCAACCTGCAGTTGTACTTTTCCTTGAAGATAGTGGCAAGTCCACCTCCTCGACCAGTAGTCCTCGGAGAGTTAAAATAAGAGCAATCAGCCGGTAAAAGTTCAGAAAAAGCGCTTGACTCACCAACATTCATCCAGGTTTCAGTCATGAATAGGAAATCCAAATCATGAGAGGTAAAGAAGTCATTCAGGATGAAGGTCTTATTTGCTAGCGACCTAGCATTGACCAAGGCAGCTCTGACAGGAGAGGCCTGTGTTGCCGGACTGGCCGTCCGAGGTACACGACTCAGCGGCCGAAGATATCCGTGGTTGACGCCTCTTCTGCGGGGTCGAGGTGAACATCGCCGAGGAAGCTGGGCCTCCACATCCGTGCCGACAACAGGTACCAGCCAGGTGTCAGCAGGGTCCAGGACTCGCCAGGAAACACCACCACGACAAATCGATTGGCACTCCACCAGGAAGCCACGGGGAGTCCAACCCGATCCAGGACAGGACGCCAGACATGCTTTAAGCTTCACCAGCTGTCCGCTACGTGTACCCCGGAGGAAAGAGGAGGGAGAAAAGTTTTCTGTCCACTCTGATCATATTTGATCAATGTTCTCACAGAGAAACGGAGATCAAGCAGCGTTTGGCGATCGTAGACCAGCAGAGAGTCAATATTTTGTATAAACAGTGACACAAACAGTAAAAATACAAACATATCTGACAGCGATGGCCGCCACACACACTGGCGCCATCTTGAGTGTTTTTATCATCCCCCTTTAGCTGTAGTGCGTAGTTTCTGTCTCCCGATGAGGAATTCTAAGTATGACAACAAAACTGTCAGCGCGTCCACATGATACAAGCCGCCTTCCCCACCCCCGCCCTCCTCCACGCAGTTGCTAGTAGCCAAGGAGGACACGGATGATTAAAAACGTGATGGACTCTTCAGATAAGGTTATTATCTTCACTTTCTTCAGTTTCTACACGGAAAGTCACCGGATGCCACAACCTTCTAAGCACAGCCATATTGAGAAATACAGAGAGCCTTGTATGGAACTGATAGTCTTAATTAGCTTTGAAGCAACTTATTAGGCAATGACTTGAATGTAACGAACGTTCATTAATATCAAAACCTTACACACTAAAACTTTAATATAGTGATTAAGGAAAATGATAACTTGAAAGAAACGTATTTCAGATCATCTTATCTTGTCAATTGTGCAACTTTTTGATGAAAGTAAACAGCCGCTTGTCAGCGTTAGTCCTCTGTCGCCGAGCCTTTAATACCAACATCAGATAAAATTCTAAAAGGCATAGAAGATTTTCTCTTTGGGAAACTTAAAATGGTTTGTCCTACAAGGACATTGAGCCCGTTGTTGTTTCTTAATTTAGTATTGTGTGCAGGGAAGATGTAAAGGGCTGAATTAACAATCAGAGAGTGTTACTAAAATTGAAAGTTTGAGAAAAGTAAATATTCCACTGGATTCTGTAATATTGTCTTTGCGTGCATTGCCATGTGTTTGTGCTACTTATATTCATATGATGAACGTTTTCAGTTTCTTGCAGCATATTTCCCATGCTGATCCCTATGAACACATTATGAATCAATTTAACTGTCCATAACATAACTGACTAAGATTGTACTCTAAGCTGGACAGGGCCATGACAAACCCAGTTTAAACAATACAAACATTGTAGCATGAAACACCATTATAAATACAGTTTTAACATCTGTACAACTGTCAGAACATGGCCTTGAGTCAGGGGAACACTATAAAAACATGAAATGCTGTATAGAAATACATTCGAATGATGCATTTGGTTGACTGTTTTAAGAATTATATATTTTTTGACTACATAAGGTTGCTTTTATATCTACCCCATTTGGTTGGAGTTTTCAGTTTGATTTGGACCAATTATAAGTGTTAAACCTCTCCTGGACCAAACAGCCATACTTTGGTCCGGTCTGTTTCCAGAGTGAAAGCATTTTTTTGGATGTTTCGGACTTTCGGACCAATTACAAGAAGTTCTGGCAAACTATTGTTGTGTTATAATAGTAGGGAACTGCCTATGAGGAATCAGTGCTTAGTGTGAATGTAGCGAGTGTGTGGTCGAAAAAGAGAGAGAGAGAGTGATGGTGAATAGACTCAAAGCAGATAGCTGTCAGGAATCAGGTGCTGATGATGCTGCAGACCCAAGTAAAGTTTCTGTGGCTTGCTTTTCAACAACGACACAGAACAAAATGCATCGAGAGAGAAAACTTACAAAAATTCATACACAAGACAAAGTGGAAGCCCGTCAATCAATTATCGGGAAACACAGCTCACGTGGTTGATGATGACGGGATATAAGTATGTCAGGTATAGTTCTTTAGTGTGCTTGCATCATGTAATGTCAAACTGAAACTAACTAGATCAAATGTAACAAAAATGTGAACTTCGGTCTGGACTTTTGGGTGTGAAGTTTTGGATTATTTTTTTTTAAGGTTGACTTCATTGTTAGTCATTTTTATTTTTATTTCATTCCCATTGCTGCTTTGAACAGGTTATCTTTCATTGAGTTGTGGCACTCTGATATTCAAATATCCCAGGGCATTATTTAATTGGAATTCACCAATTTTGCGGTCTTGGAACAAATATGCTATGAGTTTTCTCACTACCTATTTCTTCAAAGGAGGCTTTCAATGTGGTCATCTGAAAATAGAAAATAATTGTCCCTCTCTCTTGGTTTCCTTTCTCACTCTTCAATTGTAGGTTTACACAGTTACACAATTCTAACACTATAACACCTTTTAATATACTGCAGATTTGTGTCCAGCTCTGGCTCAGAGTAACAGAGAAGAGGCACTAACTGCCACTAAAGCTCAAATGTAATAGACATGTAATGGCTAACTGGAAGATATGCTTTTTTTTTGTATGGTAACACGGTTGGGAATAATGTCAATCACCTCCTTAAAGAGACATATTGTTCAATGGACTGAAAACAATATCACTTCAAACATCAAAATGTCACCACTGTCCTCAGAGCTTTCCTGTTTGAAACTGTGCTACTTTACTAAAATGAATTAACTCGAAACCGATGTGATGTGCCTCAAAGCAGCTGTTGTGGAGTGACCTTTGCCTGTTGGTGAGGTAACATGGTCATAAAAACGAAGCCATCTCTGGTTTTAAATGAAGCTTTATCACCCATGTAGCGATTCAACTGCAACTTTGGCCATATTTTTTTTGTCACATCCTTCTGAAAAGACTATTGTGGTCCTGAGCACTGTGTACTGTAGATGCCACTTTTTGTTAAGAGTCTTGTTATATTTTGTCAATTAGCAGGCTTCTTAAGTGCTTTCTATTCTATATGTTTTCCACCACATAATGTCTCTCTTCTGTTGTCTCTCTTTTTGCATTTTGTCTGCAGAGAAAGTGAATTGTCAATGGTAATGAACTGTTTCCTTCCAGCAAGTTTCAAGGGCAATATTTCTGATAATTGGTGCTCAGTACTTAGTTATAGTAATGTTTCCCTTCATGAATAATTTGTTTCCTTGAATTTATAATGTAATACTAAATGATGCCATCTAATTACGTAGGACAGATACAGTATTGTAGCAATAGGAAGTAAGGGTAGTTGTCGATGTGGTTGGTTAGGGAGAAACACCCCAACTGTTAGCTGCAAGCTGCTACATGGCACACATAAAGTGAAATAGTGAATGTTGTCAGATCATGGAAAATTAAAGCAGATGACTTGGGTTGTAATGTTTTATTTTAGACTAAGATATGTGGATATGTTTAGCATTTTGTCTGTTGAAGAGAACGTTGTTTTATTTGCCATCCCTTGAAGCTGTACTATGTCATATTTTTATACTAACAATGGATAAAATAATTGTCTACAATACCAGCTGACATCATCAGGTAGACTGAAGACGGAAACTACGGTTAAATTAGTCCATAAAATATGAGTGTTTTGTTGCGAGGAGAGGTCTTGGTTTGGATTATAACACTTCTAATGAAGGCTTTAGTTTTCCCCAGGAAGTGAACTCAGTTCTCTGGCTTGAAAGTCCTGTGTCTTAACGCCCACCCGACCTCATCCCTATGCGGCCAGTCGCGTTTTTATACAATAACGATGGACTGAATACAGCAAAACAAAAAACGTGGAATGCTTACAAATCACAGTGCTTAACTTTTCATAGCTTTTTGAACGACTGGTTCAGGAAAAAAAAGCTTTTCACTTTTCCAAAGTGGAAACTTATTATTTCTATTCAGTCTGTATGGATGAATTCTTACTTCATGGAAACTAATTGATGGACCTATGATGTCTGCCAGGCTCTGTGGTTTTGGAGCACACAATTCCTGTTTAGTAGAATCATTATTTCCTTGTGTATATGCTTGCTGCAACCGTGGTTCTGTATCCTATAGCCTACATATAATAAAAAGGACAAACTCCATATCTGCAGACCTGCAGTGTTCAATATTCAATTTAGAATGATAGCCAGGACAATAATTGCAAAAACCAAATGTATACAGTCTCTCTATTTTCCCCTAGCTTGAATGGAATTATGGTATAAGATTCCAGTTAATTTCCACAGCTGGTAATGTAGCAGTTTCAATGTAATGAACAGATGTTCATGCCGCTCCATGATATTTACCATTCTGCAGCAGCAGCTCTATCAGCCGTCGGGCTCTGGAACCAAGGATGTGCTTAAGCACAGTATGAGTGTGTTGATATTGGTAATATCTCATCACTTCTCCTCTACCATAGATGTTGCGGCTAAATCTCTCCTTCCCATGATGACTTCAACTGTTGCTTATATAAGCTGCTTCATCCTGCCCAATCTCCAAAACAACATCCAGACACAATGTGCGGCAGATCAATGAACATTGCCAGAAGCTATTCACATAACAGGACAAAAACATAAAAAAAAAACTCTTCAAAAGGAATAAGACACATCTCCAGAGTGTTAAGATGCAAGCCAGCAATATTTTATGAACAAATACCTGGATGTTAAGATTTGTGATGTCCGATAGGATCATCTGTGACTGTATGCACACACACGTATTTTTGTGTGATTATGCACGTGATTGAAGTAATGCTGCTGTTCTGTTGTCTTTGGCATTTTGTCGTTGTACTGTTTGACTGGAGGGCAATAACTAACTGAAATCAACAGGTTGCAAATGGATTATTAACACTTAAACGCACATTGCAATCTTGCATTTTAACTCTTTTGTATTATTTATTTGTTTGTTTAAAAATTTCTCACTGGAGTATAAATGTTGGTAGGCATTAGAAGCTTTAAACAGCTGGTTCAAAATCCTTAAGAGGAATACTAGAAGAGATGTTCTGCATTTTCTCTCATTGACTGTTTGTACAAAACATAAACATAAAATTCACATTTTAAATTATTTTATAGCTGTAACAATTTCAAGATGAATCAATTATTCGATTAAATATTTTTAAGCAAAAATGCCAAACATTGCCCAATTTTAGCTTCTCAGTTGTAAGGATTTGCTGATTTCTTTTGTCTTATGTCATAATATACTAAGTATATTTGAGTTTTGGACTATTGGTTGGCTTGAAGAAATTGTGACAAATTTATTTTATTTTTTCTAACATTCTCACCAAACGATTAATCAGTTATTTGAGCCAATAACAAATAAGCACATATAATCAAATTGACAACATTCAATTATCATCAGTAAACATGCATTAAATATTCTATTTTCTTCAAATGCAGTCCAAGATGTACTCTCCTTTGCATAAAAAAAATGAATTGGAGGTCTTTGTGGTCCTTATAAGTTCATGTTCTACTAAATAGATTAAGCCCATATTGTACAGTATGTTACAATGGCAATACAGAGTATGATGTGTCCCGTGCCTGACACTGGATATTGTATTAATCTGTATGCTTCAGAGCTTGAATACAGCGTGACCCCCAGATTTACTCCGCACAGCTCCAGTGGAATAGAGACCTACCTTTTGACCGAAGTGCACTTCCCTCAAGTCCTCTTATTATATAGTCATCTGCCCTGCTGTTTGATGGGCAGGTACCTTGTGTGCTGTGAGCCCTTATAGGATGCTTATTAACTGGAATGACAAGATAATTATGCGCTGCTGAATGGACCCATATCACATTTTTAATGATTTAGCAATAAAGAGAAAAACCCAACAATATTTAATCAAGCATCATCCCTCTGCTGCATCTGCTCAGCCACAAGCAATCCAAAACTGAATTGGATTATTGTGCTCTCCCTTGGTTATTATCATTTAATTGATAAACATGGTGGTTTTAAGACAGTTATGGCAGGTCCCCGTATTAAGAGATTAATACACCGTATGTGCCCCATGTCATTTCAGATCAAGGATTGAATAATGATGAAGTATAACAAAGACGTGCACAATGTGCAGAATGACTCCCTGACAAAAAAATCCAATATTATTAGCTTAATAGTATATGGCAGCAGAAAAGATAATTTTGGCATGCATGTCATGGTTTTAAATGAATACATTTAATTATTAACACAATACAGTATATGAAAACTGAAGCCAACATAACACTACATGAAGGGCAGCTCTACAAATGAAATAAGACATGTGGTTACCAAATACACTGTAGAAAAAAAAGTCGCATGAACAATTAGTTGATTGTCAGAAAATGAACTGTTTATTTATTAATAAATGTTTATTTATTTATTATTCAATGAATTGAAAGGAGAATTCTGGTCAATTTCAATACGTAGCTCTGTTGTTTGTACATTTGGAGTGCTGTCAGTAGCAAGAAAAATGAAAACAATCGTGTTGTCTACACCGTGTTATCCTCCTGCTAGATTTTGCACCCAACAGGCTTAAACAGGGCAGGTTTGAAACTTGTTTTTAGCCTCTAAACATGTTCAAAATGTCATTACAAGTGCCTACTCCAGTGGCACTTGATGGAAAGTAAAGGCTTCTTTTCAGTAAAGATGAAAAGTTATTAAAAGAAAAACTTTTAGTCATAGGGCATGGCCGTGGCGGGGCGGCCATTTTGTGCGTTTTGCCATCGAAACAGGAAGTGAGTGTAACTTGAGTGTACATTGTCCAATTGGCTCGAAAACATTTTCGATTCATCAGAGTCCAACCCTGGCAACATATACATGTTGATTCTGGCTCAAAGTCATAACGCCCCCTAGTGGCAACAGGAACTTGGCCTAAAAGTCAAGGTGCTATACTTTAACAAACTCCTCCTAGAGATGTCATCAGATCGACTTCAAATTCAGTCAGATCTTACGGATGAAAAGTTATTAAAAGAAAAACCTGTCGTCAAATGATGTGGGCATGGCGGCCATTTTGAGTGTTTAACGATGAACAAGATAGTGGCTTTAACTACAGTGTACATTGTCATATCTGCTTGAAATTTCCCACAATCAACAAGACTCCAGACCTGAGGACATGATTCGGCCACGCCCCCTTTCACATATAACAAAATGTATAACGTAATACCCTTTGTGAGGTATCATTGAACTTAGCAGGGAGTTCCATCTTCATTGGTGACGATTTTCCGTGTTTGAGTGCCGCACAAATGCATGGTTGCAAGGAGCGGCATTTGCTAGTAACTCTGACGTGCGCAGATAAGCGAGGAACCATCCAACGCTGCTTGCAGCTTTAATTGCATTTTATGTCTGTTAAGAGGCACAAAGGTACTCTAAAATTTGCCCCGACAACTGCTGTTTAAGCTCAGTGGAAGCTCGTACACCTAGCTGCAGCTACCACAGACAGTTAAAAAAAAATGGACCAACAGATCCCGTTGTTCTGGACTGAGACCAATGAAGGACATAAGAAGCACTTTTCCAGTGATAGCTGAGCGTTACTGCGCAGCCTCCAACTGAGCTTAACGACGTAGATGTTATGTGAGTAACCTGTCTGAAAGTTGTAAGTCTTGGCTGTGCCAAGAGAAATCTCAATCATTCCAAATCAGCAGAGACGGAGAGCGTAGTATATATAAGGAGATAACATACAGTGGGGTTTGAACGTTTGGGCACCCCAGGTAAAAAGTTTTATTAATGTGCGTAAAGAAGCCAAGAAAAAAATTTAAAAATCTCCAAAAGGCATCAAATGACAGATTAGACATTCGTATTATATGTCACAAAAAGTTAGATTTTATTTCCATTATTTACACTTTCAAAATAACAGAAAACAAAAATGGCATCTGCAAAAGTTTGGCCACCCTGCAGAGTTAATACCTTGTACTGCCCCCTTTGGCAAGTATCACAGCTTGGAAACGCTTCTTGTAGCCAGCCAAGAGTCTTTCAATTCTTCTTTGAGGTATCTTCGCCCATTCTTCCTTACAAAAGTCTTCCAGTTCTTTGAGATTTCTGGGCTGTCTGTCATACACTGCTCTTTTAAGATCTATCCACAGATTTTCAATTATGTTGAGGTCAGGAGATTGTGAAGGCCATGGCAAAACCTTCAGTTTACACTTCTTGATGTAATCCATCATGGATTTTGAGGTGTGTTTAGGATAATTATCCATTTGTAGAAGCCATCCTCTCTTCAGCTTCAGCTTTTTCACAGATGGCATCAAGTTAGCGTCCAAAATTTACTTATTTTTATTTTATTGAATACATTTTCCTTCCACTCATGAAATGTTCCCTGTGCCACTGGCTGCAATACAACCCCAAAGCATGATTGATCCCCCCCCCATGCTTAACAGTCTTTTCATTAAATTCTGTGCCCTTTCTTCTCCAAACGTACCTTTGCTCATTCCGGCCAAAAAGTTATATTTAAACCTCATTAGTCCATAATGCCTCAGGCTTGTCTATAAGTTCATTTGCAAACTTCAAACACTGATTTTTGAGCTGAGGACATAGAAGGTTTTCTTCTGATGACTCTTCCATGAAGACCATAATTGTACGAGTATCTCTTTATAGTGGAATGGTGTACCATCCAGTGTCTGCCAAGTCTTTCTGGATGGATCGTGCAGTCAAACTTGGGTTCTGACTTGCTTTTCTCACACTCCTGCGAGCTGTTCTGTCTGATATTTTTCTTGGTCTTCCAGATCTTGCTTTAACTTCCACTGTTCCTGATGACGGCCATTTCTTAATTACATTCCGAACAGAGGATATTGGTATCTGAAACGCTGTGCCATCTTCTTATAGCCTTCTCCTGCTTTGTGGGCGTCAACTATTTTCAGTTTCAGTTTTCTAGACAACTGCTTAGAAGAAGCCATGGTGCTGATTGCTGGGGCGAGGTCAGATGAGTCTGGGCATTTAAAACCTTAAGATTGACATCACCTGGTCTTTCCAGACGATGATTGAGAACAATCCATGACACTGTCAGGTCTCAGCTTTTCAAAGGGGGCGGTGCATGCTATAAACTCTGCAGGGTGTCCAAACTTTTGCAGACACCATTTTTTTGTTTTTGTTGCACATTTAATAAAAAATTTTACCTGGTGTGCCCAAACTTTCGAACCCCACTGTAGGCACAGGCTAATTATTGCTAACTAAATTGCTAACTAATAGTTAACATTAGTAATTAATCCTAAACAACTGATGTAAGTCCAAACTGTTTGTGAGCTTACCCTGTACTATACGGTAATTCCTCTACTGTGCAACAGTAAGTTGCGTAGTTATGACACAATTGTTAGCCTATTTTTACAAAAATGTCTGCTACGGAGCCATAATGTAAGGTAAAGGAGCCTTTCATACATTGTCGTGTTTCTTTAAAAATAAACAAAGGACAAATAGAAAATGGAGCAATAGAAGCTACGCTTAGAAAGGAGAGGCTTAGCTCCTTGGCAGCTACTCCGTGTTTCAGTCGAAAGTACACACATATTTAAAGCACTTAAAATCAACTTAAAATTAGCTAGAATTGTCCTTTAAGTTAACAAAAAGCATTTGGCTGTCCACCATTAGTTCATCTCCCTTGTGGCTGTTCCTATGTTAAGCAGGCAGTGCAGCATTAAACGCAAAGGGGCATTTCCATCTTACACCTCTTCATCTGACATCAAGGATAATGGTCTCTGTCAGCCTGTTAAAGGTTGGTCCAGCAACCCCTCTGTCACATCCTGCATCAGCCTGTATTTCCATAACCTTGTCACTTTTACTGCAGCATAAATCGGTGTAAGGTCAGCCAAGTCCTGGCAGCGTGGATAGTAACAGGGCATGAGGTTAATTAAAAGACTGTGCAGATGAACCCCTTACACCCTCTACCCAAAAGCCCCACACAGACACACATACATGCTTATACCCTTTGTCAACCAAAGAATAAATTGCATGTGAAAGCTTTGATGCACACCAATGCCCAGTATTGAACACTTAAACCCAGTGCAGCATGTAGCAAATCCGTGAGCAATGTGAGCTCCTTCTTTCTAGGCAGTTTTGTCTGCCACTACAAGTTATGCTCACCTCCTGGTAATGGTTCCTCCAGGCTTGAAATTAGCACGATTTACCCCACTCTGTGGCATGTGTTGGTGCTGAACCAACTGCTTGCGCCACTCCCGCTCCTGATAAGCCCATACGACAGAGCAAGCCAAGGACGTAAGGGAATATAAAAGTTGTCAGCTTACATGACCAAGTAGTGTTGTGTGAAATGACTTTAGCCCGACATTGTTAACACTGAGCGGGCTGCCTCCGCCATGCTCGATAAAGGCAAATAAAAGGCCAGATAAAGCCCTGATGGAATACTGTTTGTGTGTGTGTGTGTGTGTGTGTGTGTGTGTGTGTGTGTGTGTGTGTGTGTGTGTGTGTGTGTGTGTGTAGGTGTGGGTGTGGGTTCAGGGGTATAAAGTTTGCCATCTAATCCATGGCCTCTTATAGCCAATGTTTAGTAACACAGACAGCCTCTGCTCTATTCACACTTGAAGACTCTCTTCTTCTCTGTGTCACTCACTCTCTCATTCTATCACTCAATCGGCTCTGTCGCACAGACTGATAGTACCCATATAAGACTTACAGTTTTTGAATGGCTGTTTATCTGTTGGAAAACATTGGCATCGTTGTCTTTTTTTAGTTTTTATTTATTAGGTGTATTTTCTGTTCTGGTATTGCTAATCCAGAATATTCTCTAATATACATACAGACTGGCCCAAAGAGGCAATCACTCAAAGCCAAACTGTACAAGCAGGTTAAAATATGCACCATGTAATTACAACATCCCTGTTTCGATTGCAACTGGGGACCATGGATGTGCTAATTTACTGTTGTTCTGTACTGTTGAATAAAAAAAAAGTTACCTTCGGTGGGATACGTAAGGGAGTGGTGAGCAGCAGAGGTCTGAGCTAAAACCCATCCAGTTATCCCCAGAGAGAAGAGAGAAACCATAGACATGACAAAACCATAAGTCTATTTGATTAGGACATTCTCATAGCTACTGCTGGCCATGTGCATGCTAATTAGCATGAGTACAATTCATTACCCAAGGAGACATGGGATTATGTCTCTGGATCACTCATCAGCTAAAAGTTTTGACACTTCATAATTTAACAGATGGAGAGCTCACTTAACTTTGCCAGCTCCCTGTGGGCAAGTGGTGTTAATATAGGGAGGGGGAACATCGTGCAATTGTGGGAATGTGTGCGTATGAAAGAGACAGAGAGAGAGATGAGGAAAAGCAGAGTGTTTATGTTGGAGATACTAATTGTGTTTGACTGGATCAGCAAAAAAGCAGCTGTTTCACAGCAGTAGGAACTACAGCGGATATGGTTGCTTATCACATCACAAATCATCCCAAATGTACATGCAAAAACAGTGTTATACGTGACAAGGTTAACATGCTGGAATCCAAAGATGTCAAGTAACAAAGTACAAATTCTTTGTTACCTTACTTAAGTAGAAATTTTGGGTATCTATATTTTACTATGTAATTATTTTACACCAGACTTTTAACTTCTACTCCTTACATTTTCAAGCAATTATCTGTACTTTCTACTCCTTAAATTTAAAAAGAATAGCGTTTTACTCCTATTTTAGTTTGGCTTGTCATTGTTAAAAAAAACACACAAAAAAAAAACCTGTCCAGATAAATGGCACCATCTGGATGGAGTGAATCCGTTGCCCTCACAGATTCCTGCAGCGAAGCTTGGATGTATATTTACATTACAATAAAGGCTATTGATAACCTGCCTCAGAAGTTTGACTTTTTTCACCATTACAATACTTATAGGCACCTAGTCATCATATCCTCCGCTCCATGAAACGCATGTTAATGCTCAGTAGTACACATATATGGTTCTTTAATGTATTTGCATTCATTTTCAATGAGCATAAATGCGGCTAAAACAGGTGCATCTCAAATTTTTCAACATTAACATTTTAATATAACATTATAGTCAATATGGCCTTTAGAAAAATGTCTTTTTGGGCAGGTGGGGTAGTGCACTATAGGTCCCTGTGGCACAGCCTAAGATTTGGTCCTTAATGGCATTTTTTTCCCCTTACATTACTTTTACTTTTATACTTTAATTAGTTTTGAAACCAGCACTTTTACACTTTAATTTGAGTAAAAAGCTTAAATTGATACTTCTACAGAAGTCTTTTTAAAATACAAGCATTTATACTTCTCCCTGAGTATTGCATGTGAATACTTTTGACACCTTTTTGTTTGACTGCATTTTTGCAGTATGAGTAATCGTGAGCAGTAGCTTCAAGTGAAGGCTATTGATATGCTTGTGTGGCCACATGTAAGGTTTGTGCGCAGAGCAAAGTGTTGGAATAACCTTTAAGATCACACAGTTAATCATGCTCCGAGAGAAAATTGCCAATCAAAGACAATGGTTTACCCAACACCTGCCCCATTGTTTATTTCTATTTTTTATTCTTACATATGTGTTATTCTGCAAACATGTTTATTTGTCTGCAATCCTTTAACAATATGAAATTTACAACAATCTAATATACATTCAGTACAGTGTATTGATAAAGTAATAGGATATTGGCTGAAATGGAAACAAAATGAAAACCAGACTGGAGCATGGAAGAAATGTTGCTGTTGGTAGACAAGGTTCATCAACGGAATCATAGAATAAGAAGAATGTAGTACCACAAGGACAAGTGCAGACAATGAAGTTCATGGGAAGTGATTGCAAACTAAATTAATGCCTGCATCATACTTGTTCTTTGCACCCTGATTAATAGAATTAAAAAAGCAAAATGGTGTAACATCCTGTCAAATGTTTAAGTAAAAGACAAATAGTAGGCAAATGTTGTGTTTGTTGTTTCTTCCATAAACTGCTGAAAATCTAACCCAAATAGCTAAACTGTGGCACAATACAGCTTAGAAATACAGTAGTAATTTAATAAGTTTTTTTGTTGAGACAATGAAGTGCCAAAAAAGGGCCATCTGATGGCAAGGTAAAGCAGTAAAAATATTCTAAATATAGCATTTGAACTGAAATTGTTTCAAGTGGTGCCTTTTTTAGGTGTCTAAAATAATAATAAATACACTGACTATGGATAAGTAGTGTTCCTCATACAACCCAATTTTAAAAGATCTTTGCCCTCTGGCTCAGCTCCCTTTTTGTCACAATGGTGCGATAAATTGAATGTAATACCGCACCCGCTGCACCGATTCTCCGACCAATCTCCCGCTCCATTGTCCCCTCACTCACAAACAAGACCCCAAGGTATTTCAACTCCTTCACTTGGGGTAAGGACTCATTTGCTACCTGAAGAAGGCACTCCATTGAAATAAATCATTAGTAGATAGAAAATGACAGCATAGTATGATAATTTGTCTCAACAACTGAAATTCCTTATTACTCAGCTGGTCTGCTGTAAAGATAGAATACCCGTCTCCTCAGTCAATTTACTGTACCAGTTGTGTGATTTCAAACAGACAAAGAAAATACTGTCTGACCCCATTCCTTTGCTCCGAATTCCAATTTCTATGTTCTGATAAAAAGTTTATGGCTCACACATATATACAGTATCAGAAGTACTGTGAAATGATGGTCTCAGACTGTGTATAATATATCTTCAGTGTGCTAATGCATTGTTAAAAGCAGTCTCTTTCTCTTTTAATGATCTTATGCTCCCAATTATGTTTGTAGTCATTTATCAGAGCAGCTCTAAGGATGGCAATGCCAATTGGTCCAATATTTGGTCCAGACTGAAATATTTAAATACCTATTGGATCGATTGCGAAAAGGTTTACAGATTTACGAATTCCCAGACAATGTCTCCTGACTGCAGGTCGACATTATTGGTTTTGAGTGAAATAACAACAATCGGATGGATCACCGTGAAATCTGTAACAACTAAATTGTAATAACTTTAGTGATCCCCTGACTTTTCATAGCACCGCTATCAGATTTTGGTTTATGACCAAACATCTACAAAACTGATGACATTCCCATCAGTTTCTGCAAGGATTGTTTTGTGTTTAGCGCTAAACATAAAAAGTTAGCATGCTAACATACTAAGATGAACACAGGAAACATTACCTGCTAAAGATAACCATGTTAACATTGTCACTGTGAGCACGTTGATATTAGCATTTAGTGCAGCTTCACAGAGCCGCTAGCATGGCTGTAGACTCTAATTCATGTTATTCTGTGTAAGTGTGTATTTTTAGTCAATCAAGACTAATGAAAGTCCAGTACACCAGTGTTGCTCAGTATATTACAAAATATTGTATCATATTATCATACACTTAGTCTGGATCAACGACAATTAATTTACTGGATAACCTCCGGAACATCCGTCACTGCCTGATCTTCCGCCAGACGTCCCTTGCCTTGCAAAACTCCGTTGGTTTCAGGAAACATCAACAAACTTCAAGCTAGAAAACTATTCCCTAAGGGGAGGGTAAGTTTTGAAGACAATTTGGATCGTGCAACAGTCGGCCCTGCTTGGTTATTTCTGGGAATGATTATTAAGATTTACAAAGAATATGTTTAAAGGACACACGGCAATACACTGGTAAGAGCAAATTATATTTAACCATGTATCCAGCTAATTTAAATAGCGTTGCTGTATTGTGTGAGCAGTTAACTTAATTTATTATTATATTGTATTTGGCATTTACTTGAGGGGTGCAAATGTTCCAACAAAGCAAGTTCCTTTCCATGACCAATTTGCAGAGCCACTGTCCAGCCGCTGCATCCAGAGGTTAGCGCTGCCCAAGTCGAATGTGATTGGATTAAAGAAATGCAAAGAACCCAGGCCATTTTCTTCTCTTATCCAGGAGTGTGTGTGTGTGGAGGGGCCAGACCTTACTCTGCAGCGCTGTGAGGATAGGTCTGACAAGCGAGACTATGGTCCACTGTACAATGTGTTGAGACAGCGTGAGAGAGAAAAAAGAGAGAGAAACTAAAGCATTATGCAATGTGTTAACATCTTATAAATCTGATGGCTTGTTTCTCACTTTGTTTGACTGATCATAGTCAAAAGTCAGATCAACGTTATGAGCAGTATGAGTATGAGTACTAGTGAGCATTTACACAAACTGTTGTGTTAAGGTGCTGTGTCGTGTGTGACCATGTTAACTATGTACACATATTCCAAACTGAAACAACTATGGCTTCTTTCTCCCCCAGAACAACTTCACGCAGAAAGACTTTGTATTATGAAAAACAATCCACACTGTATTCATTTAAATTCCCAAGACATTCAGAACAATGTTTCATGTAGCTTTGTCCATAGTCGTTTCATACTACGTTTCATATCTTCCATTTGTATAAGATGTGAACACCATTCCCAGTCTGATTTCCTCGATAAAATAAAGAATTGAGCACACATTCCACCAGTCATTCATCAATTATGACTCTGTGCTATTCTGAGTAAAAAACAAACAAACACAGACATCCAAAGATTATATCTGACGTGGCAGTATCAGTTTGTACATATTGCATCTTCCATGACCGATGAAAACACAACAGTGATTATTGCTGGGTTATTCTTCTGTGCCTTTACTTTTTTCTTCTCAATACTACCTGAACTCTCCAACTGCTTTAGGGAAAACAGCAGAAACATCTTTGTCTCAGATTGTGATTGTGTTTATTCAAACAACATATAAAAAAACTACATTCACGCTTTTCAATATTAGAAGAAAGAAATAAGAAAGGCCAAACATGATTGATGACTAAATAGCCCTACAGTTCCTGATTGCCTGTGTATTTCAACCAATCAACAGCATGGCAGATTTGGCATTGCTCGAAGATTTAGCACAAGAACCTCGATCTCACAATCATTGAATCGTGTTTTTCCCCCCATTTTTCCATTTCATGGTTGATCATCAAGGGCTCCTTTACAAGGCTTCATTGATTGATTGATATGAACCTTATTAGGACACATATGGGACGTCCTTGGGATGAGCGTGAGGCTCGTACATGACCGCATAAGGTAACGCACGTCCGTATTCATAACGAGAAGAGTCTGTATAGGTGTGCGTCGCATGGTGTTATAAATACGAATCATGTTGACTTTTTGCCGCACAAAATATTTCAGAATAGAATCTACGCAGAGTTTTATAAATGAGGCCCCAGAACCCTATTTTTTTTAAGTGACTGAACAACAATCTTTGACATTGGTCCAGTATTGAGCAAGATCACTGCACTGACAGGCTCAGATTAATAATTTAAGTGTCTGATAACATTATGGAAAGGATCCCTTCATATATAGACCTTTAAAACCGCTCTGAAGTAGCTAGTGCTAAACCCACCAGACTCCATTTAAAAAATAAATACTTTTAGCTTGTATAGAGCCAACATATGTTTACATGTAAATTAAAATGTAAACTATGTGTTTATTTCAACCAAAACTAGAGTTGTTAGTAAAAAAGCAGCTTTTCATTCATTTTATTTTGTTTCTGTCAACTTGGAATGAAGGGTATTTTTGTGGATGTTTGAAATAAGGATCTTACTCTTTAACAGAAAGGTTGAGCTCCTTAGAAATCCGTTCCATAATGTTGTTGGACACTTAGAATATTAATCTGAGCCTGTCAGTGGCAAAAGAAGCACTTTTGTGAAGGTAAATACAAGCTGGAATATTGCCCTATTAATTTACATTGTAGATTTTTTTGCCGCTACCGACTGCAGCGATCTTGCTAAATACTGGACTAATTTCAAAGACTGTTGTTCCCTTCAGTCACTTAGAAACAAAAACATAAGACAAATGCAACCATAACTGGAGGCTGTGAAGTCAAATTACAGTACCAATAATTAGGGAAAGCAAAGGTTTTGTGCTAAGGGAATAGTGGGGATAAAAACAGAAAATTTGAATTTAAAGGAGACACTAGGATTACACCTCTCCGGGAACCATCACCTTATCGTGGTGGAGAGGTTTGTGTATCCCTATGAACCTGAGGGCTGTGTTGTCTGGAGCTCTGTGCTCCTGATAGGGTCTCCCATTGCAAAGTGGTCTCAGGTGAAAGGCCAGACATAGAATGGTTCAAAACCCTATGAGTGAGCAAGGCAGAGAGGGAGTGACCCTGCCCGGAGGAAGCCCGGGCCCCGTCTGGAGCCAGGCCCAGACGGAGGGCTCGTCAGCGAGCGCCTGGTAGGGTTGCTACTCCTGCACATCCAGCTGGGAGGAAGCCTCGGGGAAGTCCAGGATTAGGTGGAGAGATTATATCTCCAACCTGACCGGGGAATGCCTCAGAATCCTCCAGTTGGAGCTGGTTAATGTGGCTCGGGAAAGGGAAGTTTGGGGTTCCCGGCTAGAGCTGCTTCCCCCACGACCTGATACCGGATAAGACAATGAAGATGAAGACTAAGATTACAGCAAAATGAGGAAAGGAGTGGAGGACTAGGTTTTTCTGTTCCTCGTAATCTGTCCTCTTTCTATTCATTTAATTAAATGCTTAATCTGGTCATCAATGTGCAGCCACTTCACACCTATCGCAGTGAGCACCAGATTTCTCACGGTTGTGTCTGCTCTACTGAACGTCTCCTCAGTCCTGCATGAGCACCACTCAAAGAAAATCAAGAGGCAACATGTTCAAGGAGAGGCGTTTTTTATCAGACATGCCTTTAAAATAAAGTTTCACTTTGAGATTTCCACTCAAATGTAATTAGTGTCTAGCCTCCCTCATTAGAGGCTCTGCATTTTGCTTCTCATTTCTCTCTTTTGGCTTGTCACACGCGTTCGTGATTTCTCTCACCCACTTCAACTTTCTTCCATTTAGACCTTTGTCACTCAGTCAGACGCCTCTTGAGATAGTTGTGCTGGTGCTCAGTGATTACTTAAGCTCTGACATTAGTGCAACTGTCACTGATTATGAAAAATTAGCTCTCCTTCGACCTACTCCAGTAAGCTGTAAAGCCCACTTTGGAGCTTTTAATCTGCTGCAGTTGCTTTGTTTTGAAAAAATGTCTAAGCCCTGTGCCATGAATACTGATAGGATATACTGAGCAAGGTACAACACCATCTTGATCAAGTAGTGTGCTGGCCAGAGATTTTTATTTGTATTTGGACACAGAAGAATTGTAGTGGAGGCGGCTTATAAATGGAAGAACTGGTGATAGTGCAGACAATTGTAGCTGGAATACCGATGCAGCTTTGAGCTGTCTCCCACCTGTAGTTTTATAGACCTGTGCATGAGGCAGAGAGAACGTTGAATTCTTTTGTTTGTCTGCTTAAAAGTGAAATGACTTTGCAAAACACAGTGTGCAGTCAGTTTTACAACTTTTTAACTTCAACTTTCATTCTATAAACTTTTTGTACATAAGTTAAACTTAACTTATATACAGCCACACTATTTAAACACCAGGGTTACAGGGTTACACAGTGAGAAATAAACGTAAAATTTCCATAAAAACTGTCAATTGATTAAATAATTAGTCAATTGCTGATAGCTCCTATGATAAGATATCATTTGAGCCTGTGTCACAGATGCAGTTCTCTTATTATCCTTAAATCCCATGAAAAAAACAAAACAAAACTAACACTGATTTCATCCTACTAATGAATAGCATGAATAGTATAGTATGAACAAAATAATAGCGGTCCATCATCACTTACCTCATAAATCATATTTTTTGGTAGAAGTGATATTTCTACATGGCACTACTAGTAAGTGTAGTAAGTGTAGAGTCATAGAAAACCAAAAGACCCAACAGTTATGACATGCATGCTGCTCATTCTGTGTAATTGAATCTGTAACTGAAAGGGGCATGTTCAAAAATAATAGCAGAAGTTGGTCGACTCCATGCAACAGAGATAAGAAGCAGTTCTCAGAAATAATGGTTATGCAACTAAATATTAGTGCAGTGATTCAAAGTAAAGCAAACCCTTTTTGGACACTGTGGTGTATGTAACGTCCTGCTGCTGTAAACACTCACTGCAACCAATTAATAATCCGCAACTGTAAATGTAAAAACTGCTGTTTAAGGAAGTTACTCAGACTTTTTTGGTCTCTTCATGGGGTTTCTTAATGGAATAAAAATGTAGAATAACATTAGCTTCATCTTTTAACCAGGATATCTCACTTTTCAATCACTTTGTTCATTTTCATAATGGCACACAATGTGCCTTTTGAGATTGTATGTCAATGATAATGTCAATGTTATAATATTAACATTGAAAATGAAAGCACTCTGTAAAGAAAAGTGCATCATCATACAATACTGCTTTTCTAGGTCAGTCACATTCAGACAATGTGGAAGAAAAGCATTTAAAAACATAATACATGTTTAGTGTTGCCAATATATAATTGAAGCAGTAAGAAGACAGAGATAACAACTTCTTAGAAAATATGGTGTTTTGTGATTTGATTAAAAAGTCAATTTTAGTAGCAATATATTGTTCTTCAATCAGTATTTGCATTGCAGAATTCAGATGTCCTAAAACCAATAATAATAGATAGATAGATATTGATCCTAATAAAATGGGAAATTATAGTGTTACAGCAGCAAAATATCAGTCACACAGCACAAAATATAAATTAAATATTAGGATACAATATACATGAAATAATAATAGGATAAAATACAAAAACAAATATTTGAATATATACAAGTTGGGAATACAAAAATGTGCAACTGCTTAAATAGTATGATATAAAGGTGTTGTGGGATTGCAAGAGAGAAAGGACCAAAACGCAGGTTGGCAGGCAAAAACAGGGTAATTTATTGTAATCAAACGGAAAACAGTCCACGGGGAAAACAACGGTTCAAAATCCAAGAAAAAACTCCAAAAACCAAGGCTGCTGGGATCCAGGGGAAAAAAGGAAAAGACATGGCAAAACATGGGAAAAAGACTTACAGGATATTCAGGAACAGGTAGCAAGACTAGGTACAGGCGGGCAGACGAACTAGAACGATCTGACAAGAGACAAAGGAAACACTGGGGTTAAATACAAGAGGTAATGAGGTAACAGGGAACAGGTGAGACATCAGGTGAATCACATTAGGACAGGGCTAGACAATCAGACACAAAGCAAAGCTGGACAAGACAAAGCAAGACAGGAAATCAGACTACCAACATAAAACAGGAAATAGGGCAAACAGACACTCAAAACCAGGGAGAAACCAGGACAAAAACACAAGAAGGCCGGAAAAAGGAAAAATAATCCCAACAAAAACCCAAAACCACAACATAAAGGTGCCCCGTGGAGTTTGTTGTGTTTATGTTCAGTGTTTGCTGTGTCTTTGATGTCAAACAAATGTGTTAAGTCGATTAAAAAAAGAAAAAGTAATTCAAATCCAATAATCCATCAATGTTTACTATGAATCGGTCTTTGTTTCACTGTCTTTGCATGTGCATCTTGCATCTTGGCATTTTACCCCCACCTGTAGATCAGTGGAATAGGGTTAGACCATTGACTGAAATGTTGTACATTTTCATGTGCATGAATGAGCCAAAGGAAATGGGGACCACTCATAGGAAAAAAGTTTTGTGGTGTTACTTGCGCTCAAAAATTTCACAAAGAACCTTTATGGCCCATTCTGTCTTAATAGATTCTTTGTGAACAAAGAAAACAAAGTTAAGCTGTTTGTCAAGGTTTTCTGCATTAGCCATTTCAATAGATCCATTGATTTGTTGTTTCTATTTCCTAAAAGCAATCCTGAAACTTCTAAAATGATACAAAGAAAACAGGATAAAAAGGAACTTAAGACGTAACAACTTAAGAAAAGACATGTATTCTGTACATATTCACTATAATGTAAGTTAAAAATCAGTAATTACTTAACAAAATGGGACATATGTCTGAAAATGTTTGTGTATTGATATTTTAATATGCAGTTGCTTATTAGTTTTCCCTCATATTAGCAATATTCAAAAATGACTCAACTCCAATTAAGCCAAATTAAAAAAAGTGTGCATGTACTGTACATATGATGTAAGAACAAAGATGCATGGTTAATCACCTGCAGAGTCCGTGGAGTGTCAATGATAAGCAATGCTGTAGGGTGATTCACACACAAGGCTCACAAGTGCTTCAAAAGGGCCCTTTTGATGTCAGCTTAAACAGATGGTAGAGGTTGTGTTACATTAATGAAAGGTCCCTGCTTCGCTTGAGGTATCTGTCTTCCTGACAGTTCATGTCCCTGTTGAGGACTTATCAAAGTTTCCACATCATTTTTAAAGAAGTTTCATGTCACCTCCATTGCCAAGAGCACTCATTTTTAACATCCTCAAGGCCAGTCAAACGTGGTGATTATGACACTTTAACCCCTCAAGGGAAATAGCAGCGTGTCACTCGTTGGCATTAACACATGTACATGCTCAACATTTTCACATGCCCACGCATGCATAGATGAAAACTTCTAAAATTAGCAAAAATCATGTAACCATTTAATCATGTGAGCAGGTTATATTAGAAATTTCTCTTTCCCAGCATCTGAAAATGATTAATCGATATTGTGACTTAAAAAATGTAGCCTTAATTTGAATAAAAATGTGTTTGTACTAAAAAAAAAAAACACCAGATGCAGGAAATATCATTTGTGTACAGGAGGTGATGCCTAAATTAGGAAACAAGGTAGAAAAATATGGTACATTACCAACTGGGCGCTATTTTACCGCTAGAAGACATCCAGCTGCACAATAGCGGAGGCTTCATGGTGTGCCAAAAAAGTAGGTTTTTTATGATTGACATGTTCACTTTTTTGCTTAAATACGAATATATGAATATGACATGAAACCCTTTCTGCATATAATGCACTGGGAAAAGATTGCACCCCGCTTGCAGCCTCATAGCACCGAACAAAATGTGTGTGTGTGTGTGTGTGTGTGTGTGTGTGTGTGTGTGTGTGTGTGTGTGTGTGTGTGTGTGTGTGTTTATATATATATATGATTTTAAATATATATATATATATGATTTTATATATATAAAATCATAGTTTGGGAAATCAGCTGCCTGCACTGGAGATGAGACAGTGGAACAGCAGCAGGTCCATGAACAAATCCATGAACATGGACATCCAAGGGAGTAGATGGCTTATGGAGCCCCGGAGGTGACATGGAGGAAATAAATATATATAAAAAAATAAAAACATATTACCATGTACTGGGACCAACACTGACTATAAATTTGGGAGATATTGACTTTGTTTTGCGAGATATCAAGTTTAATTTGCGAGATCTGGCAAATCTAATAAACAATAATGCTAACTTTACTAGCGCCGGCTAGTATCTAGCTAGTAGCACGACATAATGATTACATCTCTTTGGTTGTCTAAATACATCCATCGTTTATTTCGATAAGCATTACTAATTAATACATGCCAAAGTGAAGTGTTACAATGAACACTGTCGTTGACTAGCGCTAGTTTGTGTTGTCGTAGCAACCGGTAGCAACATTGATGTGCTTCTCTCTAGTGTCTCTTACAAGTATAGTTCGTTCTCTTAAAGCATCCATGGTATACGTGGCGAACTCATGAACCTGCCGTTTCATTGTATAAAATATTCACTAACGTTTATATTGGGGTTTTGTTGCTACTAGCTAGATGCTAGCTAGCCCTACTAGCTAGCGCTACTAGCTAAGGTTAGCCCTATTGTTTGTTGGATTTGCGAGATCTTGTAAATGAAACTCGAGAAATTGCAAATAAAATTCAAGATCTTGCAAAACAATGTCAAGATCGTGCAAAAGTGTTGAAACAAAGCTCATTAAGCAAAAGAGGATAAATAAAAATGTCTTTTAAATGGCAAGTACAACTTTCAAAGCCCTTCCAGATGGTTCTCTCCACAAGACTAAAGTTATTTGCATGTACTGTAATTGAGTCAAGTCTCAATACCGCTTGAGTATTAAAAACTTGAAAAGATAGCTATTTCAAAATTTAGAACAGATAAAAAAAAGTGACTGATTTGCGATTAATTGGGATTAAAAAGTTTAATCGATTGAAAGCCCTAATATATAGCTATATGTAATCATGATCCCAGTGAGTGTGTCGCCAAGCAAGGAGAACGAGCAGTAACAGAGTGAGAGTAGCACATGCGTGCAGCTGTGAGGTAAAGCGAGAGGAAAAGAGATGGCAAAGACAATGTAAAGTCAGTTAAAAGTGAACAATAAAACAAGCTTTTCAAGTCACAGTGGCTTCATCTGTTGTTAATACTGCTGGTAAAGTGAAGGGTGGCTGCCCCGGCATTTTACTTCACTACATTAATCTGACAGCTTTAGACCTACTTTACAAACTAAGATTTTTGCACACAAAACACATGTAGTTTATAAATATGAGGTTTTATTATAAATTAAACTACCCAACTATATATATATATATCTCCAGCTGAAATGACGATTAAACATTAGTTGATTGACAGAACTGTTTTGATCGTTTTCCAGTTTCTGAAATGTGAGATTTTTCTGCATTGAATACTTTTACTTTTCAGTCCCTCCAAGATTTCGCAACTCGTAATTTGGACCAATCACCGCAACGTTTTTGCAATAACCGGAGTTTGTTGCAACTTAAACCAATCCCAGCAGTCCCACGTGCCAGTCTTTGTATCAGCATGTGACTCTGAGAGCCAATGACCAAGCAGGAGTGAGAACGGGTTGACGTCACACGTACAGAGGTTAACGAGAAGTTTGTGACTCAAACATCTCAGATTTACCAACAAAACGTACAGCGAAAGAGGGTGCCAAACATTTCAGACTGTATACACCTGTATACATTTTAACATCCATGTATGCTGTAACGACTTTTCACTCTGATATCACTGAAACAGCTGCTGTTTCAATCCTGTTGGCTCTGCAGTGGGCGGGGCTGCTCAGTTCCTCCCGCGACTGACACACGCACACACAAACACACACACACGTTGGATGCAGGAAAAAACGGAGATGAGACGTATAGGATGACCTAAATTGAGTACAGCTACGCTTGTTACTGTAAGTGCAATGATAAGTTAAAGTTCAATGAATATTTTATCAAACTGTATGAATGCGTGTCCCAGGCCAGGATAGGAAATGAACTAACAATGTAAAGATCAACAAGCCACTGACAGACATGTTTAAATTTGATTCATTCAATAAATTATATTTTCTTATCTTAAATCCACCAGCCACTTTCATATTATACCAACATTTGCAGCATCCTGAGCATTTTTGGTAAGGTCCTAGGAAAACTCAGCCTACAGTAGTTTTATTCTCCCCAAAACAAGTTTCCTTTTTATTTTTAAAGAACTATACAACTTTCTCTGTCTCCCGCAACTTCATTGCAACAATACGAAAACCATTGCAACTTTTATCGCAATTGTTTTTTACAAAAGCTCCTGCAACATCAGGCATTTTGGACCACAAAAAGTCTGTGCAATCCTGGAAAGACTGACTTTTAAGTTCATTTTCCTGATGACACTTACATACATTTTGGAAGTAACATTTTCAATGCAGGACTTTTTATTGTGTTTTTTTTATTGAGTTTTTTTTTTTTAGGGTGGCGTATTAGTACTTTTACTTAAGTAAAGGGTCTGAATACTTCTTCCACAACTGATTATGGTTGAGCTGCTTTCTCTCCTTGCCTTAAATTTATTTTCACACAGTTCAGAAAGCTCTATCTGTCAAAAAGATTTAAAAAAATTGTGTTCATCCATAGACTGTATAAAACAGGTTTGCCAAGGGCAGGGCATAGCAGAGTCTCAGAGGCACAGCAGACTAGCAGCTGAGCAGAGAGAGAGGGTTACTGTTGCTCTCTCCACCAATTTAAACTGCTCTGTTTTAATAATTTTAGGCTACAAAATCGTGAATGCAGGCTAAAA
This sequence comes from Percina caprodes, assembly GCA_013375575.1. Classification (NCBI taxonomy): domain Eukaryota; kingdom Metazoa; phylum Chordata; class Actinopteri; order Perciformes; family Percidae; genus Percina; species Percina caprodes. The sequence goes on along the minus strand of JABXJD010000011.1, from coordinate 1,825,519 downwards.
TTCAACCGTGCTATTTTTTCAGGATCACGCTATGAGCAGAGGGAAACTCAGCTAGCTGCTAGCTAATTTATGCTGTTTAAAGTGCAATGGTAAAACACTGCAGCATTATTTCTTCCCCTTCAACAGAGAACGGAAAAATGTCCCTTGCTTCCCTACTGTGTAATATATTCAATTAAACGTTACCTGTAGATGTCACAAGTACTCAAGCCTAGAAATAATTTATAATAAGCCGACACACAAAATAAATCCCCAATAACATTTTTTTCCCCATAGTCTCTTGAACATACGATAGTAGACAGACGATGATAACTAAACAAAGATTATTGTGTTCATCATGTCATATCACATGACCTGTGCACTCCAGTAACTTTCAGCAAATGAATAATATATAAAAATTTTAAAAAATGCAGTGAGCAAGCTCATACATTTTTGTTTTACTCCATTGTACACAAGCCTTGAGGGTGGAGCCAGGTGATGCCACAGACAATTCAACATGAGGCTGATCTTCCTTAACCTTAACCAAGTCACCTATGTATCCCTAACCATATTGTAGTGCCATGGGGGAAGATAGTGTAGAAATAATCAAGTTAAAAACACTGTTAAACAACATTGGCATTGGGCGTAATTAATTATAGGATAACTATTCAAAGAGAGCAATTGAAGAGGAATAAAAGACCAGCTATATACATTTCAAACGAAGACTTACTGTTTGAATCTGTAGAATGATTTTGATAACACAGGTGACCAGTATTTATTTGTCATTCTTGTCCAAATGTCAATATTATTAAATAGCATCATGTTGTAATTGCCAGCTTATTTTTGTGGCAGTTCTATTAATTTACTGCAGAGACAAAGAAAACTGCATGGCAGATTTTACAGAAACATGATGAAAAGTTTGGTAGTGGACCACGGAAAAGGTGATTTGGTGCAAATAGCATTGTGGGCATTTTATAAAACTTTATATTTGACCACAACCACAAGGCATTAAATCTGTGTTAATGTCTTTGTTAAACCGAAATCTTTCAAGCCCATTTTGGATAAAGAGACTGTCTGACATTTTGATAAAAAAAAAAAGGTTTTTCAACATTTTTTCTATAACTGTGTATGCTTCCCTGAATTTTCCTTAATACCTTTCTGCACATGCCTATATTGTCATGACAGAAAAAAACAAATAGATGGGTTTTTCACAAAAACAGTCCCCTTTAGTCGCCAGGAGAAACGTTGATTAAAGTTGGTACTCTTCTCTGCAACCAAATTGACTCATTTGAATAATGGCCATACAACTCATTGAGACAATGAATGGGACTTGGAAACTCATTTGCACACCAATATTAACTCACATGTACTTATAATCACCCGTAATCACACTAAGATATGCAGACCCACATACTTTTTGTCTAACTATAAATACTAAAATATATAGTTTTGTGCAGACATGGGAGTCCCATGTGTACACTATAATATTATTAAGAATGTTAGTAAGGATATTGTGCAATTGTAACCAAAGTAACCAAATTTAGATACAATTTATTGATCTCCAGTGGGAGAATTACAATTTACACTCTGTGTACACTTTGTTAGAATCACTACACACAGGCCTGAAATACACACACATGGCCCTAAAGTAATATCACAATATATCAGGGTATTTCTGCGATACTGTGATTCTTATGAAAACATTGCTTGAGGTGGAAAATAAGTTTGTTTTCTTACACTTCTTACATATATGCATAGTTTGTTGCACATCTAATATTTTGTAACCAAAACACTTCCACACTATTATAATTTATTATGTTAAATTAATTTGGTGTTTACACTAAAAAATTGGGAATAGGGTACATCACTGTAATAATTTTAGTTTACGCTTGTCAGGTTCACACACTAAAGGCAGGTACAGATGTACAGTTGTGGCACAATTTTAATACTGTTCTCAGGCTAATACTCATCTATACTCTGTAGTAGAGCAGACTAGAAGTGTTCAGTACAAACAAATCAGAAACATGAAATCTAACTGACTACTGAATAATTTTCATTCATTGTGCCAAAAAACTGAAATTTTTCCATTCACATTTCAGGTGCATAATATACAACAACAACTTTCTGAATTGTTTGGTGCATGATAATTAGCATTGGTGGCACTTTTTGCATCTTAAATAGTGTTGAATGCAACAGCATTAAGCAAGGGATGGAAATGTGTGCAGGTAAAGAGAGCGCTGTAATGGAACTGTTCACTGTTGCAGAATGTCCTTCTCACCCATCATTGACTTTTGATACAAGGGAGGCTAACCCTGCCATTTCCCCATTCCATCTCCCAACACTAACACGCACCACTGACACATGTCATACTTTGGTCACTTGGGAGGTTAGGGGAGAAGAGAACACATAGAAACATGGTCCAGGTGGTAAACTAGGACAGCTTTACATGGGAGTCTTTGCTTTACAGGATGGTCATCACAGACTGAACCCCTAGAGAACCTCAGTGAGAGCATGCAGACAGGCTGCAATGCCATGACAAGCCTATAACGGGGAACAGACCTAAAGCCACTTTCACAGTGAGACATGAAAAAACAGATAAATAAAATAACCTTTGAAATGTTGGGTGGACAGTGATTAAGAAATGAAATCCCACTGTGAAAAGGTAATTATGAACTGTTTATATCTGTTTTAAATCCCTCTGTTGCTTTCAAAGACTTGTCTTGGTGAGTGAATGAATGCACATAAACACAGCTTGAAATGTGCAAAGGTCTCTCTTTGAGGAAACAAACTAGAGTAAGACAGTTGAATTCAGCAGGACAGACACTGAAACCTTTGTCCCTAATATACTTAAATAGGACTTGAAATTAAACACCCGCCAACCTGCCAAATAGATCCAGAAAAACGCATCACTGCATCTGTCTGAAGTGGTTTTAAGTCACAGCTCTCCCTGGCCTAATCCTCCAATTCCTTTGAACACCATGTTCTAGTGTGAGTGTGTGTGTTAACCTCTGGCTTGCTGTGACGCTGCCTCTTTGTGGCTGTGTGGACTGGTGGTTAAAATAGACAACAACGGCACAATATTTAAGGGGTCTTTCACACCCGCCTAATTTAATTCATTTGAATTGCACTAGAGTTCGGGTAGTTGTGAATGTAGCAATCGAACAGGGGATACGCACCAAATGCGTACCGATATCTCCTTGAAGACTTGGTTTCGGTACACTTTCAATCAAACTCTGGAGCGGTTTGTTTGTTTGGTGAAAACCTGATCTGACCGGGAACCACCCCACCTATATGTACTCCCCAAGTCTGAGCTAAGCCTGCTTAACATATTAGCTAGTTGGCCACATCACGTGTTGGCATTTTTTCTTTTTCTTATTCTTCTCTTTTTGCTTTTTTACCCCAGTCCAACATCTCCACACAATCTGCCGTGCCTGGCTAGATAACATTCATCATAATTTAGGCGAGTAGCTAACTGTTTAATACAATGTTATTTAGGGCATTTTCACACCTACAGTTCGTTTCCTGTGGTCCACATCAGTTTGTAAACTGGGAGTGTTTTCCCCTTGGTTTGGTTTGGTTTCACACGGAGAAAAATCCAAGCAAACCAAAATGCATCAACGCTCGGTGTCTGTTTCCAGCTTTAGCGGTGGCTGGCTTGTCAAGATAGCCGGTGGTGAAACAGTGTCAGTTAAACTCCAACAGTAGGGGTTGCTATAGCAACATAATGTTCAACTGAGGCCAACTGCTGTTAACCCTGACAACATATTATGTCATCGCTCACATATTGAAAAACATTATGTAGAGTAGGTAGAGGAGGACTTGATTATAATGAAGGGTGTTAATGACGCTCATGCCAGCATCAGTGATGTCCACCCACATGCAGACAGTTGGCACAACAGTGCATTGGAATTTCATGTTTGCTCACTATTATTTCTTTTTTTGAAGAGTATCTGTATTATATAAATAGGAGGGTGCAACAATGGTCACATGAGAAAGAATATGATAAGGGTCTTAATGAATACTACTACTCACGCCTCTAGGTGACTATACCTTTTTCTTTTCTCCTGTGGTAAATGCCTGCCCATGGTCCTTATCAAGAACATTGTTTCAAAATGAATTGTGATTTAAACAACATGCTCACATGACTTTATCTGCGGTAACCTCATGTTGTCCTTGACCCTTTTCCATATTTTTTTTTTTTTTCTCACAAAAAATGGGCTGTGGAAATAAGCGCTGAAAATGTCAACATTAAAAATATCAAAAGATCTTTGGAAAAAACACCAAAGACAAAAAAAAAAAAACACGCACAACATTGAAAAAGTGAGAAAAATGTGGAAAAAAGTGATAATTTTTTTTTTCATGGTTGATGGGAAGACAACACAAGGGTTAAATTAGTCGTTTCAACTGCTTGTCACATCGTATGTTTAGTGGCCCCATTGTATTGCATCATCAGGGTAATAATGCTTAAAGCAGGGGTGGATCGTTTAGTAGCAGAAGTTTTCCATTGAACATTCCCTGTTTTTTTGTAGCCCTGTATAAAATGTGTTGTTCTTTAAACAGTCCATCTATTAATTTATGTTTTATCGATTTCAGGTCGCCAGTCATCAGAACATGCATGCTTAATCAAACATAGCAATGTATACAACAAATTTTAACTTTCAGCTTTCAGTCTAGAATCTAGCGCTGATTGCTCTGGCAGCCGCGACACCAACGCAAAGCAGCACCTAGTGGAATTTTGTGGTTACGTTCCAAGCAAAAAGTCAGCATCCACATCAGTTAATGATCCTTATAGAAGACATGGAAATACAGGAGAAGCCATTTTCCTGTTATGCAGGGTAATGCTAGTTACTTTTATAGGACAGTATTATGAGGAAAAGAGATGCATTTTTTTTTCGAAAGATTTTAGATTTTGAGATTGAGGACTAACAAAATGTGTAAACGTCCTCCAAATTCAGCACAGAAAAGAAAAGAGCCACTAACATAAACCTGATGTAACAGTAAGTGGCATCTGGGGCCAATGTTACAGTGCAGTTGATGTGTATACATGTGTGTTTATCTCAGTGTCTTAATATCACAGCACATTTACATACATAGATTCACGATGTGGGATGTACAGTACTTTAATGATGCATCTAGATGTTTGACACAAACATTTACCAGCCGAAAAAAAGGTCTCAAATGTGAAATCTGAATTCTATGCTGGCAGCATGCGTGCAGCACTTATGTTTCCTGGCAGCACATCACTTGTGAACCAATACATCCCTCTAAGACGGCAAAATATCCTCTGCGATCTTTCAAAAGAATTCAGCACGCTGAGTCACTAGATAGCAAACCATTTGGGTACCCGTTATGTATTCTTGACACACGCATGCACGCGCGCGCACACACACACACACACACACACACACACAATTATGAGCAGTTTTAGGTGCATGACATCTGATTCTAAAGGCATGAATGTAGGAAAGCATTTACCCCTTTATGCATGTCTGGTAGAAGAAAGGCTGTCCTACAAAGAGTGAAACTGAGATGACAACCCAATCACATGTATTTTCCCTGCCTCTAATAGTGTCTGTGCCTCATGTTTTTTCAAATATGCCTTGACAAATTTCTTTTATAAATTCATGTGTAGGCCTTTGCTGTGTTCTGGAATTGTCAACATGACTGAACATGTTCTTCCTCCAGTGTGGAAGCCAGTTATTGATGTGTAATCTTTACATCATAACTTGTTTCAGTTGCTTTTCTTTATTGTGGTTAAATGTGTGGAACCCAGCGTCCCTTATGTTTGTTGTACAAATGAGACATAATGCAGCAGAGCAAACTTCCTCAAAATTGCATCTTCTCTTTATCTAGCTGCTAGTTGAATGTAAATGGCCTCTATTTATATATAGCACTTTTCTAGTCTTAAAGACTACTCAAAGAGTTTTTACATAGTACAGGTATCATTCACACAAACATTCATATTGTCCGTGGTTGCCGTACCAGGTGCCACCTGCTCATCAGATAAATTAATTCACACACCGATGGATGAGCATTTTAGTGTCTTGCCCAAGGACACCTCGATATGGGGCTGCAGGGCCAGGGATCATACCACGACCTGCCGATTGGTAGATGACCACTCTAACACCTGAGCCTCCCCATTTCATTTTCACTATGAATCTTACAAACATAGGAATTTTCACAAAAATCCTGCAATTCTTTGAGGAGATAACTACTGTGTACTATATCACTTCAAATATACCTTGGGCCATTAGGTTTAGGATTAGTGTACACACTAAAGGTCATTTTGGTGAAAGCAGAATTGCAAAACCACTATGCTGAAAATACACAAAAATGTTCCCACTGACATAACTATCTTTTCAATGACGCAAGAACCATTTTTTGGGGCAAGCAAACACTGTGAAACTGTTAAATGTCTCTTAGTGTTTTTATAAAGAGTTTTTTCAGATGAATTCCCACTATATACCTTGAGACCTGTTTGCCATGTGTTGCACTATATGTTGCCAGGTCACATGTACTGTAGTAAAGCACAAATAATGTGTTTTATTTTGAGTAAATGTTCTTTTGCAATGTTTATAGCATTACATGTTATTGGAAGCCTTTGCCAAAAACATAGTTCACTCAAAATCATCTTTTGCTTGTCTTTAAAGACCAAACTGGTATTTAATTTGAAAGAAGGAGCTTCTTATCAGCACAGTGTGACATGTCCTTCAGCATTGAGACCGGTGCTCTCACAGAAGGACAACTCAATATACTGTAGATTTCAGTCTGTGAATAGTAGCCCAGGAGAAAACTGGAGAACATGGTCATTTCTTTTAATCACTTTCACCAGGTGCATATCCTGACTGGTCAGCCTGTGATGACGCACAGCCAGAATGAGTTGCCCTTAAGGACACTGACATTTTCTTATATGGCTTCTTACTTTTTGCAGTGGGGTCCTACATGAACACAGAGCAAATTTATAACAGTTTTGGTTATTTCTCTTGCAGGATTTCTGTCTGTGTTGTTTTTGTCTGAGCTGCAGGACTCGGTTGGAAAAAGGTTAATTGCAAACAAAATGTGATGACATTTGTGTGGTCTGTGTGCTTATAATGTGCAGTATTCCCTGATTACTGTCAACCTAATCTGATCAAATGACACCCACAAAGTCCTGATAATGGAGATTAGAACAGTTTAAGAGTTTAAAACTTGACAAATAATACCTAAGATTTGTTTTCCTATTTACACTCAGGTAAGGTTTTGATCCTAAAGAGGAGAGGCCCTACACAGAGAAAAAAAAACCATATGCTCTATTTTTTTTCTTGGGCTATTACCAACAAACTGCAATCTATTTGTCCGTTTAAGCCTTACGCCGCCTACAAATGATCTGTGGCAAAACCTCGAGGTAGGGTGCAAAGCAGAGAGGCAAAACACAACGTGGGAACTTTCTGGAATTGATAGCGCATTGAAAGGTCAGCAGCAAAAATTTCGAGCCAAGTGCTCGACAATAACAATGCACAATGCACAGGGTAGCGCTGCGCCTAGTTGGGCGGCACGGCCAACTAGGCCAGCGCCGAGCGGTTTTACTGCAGATCACATGTAGGCCGCTTAATAGAGCATATATTATTTATATTACTTATAGAACATTTTCTATAAAGTGTACAGTGCAATACTGATGTAAATTAGTGACTATATTTTTCCTACTGCCCAGGAAGCTGTTGGTTTTCAATTACATTGTGTATGTATTCGTGTTTGTGTTTAGACTGTGTGTGCTAACCTCACTAAGAATCTAGCAGCCTAATGACAAACGTGCAGAGTCTTTTCAATGGGTGACTAAGTTTGTGATAGAATACATAGACTTGTGCTCCAGCGCCATGTGTAGAAGACTTGATAAATGAACATTTGTGGGATGGAGAAGGGAGAGGTGAAAAGAGAGAGAGGCTTGGTTGTGTAGCCCCTCTGGCTTTGGTGCAGGGGTCTACCTTGCAATTCTTAATGACTTAGTGGCGTTTATCTGTGAAAGAAAAGGAAAATTGGCCATTTAGGGAGAGAAACAGTCAACCTGCTGTGTCTTGTCCATTGTCTGGGATTTAAATGAGAAAATCAATTTGTCACGACAATTTGCCGATAAACTCAATTCCCCCATTCTCTCTCCCTATAGTCCTCATCTGATATCCACACTAGGCTTAGCACCAAGAAGTGGGTTTGTGGACTGATTGCTTACACACTAAGACAGTTAGCAAACACACACCCTGTCTTTCCATATTTGGACAGACTAATGCCCATATTCACAAGAACGCACATTATCAAATTATTTTTCACATTTAATCACTTTTAAACACGTAGGTCTGCTGTACATAAAACAATGTGTTGGCTAGTTTAGGGTTGGTGACATGTAACCATGGGATTAGAAAGAAAACAAGACTGTTCGTATAAGAGAAAGTAGAATCTAGCAATGTAGAGCAACTCTAACAGTCCAGAGCATAATGTGTCATGAAAATGCATCACATGTCACTTGTGTCTCCCCATAGTACTTGAGGGAGGAGGGAATTTATTATCAGGCAAGAGATCCAGTCATGATGGCTAGCCTGACAAAGTTTTCCCCAGGTTCAATCAATCACATGTGTCCTCTGTGAAGAGGCACCACCACAAGGGGCCCTCGGAGGCTTTGCCAGCAGATTAGTCACAGCCAAGTCTCATTTCTGCAGCTGCACCAGTACAAAGATGGAATGATGAAGTAAAGAGGGAGGGGGGAGTGATAGGTGTGAGGTAGGCAAAAATAAAATAATGGAAGGGTTGAGACAAGGGAGTAGGAGAAAAAGAAGAGATATGCTGAGAGTGAGCACAAATAAGGTTAAAAGGTTAAAAGAGTTGAAAGAAAGGAAACAAATAGTTGGCGACAGATATAATGATAAAACAATAGAATGAGATGGTACAACAGAAAATATTGAGAGTAACATAGGATGGGAGACAAGCACATGAGGTTTTTAAGCATTATTGGCCTATAAGAAACTTGTTTTCACATGCAAACATTTTGGAGGCATTTCTCATTGTCCCTATTCCAATTTATGTATAGGTGTGTAATACATCCTATTAACATAATCCTCATTTTTTTGAGTTATGGCTTCATTGCTGCAGCAGATCACTCACTGAAAGAGAACTGACATAGTGAAAATGCTCGTTCATTCATTTTTCACTGTGTGCAAACGTATTGCACCAAAACTGCTAACTGGATTCAACCACATGATATAAATGCTGCTGACTGATGTGCTCCTTTCTCCAAGTTTATTTTGCTTAATTTATGTTGCGCCTCATTGAGTATTAATGTGAGGTTAAAATACTGTATATGCTGTTATGACTACATCTCACTTGCCAAGAGGAAAATAAAATGAAAGTATTATAATCACCTGGTACTTTTAGTAGGTAGGTAAGTACGTACACATTTTAGTTAAACCTTTATTATTTATGTTGAAAAAGGACACAGAACTATTATTGTTTTGTTTTAGTTTTTTTGCATTTCAAAACAATCTTTATTGTCTTTAAGGTACAATATGTAATGTTTCTGCATTAAAATGACTAAAAACGAGCATACGCATGATTTGTGTAGGCTACTTACACGATCCGAAATGCTTCCACCAAATGTCAAACCCAGAGAAATCTGTTATTTTATTTATGACACGGGACGTTTCCTTTAGTCAACGTTTTCCTTTACTGCTTTTTCTGCCACTAACCATCATTTTGTGATTAATTACATGCCACAACAGAGACCTTATTTAATGATACATAACAATATCCATCCAGCTTAACATCACTACAATGTGCTGACATTAGTTTGCTATGTCATAGTTAGCGCTACCGGTATTCTTCCCGAAAATCTCCTCCCTGCGTAATTTCTCTTCCCTTTGCGTTTAACTGTCTTTACAGATAACTAAATTAACCCGACAAAAGGTGGGTTATGCACCAAAAGGAATAGTTAAGATTACAGAAAAGAAAAAAGGGTAGATCATCTGCTGCTGGGAGATGATCTGCTACAACGCCATCGAATGTCCTCGCCATCTCGGGAATCCCCACCTACACTCGTCTCTCAGCCTTGTTGAGTAGCTAGTTAGTGTTACCTCAAACTCAAACCATCCAAAAGAAAAATATTTTGTGATAGTGTGGTTTTAGCTGCTGGCTAATGTTACTTTGCCAGCTCACTAGCTAACTGGTCAGCTCCCAATACAAATCGAATCAAGGAAAACATAATTATGTTGGGGAAACTGCAGCTATTTTATTACAATGACATGAATAAACGTTACTAAATGTAATATGAATAAACTTGAATGGGTCAGTGATAGTGTTTAACAATAAAAACTAATTCCCTAACTCCCATAATTCCATGCAACTTCCCAACGTCATCAAAAGTCAGGTGTTTACTAGCCATTGTTTTGGTTGAGAGACCCCTAGCGGCTATGTTGAAATAAGGTAGCTTCTAAGTCTTTTCTCTGATCTGTCAGACTGCATATTAGCTTTTTTTCGGCTCTCATTTCTTCACCTAACTTCAAGAAGAGTAAGCATGCCAGCCTTTAAACAAGAACACTTTGTTAAATATCACAAAACTAGATTTCACAACTGAGGCTTTGGTTTCTCAGCTCTCAGAAATGGTGCATTGTTAATATAGATCCTGTATTGATGTAGTGCTCTGTCCTGCTTTTATCACAGTGATAATAACAGCTCTATCTGTTCATTACCTCAGCCTTGAGGGGGAGATTGCTGACCCTGCCTAAACGGCCACAGGTCCTTGCCACAATATCTCACTGTTATCAATCACTCCACACTTACGCCAAGACTGAGATGCACTTGTTTGCACCAGAGCTTAACACAGTATGTATGGACACTGACACATGCAGTGCAAAAACAGACACACTTTTCTGTCTCTACTTCACAAGAAGATTAGAAGAAACTGGTACAAATTATGGCTTCAGGAACTACAATTTTCTATTGTCAACTTTAAAAACGGGCAACACAACAAAGTCGCCCAAGAGAGCCCTTCTTTGTTAATCCCTATTAACCTCTCCAGTGAGCAGGGCGCGGGTTCACAGTTTTGGCTACTTAAGTTTGAGCATGACCTTACTTTGTGCTAACAACTGTCTAATGTGTCTGCCACAGCTTGGCAGCTCACCAGCTCAGGTTTTCATCTGCCTACCCCTGAGAGTGTGCAAATAGTAGAGGGAGGGCATGACAATGTACTTTAGGAACTTTGGCTATTTCAGGAGGTTAGATGCTGTATGTTAAGGATAAGGAACAGGAGTGCCCATGTCTCAAAACTTTATATTAACAATTCTGCTAAATCCATGGGTGGTATGGTGGCACGGTGGTTAGCATAGCCCAACTAATATATAGCTAGCTAGTAGCACAACAGGATTACATCTCCTAGGTTGTTTAAATACATCCGTTTATTTTGATAAGCATTACTAATTAATACATGCCAAAGTGAAGTGTTATAATGGACATTGTTGTTGACTGTGGATGTCATTGACTACAGGCTAACCTTAGCAGCTAGATAGTATCTAGCTAGTAGCATGACATGATTACATCACCTTGGTTGTCTAAATACATCCGTTTATTTTGATTTATCTAAATGCGCCTGGTTGGGACTATTTCCGTCACTTTTGATGGAGTTAGGATAAGGAAAAGGTCGTGGGTGGGCTTATAAAAGGTAAATTTCCGTGACATGCGGGACAAGAGTGGGACTGTTTAGGAAAACAATAACGGGACGGTTGGGTTTAGCAAAAGAAGAAACACGATCCCTGGTCTCCTGGATGAAAGTCCTGTGTTGAGATAACTCTTGTTATGAATTGATACTATAAATAAAATTTAATTGAATTGAATTGTTGTTTGACCCATCCTCCACAGCAACCAATCTCCCTATGCAGAATTTTGGCCTTTCATACTACTCGCTACCATAGTCGCTCTTAGTGCTACGTCGTCTTCAAACCCTGTGTAGCTGCTGCTCTCCCTGGTGCGATCTACAAACACAAGCTGAAGGAACACTTTTTGCTTCGCTTCGGACACTGACAGCCACTATCCAAACATTCGTATTTTACAAGTTCTTAGCGAGAAGGGGTTGCCAAAAAAGCAGGTTGTCCACAAAAACCAACAGTTTGGAAATCCTCAACTTGTATAAAGATCACAGAAGGCTTGTACCATGTGGATGTGCCAACAGTTTTGTTGTCATTACTTAGAATTCATCGTGGGGGAGACAGAAACTACCCATTATAGCTTTAATCTATAAAAGCTGTCATATGCATCCAGTTGCTAATTCACCTAGTCTTGCATTGCCACCAGTTAACATTCTGGGACAGGGAAAAAAAAGGTTCTAGCTTGTATTTGTTTAACCCAATCACAATAATCTTGCATGCATCGACATGTATCGACAGTGCCCTTGAAAAAAAGATAGCAGAAGGGGAGGATAATGCCTCCTGCTGAGCAGCCAGTGGCAGGCCTTATCCCAACAGTCCATGACACAGACTATAACACATCTGCACCTTTTTATTTCAATTGATTCAACAAATGTTCAACAATGTGAAAAGTTCAAATCAATCAAAAAAGGTACTCAAAGCTAATACACCAAGATATTGTCCAAGATAATACATATTTAACTATTACCATCGATAATATAAAGAAGCACAAAGGGATTGGATATTTACATTTGTTTCAGTCTCAGTTCAAACTTTGTTTTTCCTATCTGGGCTGTACCCCACAAACTGCAGAAAAAAGTGTGTTGTGTTTGTTGAAGCACTGCAGATTGAGCCCTTTCCTTTTACACCAGGCCTGCAGATGGGTTGTGAGGAAACCCTCAATCTTTCAACCACCATCTGTGAACTCTGCTTCTCTCAGATGTCCTGAAGGTGTGGTATGCTAAATCATTTCCCTAATGGGATTTTAGAACCTAAAAACACTTAATATTCTACATAAATCTGTTGATAGAAAAATAAATGTAGCCAATAGGAATAAAACAGAAGCATAGCATACATGAGATAATCAGTTTGTCATTGCAAAGTGCAAGCTACCACCATGAAGTAGATATATGCTGCATGCTATAAACCAATTCTGAGAAGTCATGGTGCTAAAGAAAAGTCATAACTATCGTCAGACCATAACATGAACCTGTATACAGTAAAAAAATACTGATTGACTGAAGTGAATGTGGAGAATCACTTATTACTTATTACTACTGTGAAGTGGGTACAGTAAATGTCAAACTTATAGTTGACTTGGACAAAAGCCTACACCTTACAATAAAAGAAAATGTAAGGTTCTCACTATCTTCAAATGAACAAAGATGAAAAAGAATTCATTAATTAGAATGTGCATAAATTGGTAGTCCCTGTAAATTAAAATTAATGTATGTTAAAAATGCCATTATTAATTTAATCTGTTCAAATAGTTTTTTTTGATTTGCAGTTATCCTTTATCTCTCTGATGTTCTGTGTTCAACAGGATACTAATGGAATATTGAAGACGTTGACCTATTTAAGACAAGCAGAGGTTAAAACAAGTAAAGAGCACTTTTGTGTTTATTCTGCTCCCTTGCTGTGCCAGTCCCCAGACTGGTAATGTCTTTAACATCTTTACCCAGCCAGAATTGTCTTTGCTTCCAAGAATAATCAGCAGTGCTCATAGAAAAGAGGTATTTTCCCCCTTCATTTTAACCTTGTAAATGGCCCTTTAGAGAGCAAGCGTACCACTTCCACTTGTTCTTGTTTTCACTGAGCATGATAATTAAAAAGAATTGCTCATGAGGTCAATTGAAGGAGCACACAAATGATTTTATTAAAAAACAGTAAGTTTCTGTCCAGACATGCACATTTGTTCAATATGTTTGATAGTCCTCATAGGGAGAATTTAAACCGAGCCCGGGACAGATGTAATACATATTTCACTTTTCAGAGAGCATTTTAACTAAATGAATGTGAATGTGTATAAATATTGTGTTGATGCAGTATAAAATGGTTGTGTTCTGCCAAGAAACATCCCTTGAGGACAGGGGCGTTTAATAAATATTGGTACTGTATAATGTAACACTATTGGGGCTGAGGAGTTTATATTAAAAGAGTGGTAAAAAATGACTGTTCTTCTGTATTACCCCTCCCTAAACAAAGACGCGGTGTGATATCTTTTCATTGAATGTGTCCTCTTTATGTGCAGGTAATTGTACCTTAATATTCAAGTGATTCACATGAATTGAGGCTATATTTCAACTAGAGTTAATTTAAATGGCAATTAAGTGCATTGTATTAAGAACAGTAGGACTTATGGAACGTGTGTTTTTTTTTTCAGTTTGAAAAGCCTTGGAAAAACTTTTCTATTTTTATTTTGTACTTCCTGCTTCTATTCATGGCCAACACCATGGAATACATCCAGCTGGGGTCTGAGAACTAAAGCATGTCACATAACCATAACCCAGTCCCACATTAATAAAACGTGGAGCAACTCAAAGATTTCAGTTGCTCATCCATAATTTTCTGGGTTTTGGAGAACTGATTGTAATAACAGCATAGCATAATTAGCATCATTTTGACCACAGGGCTATGGTGTATGTCTTTTTAGCTTGTCCATATAATAGCACCACTGGACTCACTCGCCAATCCCTCAGTCATATGATTTGAAATTGCTCAAATTAAACTATTGCAATTTCCTTGGCTCCTTCACCTGGAAACATAATTATATTTGGATACATCTCTGGGAAAGATAGTGAGGCACTTGGCTCTATTCATTTTAATGCAAGTAACAATGCAACTCTTCCCTTTATCAGGGCCTTCTGCTCCCAAGGCCATTGATCCCTCCTGTAATTCCTTTACCTCATCTTTTTGAATATTCATTTTAAAAGCACATAATACCAGATTACAAATAAGATTATCCTTTTTAAAATAACATCTGGTTTTACAATTTACTATTTGCTGTTGGTTCATGAATCCCTCTCCCAGTTCTTAAGGAACTAGGGATGGAAAAATACCGTCTGCTGTTGAAAGCACCATCTGACTTTATCTGAACCATTTTAAGTTCACTGCCTCCATCTGACTGACAGCATTTTGCTGTATAGCAAAAGATTAAATAATTAATCAGGTTTCATGCGTGATGCAACATGTTAATATCGTTGAAAGGATAAGCAATGAGCTCACTGCTTATTTTCTGCTCTATGGTACAAACTTAGTGTGCCTCAACTTATTTTGTGAAATTGAATGTGACTACCAGAAGGAAGTCTTTATGCTTTACATAAAGTAAAAACACAATCACAGGCAAACATTGTCTTAAAGGATCAGTTCACATTAAACAAATGACTATTCTTTAATTAACATGAATTGATTTACATGTCACATTTGAAGTAAACAATATCCACTATAATGCGTGCTGAAAGCCAATGAGCAGGGACTACTGTGCACCCGCTGAATATTAGCCTCTTCCTTCTTTGGTTTGAATGAAACCCTGCTCTTCAGACCTTGGCTGCTGTGGTTGTGTAGATTTCTTTTGGGGTTGTGTAGATTTCTGTTTTCTGTATTTCCCTATTGATTGTTTGTTTCTCTACTGGGGGTTTTTGTTACCTGTTGATTGTATATGATTCAGAGATTATTGTGTAGGTTTCTGTTCTCTGTTATTTGTTCTGTTAACTGTTTCATGTCCTAGTCCGTGTTTCCTCCCTTGTCTTGTCTAGTTGTACTTCTTGTCTTGTGTTTTCCAGTAAGTCTATGTTCTGTTTCCTTTTATTTTGACGTCTATGTTTTCGCCCCTTGTCTTGTCTAGTTGTACTTCCTGTCCAAGTATTTTTCCTCCTGTCTGATTGTTCTGTATCACTTCTTCCTTGTTTGCTCATTACCGCTTGTATTTAGCCTCCGTGTTCCCTTTGTCAAATCAATTTGTTTGTAGCATGTCACTGCATCCACATGTTGTATGTTAGGCTTTCCTTTTTGCCTTCCTTCGTTTGGATTCCTTGTGTTACTTTTGCATTTTTTGGATTAATAAGTCTTCAAGCAAAGAAACTTCTGCCTGCTCTCTGCATTTGGGTCCACCATTCCCTGCATATCACATCATAACACTTGACCAATTCAAAACATACAGTATATCTATGTCTAACTTACTGTTACATAAATGTTTCTTCTTTTATTCATTCAGGAACAACCAACTCAGTAAATGTCTGTTTCAAGGCTTTTATGCATGAATGTAATTCAAATCTTTGCTCAACTGCCTGCTGAGGATTATGCAATTCTCTGTAACATTTTCTTGACAGACAAATCATGGATGAGGTCTACAGAATCTGACACTTATTTTCCCTAGTACAACAGAATAAAAATGAACAGATACTTTTGTCTTTTCATGCATCTATGTGCATCTTCCAAAGATGTGACTCTTGTTATTGTTTCAAATGCCATTTAGTTGATTATTTGATTGACAGAAAAACGGTTGCTTTGTATTTTTGTAAATTAAACATCTTTTGTTTTTGGACTTATGGCTGGCCAAAACAAGCAAGTTAAATGTGTCACCTAGGAAAAGGGGAATTGTGATCAGTCACTATTTGCTGACATTTTATAGACAAAAGTCAAAAAAGGAAAGTAAAAAAGAGTCAATAGAATAATAAACTGATCATGAAACCAATTCTTGGTGCACAATTAATTCATCCTAACTGTATATTACAACCTGGGGCTGAAAATATGTGATGCTTGCATTGCATTGTACAGCTTCAAGCAGGAAACTGAAGGTTATAAATTATAATAGCTATAAAAATACATTTTATTTTAGTGTTTTTCAGGACACCCAATATCACTTTCAATAAGAATTGGAATAATTAATTTATAATTACTAATATAATCTGGATGTTATTGTCAACGTTTGGGCCAATATACTGTAAGCTTGCCATCTATATGTAAAATAAATACACTCAGCCCTGACTTTACAGAGGCAGCAAACAGGAGTTCTGAGAGCTCTGTTGGAAACAACTTCCCCTGAGGCCAAGGCAAGCCTCATACTGCTTTTTTGAAGTCCAACATTAACCCGAGTAAAGCAGCTTTTTTTAAAGATTGAAGCTCAGCATTAACAGTTATGACCTCAATAATCCATCACAAGTGTCTTTGTAATGTATTCTGTTTAGTACTATACTAAACAAAATTACACTTTGTGTTTGCCCACTATTTTCTGAACTTTTTCTATGTACACAAAAGGCTTATTTAATACTAAATCTATGTTAATGAGCATGTCTCCTTTGCCGAGATAATCCATCCACCTCACAGGTGTGGCATATCAAGTGTTGCGTTTATAATTGTGTATTTCAAGGGGCTAGTAATTTTGCTTGTGGGAATCTTATTCAAGACATTTTTTTTTTCCTTTGCAGAGCTGTACCCATAAAGATGGATGCATCACTTAGTAACTGCTATACCTTTATGCCATCCATGGCCCAGTGTTTAATTCAGCAAGCAGCACCCTCATTTATAAAGGATGTATTATTAGTGCGCAGCATTTCTTGTCTTGGTCTCATAAAAACTAATTCTGCCATGTCGGCAGTGTGACACTGCTCCCACTGTCTTGGATGATGTCCTGGTCAATCTCATCAGTTGGCTGACATGGGAGGTTCATTAGTTGATTAGAGGATTTGTCATTTGAAAATATCACATTTTTAATACACTATCATTTGCATCATTAATACACGTGTCTGATGTAGTGGTCCCAGTAACATTTGTTTGTTGTGTCCTGAAGTAGCATATCACATGACATAGGGATACGTTGGAGACAAATAATTGAGGACTGCTTTTCAATCTAATTATGCTATTTTCAACAAGTTATTGTTCTGGATTACTCATCTAAAGTGTTGTTGTGTAAATAATATTACATTGTTCAACAGACCAGATTTAAGTTCCACCCTATAACAATTATGAACCACGGCGTCAAATGCAGCAGCATTTAAAGAACGTTTCAATCAAAACAGCAGCATTTATGATAAAATAGGAATAAGCAAGCAAGCAAAAGGGGTAATGCCGCCCCAGAACATGTGGCAGCGTGTGTGAGCTGATCTGAGCTGATCAATGGAACGGTCGGTCAGTTTAACTGACAGCTTCTGATGGGCTTTCCCAAGGGAGGGGGGACGACTACTGAGTAACTGAACACTGTTAAAACTTAATCTTGTACGGCAAAATAACATATTTCCCCATCACTAAATGTATACTTGATCAACAGTGTAAATAATAATAATAATTATTATATTAATATTATATATTATATTAAATTCATCATTAAACACAAACATTTTCCCAGTATTTATAAACAGCAACAAAGATTTAAACATCTAAAATATGATTAAATCCAAAAAACATTAACAATTTCTGATGAGACACTTTTGTTAAGCATACTTAATATGGATTAAATGACAAGAAAGTTTTTAATATTACAATTCATAATAATATTCCTAATATAATTAGGACAAATCTTACATCAGGGAACATCTAACAGTTAAAACAGAAGTTTATTGTGAGGGGGGAGAAGTAACAGGTCCAACGTGGATTAGCAGTGAGAGTTTGAATCCAATCGTAAAGTGAGAGCGTATCCTAGAGGAAATATAAAAGGTCAGAAACCATTTTTGAATGGAACCCTTACTGTCTTTGCTGATAGGAGAGATTCAACTTCCTCTGATAACCGATGGTAAACACATATGGTGATTGGCTCCACTGGGTGCAAGTTAAAGTCAGAAAGGAGGTCAAAGGTCCCAACAGGAAACTTACTTGTTTTAAATGATTAAAAAGGAATTAAAAAATAAATAAAAATCACCTCTTTAAAGTTACACACTCCACACCATGGCAAAAAGCTTGCCTGCTGTGGCCAAAAACAATGCTATGGGTCGGAGTCCCACAGTTAAACAATGAGCTAAAATTCACTCTGCGAAGCTGAGGAGACATGCAGATTCAGATGATAATTCTCTTTGTTCATCACTACGAGGCAACCCCTTTCACATTGTCATTTTATACATTGTTCTTAAAATATATACATTATAACCACTTTAAACATCAATAGAGTAATATCTATCTTAATTCCAATATGGTAATACAGCTCTATAGATCTATGAGCATCACAGTATACAGTAAAAAAAAATATACTGTATAATTTTTTTTGCATCTGTCTTAATTGACTTTTAATTGCTAAGAAACTGTAGACAGATAGGTAGCTCGGCATCTATCAGATAACCCACAGACCAACAACCAACCATTGGATTTAACTGCAACCATCAGATTAGACTTTATGAATATGCTTCTATCCACATTCATGCACAAACATTCTCCCATGTGCACCGCCCCATGCTTTACAGCTTTATAGACTAAAATGTTATTAATGTTCAATATAGTAGCACTGTGATGAAAAGCAGGGTTGCATATGAAAGCTATAATAACCATAGACCCTTTTGCTGTACAAATGATGGACATTTTTATCTTCTGAAGGGACTGAAAATTGAAGTCCTTGGAAAGTCTTTTAAAAAAGCTAGATATGTCGCCTTGCTAGGATAAAAGAACTATTTGTTATTACCAGGGACACTGAGAAAAAAAATAGTTTGATACTGAAATAGAATATTGTTCCATAGCAACAGAGAAGCAAACAAAGTGCATACATGGATGCTTTGACCTGTATGTAATGCTTGGGGTGTTACTCCCAGCCATTCACCCTCAACAGTTTATTCATGCGGATGTGGAGGAGCTCATTTGTGCTTGACTCCTTTGTTAAAATAGCCCATTAGCACAAATACCTGCCTCATGTGCTAACCTACACTATCTGGTGGATGTGACTTGGGCTCGTATAAAAAAGAATACTTTGTGGACCAACAATGCCTTGCAGCCTTCCTTGATGTCACTTCACTACTATGCAAATTGTATCCATTTTCCCTCTGCCTGCATTTGTCTGTTGAGAATAGCGGTCCCCTCTGCTCACTGTTTGTGGTTGAAAATTTAAATTTTAATGCAACGCTGTGAGGTATATTAACAATTATGCAAATACATAAGAATACCTGATAAGATCTTTCCAGCTGTTCTTGAGTGCAGGGACATGAGGAAAATGTATTAAGGCCATTTCAGCATGTGGGGAATTGAGGGAAAAAGAAGCACTTATGGATGTAATATACTGTATTGTAAACCATACTGCACATGCAATATCAGAGGGTCCATTTATGTTAGAGTAATCTATATAATGGCGGTATATAAGGCTGTGTATGTACTGGAGTTGCAAGGTAATTTATTGAAATAAACAAAACCAACAATCGGGGGGGAATCACTATGGAATTAAAGCATATCTGTTATCGCTCTAAGCACTTTGATGTGTATTTTACAAGTTTATAGCACAAATAGACAACTATTTATATTTGAAACTACCAGTAATGTTCTAATCCACTGTTTCTAGATGTGGTTAAAAAACTGGTAAAAATACTTTAGGTTGGACTAGGAAAGCAGAGTAAGTGCACCACACATTTACAAATTACAATTTACCTTTTTATTACTATTTTATTTATTTTGTTAAGTGTGTAAAGTATAAAAAAATAAAATCTTACTTTTCATTTCTTCTTCATTGATCAACATTGTATTTTTTTTTTTTTTTTTTTACTATTCAGGACTACTACATGTTTCATAAATATAAATGTCCTACATAAAATGTACAGAATCCCAGAGTTGTTAGATTGCAGCAGGGTAGACTACAGTAAATTCTTAAAGTTTTAATTTCTGTTAGTACGTTCAGGAAGTTGTTTAAATCTCATCTTTATTAGGGCTACAATGTATTTATAAAATGTGGTAAGTCTTTACCATAGTCTTACTGCAGAACTGTAATTATTAAGTATAACAATTTAAATCTAATAGCCGTGTGAAGTCGACAGTGAAGTCGGCAAAAAGCTAAAGGAAAGCTGTCGATGAAATCACCACAACAGAGCTTCATCAAAGTATATTATATGTATATATATATATAATAATAATATTGGAACCACATGAGGATATGTTAAATCAATGTACTGCTTCTGATGTCTTGTTCAATCAACTGTTAACTTGAGAAAACAAGAGAAAGCATTGCTTCAATGCACTTATGCTGTATTACCCCACCAAGGTTTTCCCACTGCTCCAGCTATCCCACCTTATCAAGGTAATCAATTTGAAGCAGCTACCTCAGAAGATCAATAACTGGTTTAGATGCAAAGTGCCACCTCCAAGTTATGCTGCCTGTATATTTATTTTGACAGTTAATAAAATTGGCAGCTCAACCAATTTGAGAAAAAATATACAATGGCTTATTCTGAAATGACGTGTCTTTGGCTGTGTGATCTTTCAAGTTCTCAATGTTACCTCAATTGGATGTTGCATTTTTTTTGGAGCTGAACCAAATTTTTCACACTGTATTTGTGTACTGGAAATGATGCAGGTATTTGAGGCATTCAATATGTAGTACCAAAGTTATACGTTTTCCTCCATACTTCATTAAAAACTTCACCTCTTCCCTCCAGTTCATTAAGCAGTGGTGGAGGAAGTGCTCAGATCTTTCACTGAAGTAAAATTACCAATACAACAATGTAAATACACTCCCTTAAAAGTAAACATCCTCTATTCAAAATCCTACTTAAGCAAGTAAAAGTACTGTCAGCTAAATGTTGTTAAAGTATCTAACATAAAAGTATTCATTCTGCCTAAAAAAATGCCCCAAGTTAGTCATTATAACTATTTCATATTTGATTGTTAATACTAATGTAGCATTTAAATTGTATATCTGGTTGAGGGGGAGCTAGTTCATCTATATTGGGTATTTTTTCTTCTTCTTTTGGTTCCCAACCAAGGGGTTGCCCCCCTTGAAAGGGTCACAAGATAAATCTGGGGGTCATGAAATGATAAATAGGGAAGGAAAAAAGTCAAAGTATATTTACATTTTTTTCAGACTTATCTTTTCTTTTTGTGAAATAATAATCATAATCATAATGTATATAATATTTTACCTCTTTGGGTCCCAAACAGGTATTTAAATGAAAGCATCCAAAACGTTTTGAGTGGAAATTTCTCTTTGGTGATACTGCTAACAACTCATGGAGAAATTTGCAACACAAAGTGGTCAGAAACCTTGTTTTAGCTTTAATATTGCATTTTATTTTGAACGAAACATAGTTTTTTTTGGTAAGATCTTAATATGAAAAGTAACTAGTAACTATAGCTGTCAATTGGGAGTAGAATTATATTGTAGCATACGATGGAAATACTTACAGCACAAGACAATGTAGTGTTACTTTCCACCAGTCCAAAGCAGTTATTCAGATCAAGAGTATTAAAGTTACAATTTAAGATTAGATTTTACTGTAAACTGTAAATACCTTTCAATCAGAAGAAACCAATGTTTTATAATAAACTACTTGTGTCTCCCTTTCATTTCTTTGATCCACTGTCCAAGTGGTCTCAATGTGATCACTTTGTTTCAAGCCAGTTTAATCTGCAACTCACAATCTCTCTTGTGTGTGCTTTTCAGAGTGATACAACTTTATGCTTGGGCTTAATTCATATTTGATATTAAGTTGCAGCTTGCAGATAATTTTTTTAAGTAACGCTTGTCACTGATCATTTATAAAAAAAATAACTGATAAATAATAAATGACCAATTTGTCACTACACCTACCACTATCAGCAACTGTAGAAGGATTTAGAGGAGCTGTCTTCCCTTATAATAAACTCAACTGAAAATATATTGACATTTTTTTTCCATCCTGTCCATTATATTACTGTGCCATATTTTGTAACATGACCAGGGACAAGCTTCAAAAATTATAAAACCACCACATTCATTTCCTCTCCAACCCTGCCGACTTATCCAGGTGAGTCTAAAATTGGACCACATTCCTGGTCAGCCACATTCAGGTCCTATTCTGAATGGGACTGGCATGTGCAATGCGCCTCAGGGGACTCTCTTTCAGTCTTGGCCATCTCAAAGGGCGCAGAACCAGATTGGGTTTCCACAATGGGCACCTGTGCACTTCCACACAAGCATGGCTACAGCAAAGAGTGAGTGAAACAGTTTTGTTAAGCATTACTTTAATGAAGTGTTGTGTTAAGCGTGCAATGACCAGCCTCTGGGAGAATGAGAGAGAATTAAGAGGGTTCAGGGATAGATACAAACAGACAAGGAAAAATAGAGTGAAGGAGGTGGGTCAACGACAAAAGGGTCACAAGGAGAGAGGAAAGAAAAGTGGGACAAAGAGAAAAAGGTGACTTCGTTTTTAGTTTTTGAGATATACTGCATTATTACCTTCTGAAATAAAATGTAAGAAACAGTCACAGGATATACAATATATGCAGAAAAGGTTGTGACATGGACCACTCCAATTAAGTATTGTGTGGTCTGCTGAGCTGAACCTTGAGATAACAATTATTTTCAAACTTGGAGACTATATTAGTCACACGTTTCCTTGGGGAGGCAAGTTTGGCTAAGCCCAAGGCGAACATTGCTTTGGGACTCCCACAGCCTCCCAGGATCCTGCCTCCCCAACGCTCATGTCCCTTGGTGCACCTCTTTCTCATTTCTCATTCTATCAAGTAACCTATATAAGAATATGTTTAAAAAGACTGAAGATACTTCAAGAAAATTCATGAGATGGATGAAAAAGTCTAGAGGTTTTACCTTTTATTCGAAAATCAAGTAATTCCTTCACTATTTATAAAATGGCTCAATGTGATGTTCCACACAATGACTTCAGTGTTAGTTTGAATTGGATCATTTATTTTTGACCTATTTCTCAGTTCTTTATGTGGAGAATGGCCTTACTAAAAATTAACAACAAAACTCTTTTCAAGGCTTTAGTTTATTGATCCAGTTATTACATCTTGAATTCTGTTGCTAAGCAATAAATGGAAAAGACATAACTAAGCACATAAATAGTAATAACCCAATTACTGTCAGAGGAAGGCATGTTGCCTGGCAATTATGTATTTGGCACAAACATTGATACACTAAAGCTGGGTGAAATCAATGAATTCTGCCACGCTGGTCCAAACTTTAAAGCTTAGATCTGGAAAGTGTCCATGCTCTTCATCAGTGTAGAGATGCAAAGATGGCAGAATTGTTATGGAAATTGACAATGTATTTTGACATGCTATACTATGACTTTTTGAGACATGTTATCCTAATACTGTTTTCAACATAAAGTATTTGGTGGTACACTGGTTTAGAGGATATCACTGCTCTAAGCTGCTGCAAACCAATTCAATTCAATTTTATTTATAGTATCAATTCATAACAAGAGTTATCTCGAGACACTTTACAGATACCAGTACCTAATCTCTGCAGATTTTGACCCAGGTTTGACACCCAGCCCGGACATGTCTTTCGACATGCTATATCATGACTTCTTTAGACATGCTAAACTATGAATTTTTTAGCGTTTTTTCGACAAGCTATACTATGAGTTTATCACTTGTTTCGGCGTCCTAAACTATGAGTTGTTTTACCACTTTTTCAACATACTACACTATGACTTTTTATCACTTTTACATGCTGTGCTAATATTGTTTTTAATGTGAATTCCTTTGGTGGCCCAACGAGGAACCAGTAAGTAAGTAATCATTGCAGAGTCTAACCCAGATTTGATACCCAGTCCAAGCTGACATATTTTTTCGACATACTATGATTTTTGGGACATTTTACTTTTTAATCACTTTTTGACATGCTATACTATGACTTTTTTAAATCACTTTTTTGACGTGGTATACGATGACTTTTTCAACATATACAATGACTTTTCATCACTTTATTCAACATGCTATAATTTTTTGACATGCTATATTATGACATTTTTATCACTTTTTTAACATGCTATACGATGACTTTTGGACATGCTATACTATGACTTTTTATCGTTTTTTCAAAAATGCTATGCTTTTACTGTTTGCAATATAAACTTCTTTTTGCTTTATCACCTTTGCCAACATACAAATAATCACTGCAGATGCTCACCAAGGTTTGATACCCAGTCCAAGCTGGACATGTTTTTTGAAAAACAATGCTATGACTTTTTTTGGACATACCATACTTTGACTTTTGGTTATTTTTGACATGCTATACTTTGATTTTGTAATGGCTTTTTTCTACATGCTAAACTATGACTTTTGTATCACTTTTTTTTGACATGCCATACTATCACTTCTCGTGACATACTACTCTTTTAAAAAAAGTCACAGTATAGCATATCAAAATAAGTCATAGTACATTTATCAAACAAGTGATAAAAATCATAGTATGACATGTTGATAATTGCCACAAAAAAGCCATAGCATTTTGAAAAAAGCTAAAATACAGCATGTTGAAAAAAGTAATCAAAAATTCATAGTTCAGTATGTTGAAAAAAGTGATAAAAACGTCACAATTTAACAAATAGAAAAAAACGTCATGAAAAGTGTCAGCCTTGATTGGGTATCAAACCTGGTTCAGAGTCTGCAGTGGCATTCTCAAAACATTCACATGGTTCATAAATTGAGGGTATGCTGCTTAAGCTAAGAGATTGAAATACTCCTTAGTTATTCTGACTTTGTAATTTGTACTTCCTTTGCTTAAGTGTCATTCTGGTGACCAGTTGTTCTGATTTCAGCATAAGGGCACTGATGATGCGGCACCCTTCTACTCCAAGCCCACGGTATCCCTCCTTAAGGGAAAGAAATTATTCAGAGAAAAGATGAGAAGACATGGAGCCCAGCAAGAAATAACAAATGATAGTGACCCCACATGACAAGGGTAATGTGCCCACAAGCAAAATCAACGAACAGCGCTGCGCCTTCATGGTGACGTCTTACCATAAATAATTGAAAAGCTCATTCGCAAGGAATAAAAGGAGCAGGAAGATGTATCAGGGTGAGCCTCTCACTCAGCCGGCAGCCATATTCATCACAGCTTCTATAATGTTCTTAATAAGCATCACCCAGCATTTGTCTCAAAATAATCAATGTGAATAATCAATGATAATGCTTTAAGGGAAATTCTACTGTCAGATATGTTAGAACTGTTACCATCAATCTGTAATCCCACTGAATTTCAGGAGTTATTATATGATAATATGATTCAAATTCTTACATTTTCTGAACCAAATATGTATACTTCTTGTTACAAACTTGTGACAAACTTTTACAGAAGCCTTCTGGCAACCCACACTGAGTGTGAATAAATATCTATTTGTTTAAGATGATGGTTGCTTAACTGTGCTGTAAAAGTAATTACCAATTTTGTGAAAGGAAAAGCACTGGCACTGACCATTCAAATACATTTTTATTTTATGGTATAGGCCACATCACACTTGTTTGGTAAGTGGTTTGCAGATTAACTGCAATGGATTACAACTCTGAAAATTTGTACTGAATACTGTACTGAATGTACCAATTTGGGTGCAAGTAAGAACATTTAACACTGCTAGCATACAAAAGTGAACATATACCAGTCAATAATAATAATAATAGAAAAATACAGACAAGATTGATGTGGTGGATAATTTTAATTATGTTTTGTTGGCCTTAATTAATGTGATAAATCCATATGAATGTATTATAATCCGTTTTTTCAAATACTGTCATTGCCTGCAGGTACATCCTTATCTAAGACATAAGAAAAAATATAGGCATTCATCAAAATGTTTTCTCAACTTGATGCTTGACCGGTTTCTGATTTGTTGCTGTCTTGGCCCATCCCAAGAGGTCTGATTAAATTATTGCCAGCAAACCTTGTTGAGGAGAAAACATAAAGCTGCAGTATATTGATGTCTCTCTTTTCTTTATTGTATCCTGCCGTAAATATGCTTTCCCACCTTTTGAGGAAGAAATTGCATTTACAATGTTATCAAATAAGTATTTTTTTCTTCAGCTGCAGGTTTTCAGCCTTGGCACAAAACCTGTTTTTGCCCTCCAAAGATCACATCTCAGCTCAGATACAGGATTTCTGGTGTAGAATTTGGCATTGGCTGAAAGGGATTCATTTGTTCTGTATATTGGCTCAGAATCCACTTGTAGCAGCAATACAGTCAAGTAAAGACAAAAAACATCTTGTGAGTAATCATTGCTATAATGTGTCTGTAGAAATTATGTAAAGGAATAGTTTGACATTGTGAGTTAGTAAAGGTCCCATGGCATGAAAATGTCACTTTGAGTTGTTTTTTTTTAACATTAATATGAGTTCCCCCACCCTGCCTTTGGTCCCCCAGTGGCTAGAAATGGTGATTAGTGTAAACCGAGCCCTGGGTATCCTGCTCTGCCTTTGAGAAAATGAACAGGGCAAGATTCCAAATCGGCCCATCTGAGTTACCTCCCCTTTCTCTGCTTTGCCCGCCCAGAGAATTTGGCCCACCCATGAGAAAGAGACATCATGGCTTTCAAATAAGCAAAGTGGCAGTTGGTCAAGGCCTCACCCCCAGCCTCCACCTTGCCCCTCCTCTCTCCTCCTCAAAAGCTACAGACTCAGAAATGGCACATACTGAGGACAGCTCATAGTGGGGCTGGCTTTAGTGGCTGTAATTCTGCATCAAGGCTGAATTTCAGGAAAGAGACCAGCGTGGCTGAAACAACGATCAAGCGAGGATGGTGAGTAGATCCAGGGTTAAAAAACTGGGCTTGATTGTAGATGATTTCTGGCAGGTGCGTATGGCGGGAGAGGTGATGGTGAGATGACGAGCAGGTGTGCGCAGTCAACTGGCTGGTAAAGGCAGGAGGGGGAGAACGGGTGAAAAACAACAGAGAAACGGACAGGACACGGTGGGAAAAAAAAAAAAAAAGAGAAAAGAGTAAACTAAACAGAAATACTCACAGCCAGCCAGCCACAACCATCACACTAAGGCCTTTATAAAAGCATCCAAAGAACACCATGTCATGGGACCTATAAGTCATCTTGAAATGTTCTTTAACACTCGTTGAGATTAATATGAAAAGATCAATATCACTCTAATGCCTTAGCATAAAGACTAGAAGCAGAGAAAAACAGTGTGTTTCTAAAGACACAGAGGGAGAGAGACAGGCTAATAACACTTCTAAAGCTCAGCAAAGCCAAGTATCACGTCTGCTTATTCCATTTATAAGTTAAAAATATTGTCCATTCACCCAATATTTCTGTTTAGCATATCCACTGGTTTTATGGCAACCTTACAGTGAAAACAACAGTCTCAGAAGTCACCACTCGCAATAATTAGTTATACATAACTCCCCATAAACCTCACATTATGTCTACGTATGACTAAGGTGACCAGATTTCTCAGACAAAATTTTGTAAAACGGGGACACTAGACCTAGAGCTGTTCTCATTAGGGGCTGAGTCCCCCTAAAGGTCTGATCCTAGAATCACCCCGGCTGCTACTTCATACTTGTACTCCTTGTACACCTCAGAGGGGGATGTTGTAATGTTTACTGAGCTACATTTATCTGACAGCTTTTGCTTTATTGCTTCAGGCTTGTTTCTGCAACAGCCCATTGAGTATCGGATACAATAAAAACTGTTAAGGAAAGATTTTCCTTTGACATTGATCCAGTATTAAACAAGATCGCTGAAGTCAGCAGAAAAGAAACAAGCTACAATGTAAGTTAATAGGATAATTGTCCAGCTTGTATTTACGTTCATAAAAGTGCTGGTTTTGCTACTGACAGACTCAGATTAATATTCTAAGTATCTGACAACATTACAGAAAGGATTTTTAAGGAGGTCGACCTTTCTGTTAAAGATTAAGATCCTTTTTTTAAAACATAAAAGTCCGTGAAATTGCGTTCACTAAACCCACCAGACTCCATGTAAATAATCAGTCATTTTAGCATCGTAAAATACGGCTTTCTAAAACCTCTCTGAGCTCTGAGCAGCGCTGGTTCTGGCTGTCTTGAGCGACTAGCGGCTACATTTGGTCAATGTTTTCTTTCTTTCATTCCAATTTCGGGTCTGTCAGTCACAGTGAAAACCGGGGACATTTCCGGGACAGATCCAGCCGGGACAGGTCACCAATGTTTAAGCGTTACTTAAGGTAATATTTTTTTAACTTTGACAGACATAGGTTAGTGGTTTCTTTCCAGTCTTCATGCTAAGCAAAGCTAATCACCTAATGGCTCCGGCTCCTTACTAAACACACAGAGATGTGGACAGTACCGAACTCAACTCAACTAATTCTTTGCAAAGAAACAAGCATTTATTTAAAATGTGTAATTTCTTCAATAGCTCCTTAATCACATATAAAAGTGATTACCCCTCCTGTTATCCTCAAATTTACTAACATCTTTTATCCTTGGGGCCAATTTGACCCCATGATTTCAGACCTCCAGAAAATGTTGGTGATTAAAAAACGTTTACTAAATTTTTATGTTGATAGCCTAAACTTGCAACTGGAAAATGTTGACAGCCTAAACTGGAAAAAACTGTTGAGAAAGGGTAATCGCTGCACCTACTTGTCCCATATTGCTGCCAATTTGTAACGCTCCCATCAGCCCTGCCTTGTTTCTGTCATCAAAGCAGATGACACGGGAGAAAACATCGAATGTTTTCAGAGACAGTGGCTGGAAACATTGCCCTTCCAGTGTCAGCATTCCAAAACCTTGCTTTTGCTTCACCTTTTGACTTGAATACTCCTGCCAAAATGAGCAACCCAATGTAGGCATGGAAGTCTGTCAGAGCCACATCTTTCCAATACACAAGACTTCTCTCTAAATTTGTCATCTCAAGTATATCTTTTTCAACTGATGGTGTTATGAAAAGCTCAAATGCTGATTTTACATCTTGGACATGGCTGACAGCATATCTGGTGGCGCCTGGAATAATTTTATCACATTAGCAGCACTAAGTCTACCCTGTTGTTCAAGTGGGAGATGGACCATAATAATTTTACATTTTTGGGAGGTAACATGTCTGCTGGTGGTTGAGAGACAACAGAAGGGTCAACCCCAAGTCTCATTTTCTTCAGAGGAGGATGCCTCATAATCAGGGTCCGCCTCAATACTATCCTCAGTCTTGGCCACATTCTCTTTCAGTGTCAAAGAGCTGTGACAAAACTTTGCTGACAGAAAATCTTTTCTTGCAGGCCATTTTCGAATGAGAGTGTGTGTACAGAGAGAGCACAAGGAGAAATGGTTTAGAAGGCTGCGGTTCCTGCGTGTGAGCTTTTGTATGTTTGCCCCTTCCTGTGTATCATGTGATTCAAACCACCCTTGCGGGAACCCTATTTTCCCTCCCTCAGAGTGTGAGAACAATATTTTCCCTCTCTCACAGAGGGTGGGTGGGGTGGGGGATGGGAATTGAAGATTGTGAAATTGCAACAACCTGCATTTGAAAGTGACCTCAATGTCAGCTGAAACAATCTCAGCAAACTTGTGTAAAATGTTGAAATTTTCTATGTTTTATACAGCTAAAACAGCCTGGGGTCAAATTGACCCCAAGGAACACTGATGTGTACAAAATGCATACAGGACATTGAAAATATATCATGTTCATTTTATGTTTACCCAGTTGTCCCCATTAAATAAGGAAGTCATTCAATATGAAGAAAAAAAAAATTATGTCAAGCACTTTAGAGATGTTAAACATTGAATGGTGTCAAATTGACCCCAAGGATATCAGGAGGGTTAACACAGTGTAAATCAGAAACCATCATAACTTGACATACATTAGTATATACTGTATATATACTGTACACAGTATACTTGCTTGCCAATAGGACTCCTGTCTGGGTGATGAGGGCATGAAAATGGCTTCTTGTAAGCTATATGTCCTTTTCCAGTTATGCACCTCTTTGAAGCCCGCCAGGCTTGAAGGCCAGGAGGTGGATCAAAAAGCATGTAACAGAATAATTTGTCCAGCATGGCTGTCAGTTTTAAGAAGATCTAAGCCATTTCATCTACAAACAAAATACAACAAAGGTAACACAGAGTTGGAAAAAGTGACATGCTTCTCATTCCAGCCTTTTATCAGATATTTCATTTCCCACCAAACATTAAAGTCACTGCAATTCTGCAATGGTGTATGGAAATTCATGGAGGGTAATTAATTGAGAGCTGTTTTTCTCCTGTCATATACATTTGAGATTTTTCATTTATTTCTTTGTGTTC
This sequence comes from Percina caprodes, assembly GCA_013375575.1. Classification (NCBI taxonomy): domain Eukaryota; kingdom Metazoa; phylum Chordata; class Actinopteri; order Perciformes; family Percidae; genus Percina; species Percina caprodes. The sequence goes on along the minus strand of JABXJD010000011.1, from coordinate 1,794,497 downwards.
TATAATAGAACAAATGGTCATCACTTTACCATATGCTATACAATGTTTAATCTACTAGTTTAGAATTTCAAAATTGACAATTATTAATTGTTTATGGATGCATGGGCAGGGGGATGAATTGCAGGAAGTTAGCATCTAATATTGGTTGTCACATTTGAGAGCATGTAGACTTCAAATATGCTGTGCATCAATGATTACTCATTAACACCCATTTTTCTTTCAATCTCAGGCTCATTTATTGACTCCTAGATTACATAAATGGCTTCACACATTCTACAAGAGCATGTTAATGGGCGTGCTGTTTCCAGTGGTTTTAAGGGTCAACATTTGTCATCATTTCTTAGAATGCCTCTCGGATGAAGGTTAATTACAGTGTTGCTGATTATTTGTAAGGTACAAGCAGATACCACAAGCACCTTAACTGAGCATTGCATCACAATTAGCTTTTCCTATTTGTTCATTTGCCCAATCATTACTCATTTTACAATAAGTATTCCGTTTCAAGCCACAGACATTTTTGAAGATAGAGTAAATGTCACTTGAGACATATCTAGAGCAAAGCATAATAACTGAGTAGGGATGTCAATGATTCATTATTAGTTCACCGCCATTAATAATTTAATCTATAAAATATTTAACTTTCTACTGCAAACCAAGATAAGTAGAATCTACTTAAAATCAAGGTAACTCAAAGCATTAGGTGAATAAGTGAAGTTGAATGTACTAATAACCGAGTTACAGTAACTAAAGATAATTAGTTTACAATCATTCCCCACCCATTTATTTAACTCAACTTGTTAAGTAAGCATTACTCCATTACCAATTCATCTAAATTGTATATTGTAACTGACCCAGCTTAACTTTTTAGTTCCTGAAACTCAAAATATGTCTGTCAATCCTCAGTGATGGCATGAAAAAAAAAATCTCTTCCTCTTTACCGCCAATCATTTCAATATTGTACTGCGCCTCTTCAAATTTCATTGACAAGATAAAACTCAGCCCTGCTGAACACTGGCATCTTGTTCAAGATGCCAGTGCAAATAACAAATGTGTTCATGGAAAAACAAAAAAGTGTGTGAGAATGAAAAACCCCACTCCTCCATCTTGGCAATTGTGAAGTTGATCATTAACAAAAATATTTCTCTGGATAAAATAAAAAAGCATGTGTGAGAAAGAATAAAAAATAAAACTGACAGATACCCATCTAGAGCCCATACTCTCCGCTCCTCCTCCTCCTCCTCCTCTCCTCATGACCCTCCATGCTTTCTCTATCCCACATGTAACATTTTTTTAACATCTGTCTTTCTCTCTTTACCTTCTCCCTCTTCACTTTACTTTTACTGCCAATTAATTTAAAAAAAATAAAACTCACATTTGACAATTGAAGAGGAGATGCTGGAACTTTCATTGCAAGCTGATTCTTGAGTGTTTGAAGTTTAGGTTTCAGATCTGTTTTACCTAAGTTCAGAAGTATCTATAAGAAAAAAATCAAGTGTTCTTCATGTAATTTGGGTAGACAATGTACATGGCTTGGGCAGGCTCTCACACACATCCATCACAATGTTTCCCTCTGCGTGAGGGACTGTGTGTGTGTGTGTGTGTGTGTGTGTGTGTGTGTGTGTGTGTGTGTGTGTGTGTGTGAAATTATGTTTTCCTGTTCATGGCAGAGGATCTGCACTGGCACATCATTGTACAAACCTTCCTCATCCTCAATGTCCTGACAAAAGGAACAGGGCATGATTAGATCAACATGACAACATAGTGCTACAAACACCCTCCATAGGTACCCAGCCCACATGTCTGCCCTATCCAGTGTCCACCCACTGCCCAGTGCAGCGACTGCTACACATAATCACTCAGGACAGCTGTGAGAAGCATCCACAAATGATCTGGGGTGAACACAGATTACAATTTTGGAGTATGTATTTATATATTTTCAAACAATAACGATAAAAAAGAAACTATTAACACATGCACACCTTAAAATAATATGTATGGTAGGGAGAGAGGAGGGGAAGTTGCTTACAAAGCAGGCCTTGAAGAAGGTGGATGGATCATCTCAGAGAATGACAGGAAGCCCCGAGGATAAGGCATCTGACTTCTGTCACATCCGAAGCCTGGTGGATTGAGGGAGCAGAGAGGACATCACACACTTAAAACAGGGTCCATGTGTTACCCTGAACACTGTGCACACACATAATCAATACACAGCAGAGCCATTTGCGTACTGGACCCCACCTGTTAACTCACACACAGTGTTCTTGACATTGTGCATACAGGTAGTTATTTGCATACCTCATTCACAGATCAACTACCAAATCTTGGCAAACTAATGTAATGGGTGGCAAGTAATTCCTCTGAGGAGTTTAGCCAATTCAACTCCATTACACATAGACTACTCAAAGTTAAAGAGAAGAAAGCGCCTAACAGGACAGCTCCCATTACCTGTACATTTATTTACATCACGTGTGTTTGTTCAAGCTCAATCAAGACTGTTTTCTAAGACGTAAATGTCAAGGCCTTTGAGCCAGAGGGGCGTTAGTTGCTTTTGACAAACTTTACAGGAGAGACAAAAACTAAATTTTGACCACACTTCTCCCACCTGTATTATTAACCTTAAACCAGAAACATTGCAACCACATGCATACTTATATGAATGAGTATTTACCTACGTAAACACCATCTTTTTCTAGTGACATTGGATCATGTATAATTTTATAACTTTAACTTGAGCATAACCACATTCTTTTACACTGGTTGTGTTGCATATAAAAGCAAGTTGGACAGAGTTGAGTGATCTATATTTTTCAGGCATATTGGCAATTACCCAGTACACAGCTTATGCTTCTTCTTCGATGTTCCTAACAGAGTGGCAACTTCAAAGTCATCGATGTACAGCCCAATGGCAATTGTGAACTCATCACTAGTAAGAAGGCAATTTTCTCTGAAGTATACATCTACATGAGTTTTGTATACATCTGGAACATGTATTTCTTCAGACATTGCTTTATCTAACACATCTGTCCTGCTCAGCATCTTCTGCAGCATTTGCTGTACAGGAACATATACAATTTCTTATCTTTGTCAATTACATACCAATGTCGCCGCAAAATGTTGTCATTATGTTGGTCTCTGAAAGAGCACTGCTCACCTGGTTCACAATGGACTCATCTATCATGTGTAAAATAGCCTGCATCTTTAAAAAAAAAAAAAAGTGCAGCCAAGTTGTGCTCTAACTGCTTTTCCAAATCATGAAGATCTATCTCACAAGCTTCTTCACTGGCATTATCTATCTCCCCCATGTCTTCAGTTGGCATTTGCTCACCTGCAACATCACTGTCTTAGTTTCATTATGTCAACATTAACTGCTGTAATTCCTCAAATAAAGACAGTAGTCAATTAAAATCCGGGCCTCTGACAGTGGCCGGGGGCGTGGTCAACACAGACAAATAAAGGCTGGCCTCAAATTAAGGCCCGGGAAAAAATAGTGTGGGTAATCACCTAAGTGCCTTTCATATAATGTGCATTCAAGTTTACTGTAATGTACATTTCTAACAATTTAATTTAACAGATTCAACAATATATTCATGCTTTTTTTCTGGGTTATGTTACTCATGTAAAGTATTATTCTCCTACTGGTAATTTAGTCAGTGTGGTTGTATGTTACTCAGCCAAGTGTGCCACCAGATGGCAGTAGCTACATTGGATGTAACAGGTCTTATTTAGTGACAGCAGAGAATGACGAACTTTTCAACAACAAAACAATAAAGGTTTTAAAGTATGCGGAGGAGAACTCGGGTGAAAAAGCTGCGTGACATTGACCCCAGGAGGATCCGATACTGGAAGAAACAGAAGGATGAGCAGATAGGAGCAGAGCACAGCTAGCTAGCTGGAGGTGGGAGGAAAAGAGTTGGCCTGGAGCTAGAAACGAAGCTAGCTAGCTGGCTGCCGTCTGTAACGTTAATCAGATACTGATGTACTGTTTGCTCTCATTGTAATCTACTAGCAATACTGTAGTACCTGTATTTGAAATAAATACCCGGTACATTTACTGGGTTTAAACTGACACAATGGTGGTGTTTGATTATTTCTGACCGAAATTGCTTTGTCGCCCTTCTGGCTGTTGTATGGTGATATTTTTGCAAATGTTTTTAAATAAATGAATGATTTCTGTCCACTGGAATACAACTGCTTTTCGTTTATTTAAAAAAACTTATCAAACAGATTGAATTAGAAATGTCTCTAATTTAAGCCTGCTTCAAATAAAAGGGGGGTGGGGGGGGGGGTTACTGGCCAAAAGGCATCAGACTGGTCTGGAATATCAGAACAGCTGTAGTTAGATTGTCTGTTTGTGGTCTTGTGTGTCTTTTTTTTAGTTTTACACATTTGAGTGCCTTTTTTGTGTGTGTGACATGTAAGTTATGGTTCTAATAGTTAACCCACGCAATCGACAGAGACAGCATCTTGGAAGTTTGTGATCAATACTGTATGGTGATGTCACCAAGTGGTGTCCCATTTCATAGGGGTATGTTTTCACCCCTACCCCTTACCCCTTGGTTTCAAGGGACAAGGGGTAAGGGGTAGGGTTAAGATAGAGAAATGGGATTCAGCCTAAGCCTTACCTCCTTGACGGAGACCAGTGAAGGATATTAGAAGCCCTGTTTCTGATGTGTGTTTGAGGGGGGGGGGGCATTACTTGATTACACATTGTGTGACCTTCTTATGATATAAGAAGTGACCCAGACAATGTGCCAAACATAATGTGCCACATGAAGAGACAGTAGCATATGACAGTAGCAACAGCTGAGAAGATTGTGTTGGGTCTGTGGTGAACAGGTCCACCTCACACAAATTTCCTTCTCCCATTCTCTCTCTTGACCACACACACACACACACACACACACACACACACACACACACACACACACACACACACACACACACACACACACACACACACACACACACACACACACACACACACACACACACTTCTCAGTGTAGGGACTAGGGACCCAAAGTTAAATTAAAGTTGGTCTACCAAAGGGATCAACGAGGACAACTGATATTCTAAAGTATGAGAACCACTGATTTACATAAATTCTAATCCTTTAAAATTAAATAAATAGAAATAACCATTTTTTTGCACACCAGGGGGACTGGTGACCAAACCTCTTTAAATTAGACAGTGAGGGAAATGTATTCTTCAATCAAGGCCTAAAAAATAAAATAGACTGAAAAATAAGACAAAAGACAGAGCATGGCTCATGTTGTGCATGTGTTATATCACAGCCTTTCTCAAACTTGTTTTGTGCCAAGGCTCAGTAATGTTTGGCCCTCATCCTCTGTGCCCCACTTACTGTATTTACTTTTTGGGGAAAATAAACACTATTTGTTCATTTTATGAAACATTGAATCAATTATTTACATTTACATTTAGAGATGAACAGAGGTTAGAGAAGCACAATAGTGGCCCCACATATCCCAGTATCTTCATTCTAGCAGTTTATCCAATAAGCAGCCCAAGAAAAGCTTTGAGTTAAAGCCAATCAGCAGCTTCTACCCCACGTGTAGTCTCTTAAAACCCATGTTGCAGGTTAACCACCACTGTTGAGTGTTGGGTAGAAAAAGCACTTAACATGTATATCATTTTTTTAAATGTCAGTTTTTGGTCATTTTTGGTATTTGTGTTTTTTTTACCTCAATTCGGCAATGATGTCACGTTGGGAAGAGTTGTCTCAGCCTGGTACTAGAACTATGGCAACTGACTTGGATGAAAGGCTTGGTGGAAAGGCTCGCAGCCGTATAATTACGAACCTGCCAGATGTGAGGGGGCAAATGAGGAATTGCCAAGAGTTGGGGAAGTCTCCTTCATTTAAAAACGCAGCAGTGCCAGCGCAGCAGTGCATACAATGACTTTTCTTTTTACTGTCAGTGAATAGCACAGAGTGAACGTCAACGTTTTCTTTCTATCTACTGACAGTGATCATATCGTCAGTTCAGATAAGTACTGATACTGGTTGAAACTCCTGCTATTTTAAGTAACGCTATAACAAGAAATAAGTTACCATCCTGCTCGGCCCCCACTCCCCATCAAGTCCTCCCGTAGTCACCCCCTCACGCCAGCAACAGTTAGGCTAATGTTAACGTTAGTGTCTGTCTGTATGCACATTTTCTGGACTGAAAATAATATTGGCAGTGGGCAGAAGTTATGATAGCGTTTTATGTGTTATAAGAGGAGACAGGGTTCAGCAGCCTAGCAAAAACGCCGTTCACCAAGACCTGTCACAGCCACCACTAGACCTGTCATCAATAGATGCAAGCCAGCCCAAACGCCGTACATTCTCAGCCACAAACATATCAGGGAAAGATAATTTTTCTGACGGGTGGTACTCAAAACATCCGTGGCTTGAATACAGCATCTGTTTTTGTAAGTCTTGTTATTTCATTGAAGCAGCTCGTGGGGGTAGATTCATTAATCTGGGGAAAATGGATGGTTTCAAGCAAAGTCACCAGCCAGAACGGGGAAATATTAACCAGCTGAACAGCAATGCCAGCGACAAGTCCTTCATTTGAAAGACATAGACAGCACATCATGATGGTAATAGATTTTGTCCTGTTCTGTGCAAAACAAGAAACGTTAACTTGATCCCGCCTGGTGTTGTCTTTACCCGTCTATGGGTGCCGTCCCTGAGCTTCTACTTTTCAAAGTAAAAGCTCTCGTCTGGAATAAAAAATCTCTATAAGTAAATGCAGATCATCATGCTAATTAATAAAATATTAATATATTTTGTATTTTTTTTAAACAGTAACAATCATACAAATGAATAAAATACTTTAAAAATATCTGTCTACAAGATAAATGCAGACTATTATGCTAATGAATATAATACTTTAAAAAAAAAATGTCCGTTTATGAAATAAATGCAGACTAAATTTTAAATGAGGTTTGATCAAATTTATGTTATCAGGGACAACAATGACATCCAGAAATCAGCAAACTATATTTCTGGCTAAAATTGTTAGCTAATATTCGCTAACAAATGTTAACCAATGCTAATGCAGTTTTAAATGAGGTTTCACCCAATGTACGTTAACGTCAGGGACACAGCAATAACATCCAGAAATCACGAACTTACTCGTGACTCCATCTGGAAAATAACTTGCGATTTCGTATTTTGTTTTTGACCCTCTTAACTTCCCGTTGGACGCGCCTCAACAAGAGACGGCATTGCATGACACGGGAAGCGCCAGGCTACAGCCATGCAGTCTTCTTGTTAACAGGCGAAACTTGATGATTTGAGTTGTTTGAGTTCAAACATGTCCATGTCCATTTGGCGGCTCTGGCTCCTCGTCGACCAATTAATCTATTATTTTATTTAAATTTTTTTTTCATTCAGTGAAGATCCACTAACATTCTTTTGTGTTTAAGTTTCTACATTTTCTGCAGACTTTAAACAAAGAAATGCTGCTGTTTACAGCACTAATATTGTTAAAATTGTTAATTAATTTTACTAATGAAAGGTTGCAGATTTTGTTTTTAAAAGTTTGATAAATGCTGCTAAGTGCACTAAACTTTATTTTTTAATTGAAAATTTTATTTGACAGTTTATTTTCTTCTTACCTGTTTCAATTAATTTTTATACATCATTAGTTAGTAATAACACATCAGTGGCCTAGACACAGTGTTGTGAAACATGTTTACCTTACTTTTCTAAAACGTTTTTACCATTACCAATTAAATTACCAATAAAATTGAACAAATTAACGAGATAAGAAAAAATAAGAATACAATAATACTGTTGTGCATAACATAGGCCTACTGTATGTGTCTGACTACTGACTACTGCATGCAGAAAGGAAGCAATGCAGAAACTCATTTTGTGAGGGAAGAGACAGAAAAGTTGCATTGCAACCATCATTGATCATTTTGGTTATGTATTTATTTATATCAGTATTTTCTAAAACAGTCTGGCTTAGGGAGTTGGCTGAAGCTCGGGAGAGTCAAACCAATGACTCAACAGCCTCCAGAGTCATATGGGTCACCGTGGCCAAAATACGCAGGCTATGACACAATCTGTTTATGTCATAATTAGTGGCAACTATGACATCAGAAGGTCAATGGTCGACTGAACAAAGGAGGGGCCCCTACAAACACTGAGTGTCCACATACAGCATTTTACTCCATCATCCTCAGAGATCACATCTTCAGCTACTACTGCTCATAATAACTAACCATATTGTAACTCATTTAATTATTCATTGTCTGCTAGTGTCTCCTGGATTATTTAAGATTTGCCTAGCTAGCCAGTAGTGCAACAGATAAGCTAGTTATAATGACAGTGTTAACGCTGTGAGTGCTAGTTGGCTGCTGTTGCCACAAGGGTGTGAAGAGAGAAAGAAAACACATACAAAAATCCCTCATGTGTAAACATCAAAACTGTTCGTTGGCAGAAAGTAAATTGTTTTCAGGGCATACAATACATCCATGTGTGCAATACATAACATATTAGATACATAAAATAACATTTGTAGAAAACAAAATTGAGAGATGAAGCTTTTTTTTCCTGTTTCCTTTGTGGCAATATAGTAGCAAAGTGGGACAAGGTACAGTATTTCCGGATATCTAGGAGTAAACATCCTAAGTAATTCTCTGCACTGAACATGTTACATTACAAGCCACTGGATCACCTCTGAGGCATGGACATGCATTACACTCTACCATTTAAATCATCCAAAAAATGAGAAACTGTGTTGGAAAGAAATTGTGCTAATTGATTATAAAATCAACAGTACAGGGCTGTACACAAAAACCTTAGGGCAGATGTCAATGACTACAACTCCTATTGAATATTAAAGTAATGTATTACATACTAATATTACAGAATCATCCATTTACTGAACTTGAGATAAACTTAAGGTATATTTTGTAGGGGTCTGAAAATGCACTTAGAAATGTGTCAATTCACTTTAGAAAATATGTATCAAAGAAAAAAAAAAACAGTGTTTCATGGTAAGTTTGTTTCAACCAACATTGTTGATGGGTGATGTTGGGTGTGGTCACAGTGTACTGACAAAGTTATATCAAAGTATTGAATAAGGCATGATTATCAATGTCTAAAAGGAATAGAAAAATTAGTGGGAGTGGACAGTTACTTATAGAATAGGTGCCTGCCAGAATTGACTGAATTATTTAATTTGTTTTTCCATTGTTCTGCTATAAAGCAAAAGCAATTTAATGTATGCATTGATGCAAAACAAATTTGTCTTGGTATTTCATATTTTGTGTTTCATATCTTAGTTTTTTGACATTCAGCTTTTAATTTCAGGTTAATACATCCACCTTTATACACATGCATTTGCAGGCTTATATTTTACATATCTGACAAAACAGTAACATCATTTAAAACTGAAAAATCTCTGTTTTCACTGCCTATGAATTTAGTAAAGTTGTTTATGTGGTGATGCTGATTCCATTACTAATCCCTTGTAGATTTATTGAGTTGTTTTTTTACTGACGGTTCATTGCAGACAGAAGATGTCTGCAGACTATACCATTCTACCAAAATAAAACAAAGTAAGTAAGAATGCAAATTAAAATGTAAAATGCATTTCCCCTTTCTGCCCCATCAGTAACATCGCTTGACAAGCTTTTGCCCAAATGTATTTAAAAAGGCAATCAACCATTTTCTCTGGTTGAGGTACCATGATTTAAGATATAACTCAGTGTACAGTAAAGACAAGAAATATACTGGGATTTAAAATGCAGGAAGCTGCAGAGAGCATGAAAAGAAAAAGCATTACCATCTTAGTTCTGTCAATCACATGTGTAATCATGAATAGACCAGACCTCTTTAGCAAGGTGCTCACTGGCTTGCAGATTCATTTACAGCTTCCACATATTTGATGTAGACCAGGATAACAGGTAGTGGCTTAAAGCTCATAAAAGGTGGAGAGACAGTCTATCACATCTGGTGCAATGGGAGATGAAAGTCACTCAGAGATGGAGTATCAAGATGTCTGTTTCAGTTGGCAACATCTGGTATCACCTCACACAGCATCATTAGTACGCATGTCATTGCTGTTTGACAGCTGATGCTACTGCCGCTAAAGAAACATACATAAGGCTCTCTGACTCTGCTTTGGCTAAATGCCATGCATTGTGGAACGAAAACAGATACAGCATGGCTTTGTAAACAGTGGAGTATATATTTAAAGTGCACTTCCGTAAATTCAATGACCTGCTGGAACACTCTGTACCCATTTGTTGAAAGAGAAAGGACTAAATGCAATATGTAGTGTATACAGTATACAGTATTAAGGATAACGATGCAAGTTATGAGAACTTGAATGATGACGCACGTTTCCTATTCCTGTCTACTAATCACAGTTGTTATACATGCTGTGTGATCATTTTAGTTGATGTCTGCTGATTCATAATTTATAACTTGTGTTACACATTCAGTCCACATATGTGGAATCATCTCTACATATGTGTCAGCTCTGCACCAGCTGTAGAAGAAGCTGAAGTCAACTCTCAAAGTTTGGAGATCCTTGTTTAAACGAGGAAGAAACATTTTAGAGATGACATTAGAAACTCTGAACTGATTGCTACAGCTGAATCAAATTTAGCAAGGATTGAACCTATCCATTGAATAGGGGATATTAAGCACAGATGGCATCTTCGGATTATCAAAGTAGCTGGAGATCAACAAAATGTGTCTCTGCTAAATATTATGTTTGCACAGATTAAATAATTATAATGCTGACTTCAATTACAAGCATTTAACACATGACTGAAGTAAGGAAGTAGCATGTGTTGTGTTGCTAAACGAGTTGAAGCAAAACTGCAGTTATTTTTGAGGCACAGTAGCATGCATAACGGTATCACTGACTGGGATGCACTGATCCATATCAACACAGATCCTCACCTTATTAAGTGGATTGAGCGGCCACGACCTGACCAATCCACATTAAATACAGATTATTTGTTATTGTTATTATAGTTTTGTTATCAGATACCTTTATTCAGTCAAGGTAGGCCACAAACTTAATCTCAAGCCTTAATTACTCCAGTTGGTTCAATGCAGTGATTTATACAGATATAATATATACTGCACACAGAGAGAAAGAGAGCACCGGTATTGGAACTCTGTACTAGCAGATACCCAGAGATATAAGATCAATATCTGGAGAAAAAAAAGTTGCATCCCTTTTGTTGACCTCTATAGGATTCTTTGTTTTGTACTTGTTTACAATAAAAAGAAATGTTACTATTTTTGCCAGATGTGAAAAGTATCCAGTGACTTAAATTAGGTACAATTAGTCCAGTTAAAAGCTTTTTTTTAGGACCATAATGGCGTCCCATACCCACACGTCTGATAAAGAAGGATTTTCTTTTACAGCTATTTCTGGAAATCTTTTTTGGTGGATATGTTGATTCTAAAGATCTTCCAATACAATTACCAGTATGTATATATATATATATATATATATATATATATATATATATATATATATGATATGTATGGTGATGTTGATAGGTTTTCAAAGTTGTGGGTCTCTGGTGGTCATTTCACTGAGTCTCAAGGAAGTTGAGTGGGCCCCCAACACATTTTGTGTTGTTTTTGACAAATTGTAGTATTAAACCTGTGTTTGATGTTATATTCTTATCATCGACACAAGTAAATACAGCATTGTTCAATGGCCACGTGCCAATACTAAGTTTTAGAGCCTTTAATGTTTAAATGAAGAGTGTATTTTTGGACAGCAAGGTTTCTTTTGTTTATTTCTATGATTTCATCACATATTTGTTGTTCGCCCTACATCTGATCTGACAAAGATTTAGGGCGTCCATTGGATCTTAATGTGTCAGAGACGCAGGACGCGTAATACGATAAAGCAGCAAATAAATCTGTTGATGCGTCCTATCAGAGGTATCATGTGAGTAATATCTACAAACAGAAGCTAGTTTAAAGCCAAATAAATGCATTGTTCTAGAGCCTACCTACACTAGCAAGCTGTTCCTCACATCCTTTTCTCTCCACACACACACACACACACACACACACACACACACAGGCTTATTGAGAGCCAGCATGACAGCTTGGTCCTGTGATGCAGAAAGTGATAAGCTCATCTCCAAGTCTCTCCGGTACTGGGAAAAGAGAGAAAATCAGAAAGAGAGAGCGAATGAAAGAAGAAAATGAGACCAGTGGAGTCCAGCAAAAATGACGGAGGTAAGACAGAAGAAATAAATAAATAAATGAGAGCGCATTACATTTGGGCTTGCAAACCTGAACCCAATCGAGAGCACAACGTAGATGAGTAAACGATCCTCATTTGGACTCCAGCGTGTAATCACAGAGTAGCCATTTGCCGAGAAATACAATTCCAAGTCTGCCATTTAGAATAAGAAAACAGAAACATTTGCCGCATAATGAAAGACCCGTAATCCAGGACCTAACTGCCAATGTGTCAGCAGAAATATATGTATAATCATAAATAATCTTTAGCTAATGCTTCACCAAACAGATTCAGCCCTCCCATTGCCCCCTCCACACGCCATAGCTCTTCACCACCGACCAATTTTCTAGACCATCGATTGGTGGTCAATTTCAGCCACGGAGAGAGAGGCAACTCTTCTTCCTTATGGATTTTCATGTCACAACGATGACTGACTGCAAATAACCACTCGCCAATCATGTCCCACTTTCCGAGTGACCTTTCCCAAACATTCACACTTAGCGCTCTAATGCCATAATGTCTTTTATGGAAGATACACAGACAGGCTTTATTTGGCAATCAATTTGAACTGTGTTTTGGGTTAAAAGTATGAGTTGTGATGGTGATTGTGTTTGTTTAACATTGCATTTAACTGTCAGTCAACAGCTCAGCACCTGGATGGCTGTGTGTGGGTGTATGTGTGTTCATGCGTGTAGTGTTCTTGGACTACATTTTCTTTTCAGTATCACAGCGTTTGTCTTCCTGCCTTTGAAAATATGGCTTCAGACACTACCCAGGACCAGATTTATAAACAATGCATACACTCAAAAGTACAGACCTTGCACATGCATAAACAATTTTAACAGCTATATCCGCAGGTGATATGACCGATACAAATAAAAATAAGGAAAGAGAAGGTTTTTTTAGGCAATCATTCTTATTTCATGATTTTACCGTCTACGGAGCAGCAAACTGTAAAATGTCCATTCAAGAAACATTTATAGCCGAAACTCACTTTTTCATTTGTGTGATTTTATCATTCTTTTATTAGATGCATAACTGTATTTTCCTTAGTCATTGTTCCTTTCATTTTAGTCTGTATTGTGAAATTCTGTTTTGGTAATGACAAAATTGCAGTCACTTCATGTGTTTCGGTAAAACTTGGCTCCTTTTTTGTTGTTCTAACTGACAAGTCTAACAAGTGTTGGAGCAGGCAGAATGATGAGGCCTGGGCACAGCAGGATTTAAAACTACACACAAATGTTCTGTGGAGAGTTTAGCTTTTGACATGCCAATAGCAAGCAATCTTGACATTGTTGACCTTTAAGGGGACGGAGAGTCCAAACTTAAGGAAAATATCATAGCTCAAAACTCAGTCAAAACTGTTATACAACAGACCAGTGGTTTTCAGACAGATATGAAACAGTTGACAATACAGGTACGTCTTTTGAATGAGATATCGTTCCGTTTGTGACCGAGGTAAGCCAAGAAGCTCTGAGGGCTTTGTTTTCCCTTTTCAATAAAGTTTTTTTAAAATACAGCATCGATTTGCAAGTTCAAACCTTTTTTCTCAATAGCGACTTCAAAGGAATTTCATACATGTGGTCCAACATCGTTACAAAACATATCCTGCAAGCTTTCTAACGATTGAAACAGTGCACTCTGTTTAAAATGCCTACAACTGATCTGTCAAAAACATTTATTTTCAATTCAGTGTGATATGTAGCTCAGTCCATCTCACGGCAATTAGAGAGAAGCAGATGACCAACACAAAAAGAATTGCTAATAAAGCTGCAAGCTGCGATTCCAAGCTCCAACCTTGATTTGAGTCATTCCACGTCCAGTTATTGTGCATTTAAAGAGATCCCTAGTGGTCAATTTGAATGAGACTTGCAGTGTATGTGTTGCTGGAAGTTTTGTGTTGATTGGACAAACATTTAGTCATTCATAGCCTGATTTGTGCTATATTACCTGCAGTTTGTTTGCATCTATAGCGCCCCCTGGTGTTCCATTTGAATGAAACTTTCAGGGCATGGTTCAGGTACTTATGAGGACATATCCTGAGAGATTTGTGACACTAATTTTCAAAATACAATAATACACTAACACAATACACTATGTCTACCAAAACACTGCAAACATGTCTCAAAATAATATAATTCTTCCTAAACATTAACACATGTTCTCTCCCAACAGGAACATTTAGTCATAAAAACACTAATATCAGCTGGAATTACAGAAACTGCATTATCTGTCAGGTCTGCCCTTATACAATAGATAATAGTATATTATATTGACCATAGATTGTTTTTTACACTGCAGTTTCTCTTCAAGCCTCTCTACATTTTTGTTTGGTTGGGTTTAGTAAATGCATGCATTTTGTTTCTCTTTATGCAAAAATTTAATACAAAAATGAACAAGCCATCTCAGAATAGCTTTATAGAATGTGTCACTGCCCGATGTGAGTCGAGTGCAGATTTGAGTCGCGTCACTTTGCAAAAAGTAGCCTACAAGGTGCAAACAAGAGGCAAACTGATTTCCATCTTCTGTCATTGTTTGTAAAAGTTTATTATTTCATGGATTTCACAAATTTCAGTATGACACGTTATGTCATAAACCAATTAAATCTGAGCGTGCGCGACTCACATCGGGCAGAGACAGAATGTACGGTTTATGAAAAAAGGGAAACAGAGACAAAATTGTCCTGATACTCTTCTTCCTCTCCCTCTTGCAGGAATTGCAGTTCATTTTTACTGTATTGTTCCTTTTCCACACAAAATCAGCCCAAATAGGTTCTCTTTTACTGTATGTACTACTGTAACATATCAGAATTAGCTTTGGCCAGCTTTGCGTAAACAAGGAATGTGACTTTAGTTACCCAGAGATGGGAAGTAACAAAATAATACTTCGTTACTGTACTCAAGTAGATTTTTCAGTTATTTTTACTTGGCGACTTTTTACTTTTACTCCTTACATTTTAACACGAATATTGATACTTTCTACTCCTTACATTTTACAAAACTGGCTCGTTACTTTAGTTTTGTACAAAAGGTTGTCTATCAGGTGTGATTGTGAGTGCATGTCAGAGAATAGCGCGGACATACCGCGAGCGGGCGCGCACGCCACACGGAGAAAAAAGTGAGAGAAAAGAAAAAGAGACTAGCTGTCCGGAGGATAATCAGTTGAGATCGTGTGCATCTTTGAGAACTGTGAGTCATATAACTGATGTTGTCAGTTCGTTTAAGCCTGTTGTTGTATTGGTCTATAGTTCTTGCAAATTTAAAAGTTAGCTTTTTTGTGTTCTTCACCTGTTACCTAGGTTACACCTGTTACCTAGGTTACACCTGGCTGTTGATTCGATATAATGGCGATTGTTGAACGTCCTTGCTCATTATGATAATGTAATTAATAGTGGGTTTATTGCTATTATTTACAAGCATATATGATTCCTATGCACTGTGTATGGTAGCCTTTGCAATGTTATTTCTTTTATTACCACACAAACAGCCATAGCAAAGCTTCCCACGCCCACACATCTGGAGCCAAGTTGGAAACCAGAATAGTTAGTTATTATTTTTGTGTCATCAATATACACAGACTTCTCACAAAATCACACTTGAAATCATATCTTGCTACTCAGTCAGAATCTTATTAACCTAGAGTCCCAGTCTCTGTCACAGTAAATAAGCTATATGTGTTAGGCCTATTGGCAGACATCCATTTAAAATGTAGCCATCGGCATATAAAGAGCCTTTTTTTCCATGTCCACTGTAGTTTCTCAGCGTGCTCTCTAGTAACATCTGTCTGGTCCAGGTAGCTTTCTCATTCTCAAGGCTACTTTTACTTTTATACTTTAAGTAAATTTTCAACAATCTACTTTGTTACTTTTACTTGAGTAATCAGTGATCAGTAATTTTACTTTTACCAGAGTATTTTTGAACACAATTATCTGTACTTCTACTTGAGTACGGGAAGTGAGTACTTTTGCCATCTCCGCTGTAATCCTTGCTGTCTAAGTCACTCACTTTCTGTAACATATAAAGAATACTGTGGTAAAAAAAAAAGATGGTCATGCAATTGAAAGAACCTCAACACCTAAGTGTTTTTCCCACGTACATGGGAATCAGCTGTGATTGATCTATTTGCATAACTTCAATCAGCTGTTTCTCTCATTTACAGTAACAATGGAATACATGTAAAATGCAGGGGATATATTTGTGTTTCAATTTACAATATGAACAGTTCATTTTGACTTTTAGTCATTTTGACTTTTTGTTTTCAAACATGATGTTATCTGTTTTGACATACACAAAGCATTTACAAATTTGTCAGTAAAATCCACTGTTTTGGTCTTGGTTGAGCTTGTTTGTAAAATATGTTCAAACATTTTTAATTTTGTGTTAACTGTATGTATTTTGCGTTAAGGAAACAAGAAATGTGTTAATTGTATAGCCTACAAAGACAGATGTTGTGCTAACTGTGTTAAGAGTTTAGGAAAGTTGTTAAAAGTATTGAAAGAATTGTCATTGCAATAATAAAAAACTGTTAACCAAACTTGTTCCATGCATATTTTACTGAGATCTCAAACTGAAAATGATCACAGACACAGATTTGTTCACTCAGACACACCTTTAAGCCCACATACGTCCAATAACACCATTTCTATTTTTTTCTGTTCTTCCTCAACCTGTCATTTCATTTGTTTCGTCTTTTTCTTGCTCAGCTTACTCTCGTCTCTCAAATGACTCAATTTCCTTCCTCTATTTCCCCTTGCACAATCTGTCTCTCACCTCACTTTCTTTCCTCAAAACATTTGGCTATAAAAAAGTAAGAAATAAAGATTATAGACTTTTCACCGTAGATTTTTTGATACAGTTATTTTGACTGATTGCTATGTGAACACCATATTCACTTTATTTTTTTCTATAGTATTCAAGTCCATCGCACAGTGAAAGAATTACATTTTCACTTAGTATTACAAATTCTACATTTAGTTTGACCATGACAAACTCTTCAGAATCAGAATGCAGATGATTTAGACGGGCTGGTCACACTCTGATTTCATTAAATACGCTTCACATATTCCCTTGCTTCATTAAAGACAGAGAGGTAGGTTAAAGATAGCACTATGCTAATAGGTTGCGTGTGAGACAGGGAAAGATCGAGGTAAACACAGAAAAGGGGAGGGGGGTGAGGAAGGTGGGTAATCGAGGCAGGATTCAGAAGTCATTAAGGTCAGTTAAGCTGAGGTCTCACATTGCAACTGTGAAACCTGGGTCATCAGTGCAGAGCTATTAACACCATGGAGAAAGGGCAAGAGAGCGTGTGTTTGTGTGTGTACTGTATAGGTCATTTATACTGTACATAAAGACGTTTATTAAAGGAAAAGGAAAGGAAAATCCTGAATAGATGCTGGACAAACAAAAAATGTAGATGCTTTGAAACAGGTGATGTGACAGGTCACTAAAAAGGCCATAAGTCAGTTCACATAATCACATTATGATCTGATCCCTTTCGATTTGAACCACATTTCCACTGCATGGCACAGCGTGGATCAACTTGACTCACTTGAAACCATTCTTTTTTGGTTTTCCATTGTCAGAAGTTATGGATGGTACCTGGTACCACATCGTCAAGGTTTCAAGTGAGCTGAATCGATAGCAAAAGGTGGTTAAAATACTGCAGACCACAGATTGGTCAGATAGAAGTCCTAGAAAAAACTATTTTAATCGCTACTGTCAATTAGTGATGGCCGAATGAAGCTTTGTGAACCAGTGTCTTTATTTTCTGAGCCCACTAGATGGCGCTCTTGGTTTTAAGAGAAAGGCCTAAGGCATTGCAATTCAGTGTATTCTCAACCAATTATTGAACAGAGAGCACCATCTAATGGGCTCAGAAAATAAAGACACTGGTTCACGAAGCTTCATTCGGCCATTGCTACTGTCAATAGCAACTAGGGGTATCACCGTCAAAGAATGTACATAGTTGAATCAGAATTGTCGACTGATGGTCAAATTGTGTGTTTGATTTGATTGTCGACTGATTGTCAAATCGCGTGTGTGTGTGTGTGTGTGTTTGTCTTGCTACAAAGACTGGATACAAGGGATGCGGTTTGGTGTGGGAAGCCCAAACATTATGTTAACATCCTGCTTTGCATTCACTCTCACCCTTCTACATTGTATACTGCGTCACAGACTTCCATAAAATATGAGCTGCAGCCACACAGTGTAATCAGATTTAATTTAAAAATAGGTTATAAAAAGGTTATTGGCAGTGTATAGACTGTATAGAGAAAGAGCGTTGTTGAGTTCTGATGGAAGATTGTGTATTTCAGATCACAGTTCTGGTTGGGGGATCTGAAAAAGGATTTTGCCACTGTGTAGTCATAGAAACATCCCTTCTTTTTGTAGCATGCAAAAGCCACAGAGTTGGGCATGTACTGAATTGAATCAGATTAATTCACAAGCAGAGGACTGCGATCATCACTGTATCCATTGCAATGACATTATCAAAAACCGCTGCTGAAATTCATATCGGCATTTGCATCTTTAAGGAGAGTGTGATTTGAGTAGGCCTATGTGTGAACATCTTTTGTGCATGAATGAGTCATCCCTCATTGTGTTAGTAGTGGTGTGAGATTGTATTTGACTTGTTAACCTTTAAGTGACAAATCAAAGTGGCAAGAGAAGGAAAGATTAGAAGACATGCATCTTGATCACTATTACTATTGCACTAAATGCTTGCTCTTGGGGGAATTATTGGAATTGTTGGGTCTTTGTTAGGGTTGTAACGATATTACACTCGGATCCAAAAACCTATGTCCAGATCCAATGCTACCACATCTGTAAATTATGTTATTATGTAAATTAGTATTAGTCCTTTTGGTGCCTTATTCCCGTTTTGTCTGGAAAATTCAGTTTACTGTAAAGACGATTAAAAGCGAAGGGGGGAGAAACACCGGTAACGATGGTTCAGTAAACTGCCGTTAGCGTCCTTAGCTTTGGAGTTAAGTGCTGACCGGGCTGGATGCTAGCTGGCTGGGGGCTGACTGTGGATGCCCACCAAGAAATAGCTAACGTTATAGACCTAGCATTGGCATTAGCTACTTGCTTGCCAACCAGCACCTTTACAGTAGGCACCAAAGCACTCGTCCTCTTCGGTCCCCCCTACAGGTTGGAAGCGGAACTGTCCATTACTGTTAACATTACCATTCATCTTATGTCTCAAGGGTGTATACTATCTGGGGTAGAGCTGAACCAAAATCAACAGAAAATTGATTTGCAACTATTTTGATAACCAAATTCAGTTTTTTTTCAATCAAAATGCCAAACATTCTCTTATTTTTACCTTTCAAATGTGAGGATTTGACGATTTTTTTGTCATTTATGATAGACTGAATATATTTGGGTTTATGATAAAAATAATCAATTTACATATGTCACCTTGGTCTCTGGGAAATCACTTTCATTGTGGCACAAGTCTCAGTATTAGAAACCTTAAAACCTTGGCAAGTAAATCAACCACCTGATTTAGGTTTAAATTACCCTTTAATTTACTATGCGCTCAAACTAAACAATATGTGTTTCTCAGTAACATTTCATTGGTTCATGGGCTGATGGATATTTGTCAAATAACTTAGTGAATTACCCAGTATCAGTGGCAGTCAGCCACAAAAAAATATTAAAAGACGAATGAAAGTGGGAAGGTGTCATCACTAAATATCTGGGGAGAACACTGGGTTTGACAATGATGTAGTAACATCAAACGTTTTTATTATTGTTCACACAAGCCGAAACAACATTCACAATGCCACCTGACAAAGAGCAACATGTTCTTCTTTTATTATTGAACCAATTACCTCATGCGTACTACTGACAGATGCCTTCATGAATTTCAAATGGTCTCCTGGACTCCCTCTGCTACCAGGCCTGAATCCGGTGAGTCGAAAGCTTGAGCATAAGAGTAACTGAAGCGTTTAAAGTGAAAACCCCAGTCATAAATTCTCACACCTACACTTTAATTTTAGACAAACATTTTTAAATATACATTAAAAATACACTTGCTAATGTTAGCACACATTGGATATATTGTAGCTTGGTTCCAGATCTCTGGATCGCCCCGGACTTATGCAAAATGTTTTCAAGCTAAAAATACATTCAATCTTTTTCCACAATTCTAGCTTTTCTACTCCACCTGGTATGTCTTTTTGCCATCTCCATCTGGTTTATGTGCATACAATACACGTAAAACAAGTGCACCTACCAACATAAATTGTCTTTCTGTGCCTTGAAACATTAGAAATTACAGCCCTGTAAGTCTGAAATTATTTTATTAAACAATTTTGGACAATTCTTCAAGACCCCAGATTACATTTAGTGATGTAATTTCCAATGCATCCAATGTCAATGTTTTCGTATGATTAAGGTAAAGAAGTCTGTTACATGAAGCAAACTCCAGTCTCCTGCACAATAATTTAACATGCTTTAGCCCATTCACCACCCTGCCCTAAAAATAACAATTCACCTTGATAAATATAGGCCCCACTACCTCCTACCTAACATTGGCATTGGATGTAAATTATGAGGTGTAGATTTGTCAAATATGGCTGCTAATTTAGGATTAATTTCCCTTTAGTCGAAAAAGTAGAAGTACCCCTCTGTATGCAGGTAGAAACCCGCCTTCCAATAGAGCCCATACTATATACTACTACAGAGCATTTACTATCTCTCCTTATTTGTCAGAATAAATTCTTTTCCTGGTGATATTAACAATAAATGTCTACTGAGCTTTCACTGCCTCCACATGTTTTATGGTTTAAGTTGAAATACTGTAAGCAGTGCTGCAATGGGCACCATGGGTGTGCTGCAACCATGACATTTAAAGGGCTCATAGAAATATATCCAAACACATTACAAGCTTTCCTTGTAAAGTTATAATCATTTCAGACAGCTTTTTATTAACAACGGAAGAGTCTTCCGATAGATAGAAAAATGTGGTTCCCATTTGAGTTGCAGTACCCCAAAGGATGTAAAGGAAGCATGGCAAACCACGTGAATTCATATTCAATGTTGTATAGCTAGTAAAAAACAGCAGATCAGGGGAAAAGCTCTTGATATACAGAGTATGAGGAGAAGTAATAGTCATTTGTATTGTCAATTTAGCTCACATGTATGCTGTATCATCTCACAGCAGTTGAAAGGCTTTTTCTGCATTACACAAGAAGCAATAAAAAGCAGACTTTTATTTTGAAGCCTGTTTCTCACAGATCAGCCCCACACACCTCCTCCCCATCCTTTTACAATGTCACATTAAAGTTGCACTTTGTAGGAATGCTTACTCAGTCATTGCACCATACTAAAAAAACTTGCATGTGCCCTGCAAAAAACATTTTCTATAGGGTTCTTTCATTTCGAAATCTGCATCGCTGTTTGTACAGTAAATATTTAAGGAGGTTGTGTCGTACTCTCAATGCACATCCTCATGGCTGTACAAACCTTACACTCCTGCATGAAGGAGCCATAAAAGTGAACATGATCACATTTTGCCATGCAATTTGTTAATCAAATCCAATCTACTCTAATTAAGTTTAATTAGAGTAGATTGGATCGACTTTGGAAGAAGCATAAATTCGTAGGGAACTTAATCTGTACTGTATTAACCCTTTCACATTAGTAGGAGGGTAACTATAATTTACTGTTCTCATGTAAGTATCGTAGCTCTGCCCCTATTATGCCATAATCAGGTTTTTGCATTACTAATTTTAAACCTCTGAAAAGATATTTCTCCTGTTATTTACACTCATTAATCTTAAAGTTAAGCCCTAAAACACTTTGTCCCATTCATTTTTTTCTTTTCTGTCCGGAATGGATGGTGGCTAATAGGTCTACTAATGTTGTTTTTATTTTTTGTGGCATTTTTAGGCCTTTATTCCTAACAGGACAGTTTTAGACATGGAAGGGGGAGAAAGGGAATGACAATGAGAAAGGGCCGCGGAACCTGAGGAAGAAAATTTGAAGATTGATTAGAGATATACAGGCTTTTGTGTATATTATACTACAGAAAGTGTTCCATAACTTGTGATTACACATCAGAAGTATTGGTGTATGTACATGCTGCACCATGGAATGTAAAACTTTACATTCTACCTAAATTGCCTAAAATGAATAGAAATGTACAGTATTTAGTTTCGGACTAGTCTGTTGATTCACTAATAATAATACCAAGTACACTTATGAATCACCCTATGCTCAACATGGCCAATCCATAGTAACTCCAAATTCAACTAGTAAATAAAACCTGCGTTTTTGCCAGACTGTCTGATGAGAGGCAGCCAACGCAGGTGTGGTTATGAATGCTCAACCAGCCGGTGCCTAAGTGTATTGGCATTATGCACAACTGTTTTAGACAATGGGAGCCCTGAAACATGCAAGCAATTTACAATATGCATGTCAAAGTTGTTGAGCTATTTTTTAGGGAGCCAATAATTCTTACAGGCTTCCCTTCAACTCATGCCTCCAGCTATCAACACTCTGACAGCCAAAACATGCTAAGTGCTTAGTGCTGTTGTGTTATTTATCGCACGCATGCACACACACACACGCACACACAGACACACACACCTCAAAAAAGTCCCCAATAAGCACATTTACATAAAAAATTTACATTTCTCCCTCATTTGTCCCCAAGGTGTATGTGTTTTTATTTATATTTTAAAAACATAACGGGAGGCACATGTTTACCACACAAACTAGAACCTGACCGATATATTAGTGGGCCGATATCAGGCATTTTCCGATCTATCGGTATCGGCATTTATAATGGCCGATTTAAAAAATAAAAAAAAAGAATATGTAATATACTGTATAATTAAAAAATAAAAACATTGTTGTTGCATAGTTTGTCCACCAGAGGGCACTCTACAACGTCCCTGTTGGCAACACTGATTATTTTTTTGTTAATGTGTTTTTGTTCAAAGAACTTTGAGTTTCATATCTTAAGTTTGTATTTTTATACATTTTATTTCAGAAATGTAATGTATTTAGATGTTCCTCTGTTCTGTTGTGACAATAAAACAAATTATTATATTATTTTAGTAACAACTCAAATAACTACAAATAACTAATGTTAGGGAAGTCTGTTTATGTTTTGTATGTATTCTTTTATTTATATATATATATATATATATATATATATTTTGGCATATCAGATTT
Source organism: Percina caprodes (assembly GCA_013375575.1). Lineage (NCBI taxonomy): Eukaryota > Metazoa > Chordata > Actinopteri > Perciformes > Percidae > Percina > Percina caprodes. The sequence goes on along the minus strand of JABXJD010000011.1, from coordinate 1,771,062 downwards.
TTAAATAACCAAATATTCGTATTGGTATCAGCCTTAAAAATCAGTCTCTAACACAAACACATGCATGCACATGTGGAACCATGAAAGCATACACAAACACAAAAAAACAGCCGTGTGGTTTGGTGGAGGACTAATAGGCTTTGATGTCAGCTCTTAGCCATCCACCTGGCAAAAGGAGGATTTCTGTCACATACAGTCATTCAATTTTGCATCCAGACCTCTAACTGACCCTTTATTTTAGACTGTGTTAGTGAGTCATGCTATGTAAATCAGGGCCTATGGACTATGTTCTCTCCCATTGCATACAGACACACACCCTACACTCCAATTTAACCTCTCAGTATTTCCATTTGTATTATTGACAGCAGTCAGAAAGGAGGAAATAGAAGACTGGATATAGATAAACTATCTGGCTCTGTGTCCACATACTTCAAAATTATATTCACTTTTGTGTTAAATAGGGCTGTAATGGATTTTGTTCTTGTGCTGCACTGTCACAATCCGGGTGTCACAGCAAACAGAATATATACGGTTTAGATCGATGCACAGCCAAAGTTCAAAAGTGTTAAGTTCCACCCAGAAACGTTTAGCAATATTTAGCACAACAAGCTGACAGGCGTGTGAGTCAATCACACTATGGCAAGCGCAAATAAAACACAGGAGCTGGTACGAAGAGAGTTGTGTAGAAGACAATTATAGCCAACATGCTAACGCACATGTGACGACATCATCCAGATGTGCAAATCAATACTCCTCCTAATGCACAAGTTTTATTATTTATTATTCTATTCATTTTGCATTTTCAATTTCACAGCATATCAGATGCTTTTCAATTTTGTAGCCTTTTGTGACCTGTTGCCTTTTGAGAAAGTGACCAGATACATTTTTCTTATTTTTTTTTTATAAAGAAATAGTTTACCGGAGTACTTCTGTGTACTGTTACATCCCTAGTGCTATGTAATTATCTCACAGTGTAGTGTATCTGCAGTTATTTTTGCAGGAAATAAATTTACATTACCATTTTGTAAAAGAAAACTGAATAAGACGCATTGCAATGAAAACAAAATTGTGACATTACTGCTAATTGAATGTAAAAAGAAGACCAAATGTTTTTCCAGTAAACTTCCTAAAGCTGTCTTACGAGGAGCAACCAGCTCCCGTATATATTTTCCGGATTGGATTGTGGGGCAATAGTGTCCACCAACAACACACTCAAAAACTAAGCCTGTAACAATTATTAAATAATTGTCTGACCTCAATTTTTTTACATAATCGCAATTATTTTGTAAAGCTGCAATTAAAGCATTAGAGCATTTTTTTATGAGCTTGGTCACACTATTGTTTGGATCCATCAAACATGTTTGCAATACCGGCAAATCATCATCTAACAGTAACATTACAGATACAATGGATTCCTTTTTTTTTTTTTAAACTACAAAAAAATGTTTTATGATAATAAAGAGGCGTGGTTCTTTTTTTAGGCTGTGAACCTGCATATCTGGGTCACATAACTGAAATATGAATTTATCCCGGGATTCATTTAAACTTAATTTGTTGGAAAAAAATAATAAATAAAAAAACATATTTCACTAAAAGAGACATTACATTATTAATCACAATTATTTCTGAGACAATTAATTGTCCAGCAAAATTTTGTTACATGAATTGTAATGGCTTATCAAAGGCCAAGCAGATATAGCATTGAAACTGGTTGTTGTGGGTCTACTGCCTTTTGTGTTTCGTGTCTCCCTTTTCCCTGTGTGTCTGTCTGTGTTGTTCATCTTCCTTGGAGGGGGCGTCCCTTACGAGGATCTGGGTCAAGAGGCGTGGCCACTCACCCCTGCTCTGTCAATCTGCACAGCTGTGTCACATCATCATCATCATCATCATCATCCATCACCTTCGTATATCAACCCGGGCTGACCACCTCTTCAGCGCCAGTTCGTTACCTACACCTCCGTGGTAACTAGGCCAGTACTTAGTCAACTTTTCCCTTTAACTTTGCTATTTACTTTTTTATTTTTACTTTCTGCCACAGATATCGCGTCCCGTCTCAACTCCTGTGCTGCTTCACCTGACTCTCTCCGTTTGGATTACCACCTACTCCGTCACCTCCTGCCGTGCTATGACTGTTATCAGTATTAAAACCTTTTGTTGCATTTTTTTATCATCTCCTGTGGTCCTTCTGTGTCTGGGTTCAAACCGAAACCCTAACACTGGTATATTTGAGTATATTTGTGACTATTACACACACACAATACATTCTCAAAAACTGAGGACCTCTGCACATGATCAGTGGCAGAATTGCATTGCATTCACTCTGACAAATTAGTAATTAAGTATTAACGTTTCAACTTAATATCTGCTTTTAAATCTCTTAAAACGGTTACTGTATGTTTTTTTTCTTAAATTATGGTATTCTTGTGTAACTCGTTTTCTATAAATGCCACCACAGCTGAGGCATCTTCAGAGAGATAGAGGAATGGATGGAGAAGTTGAAACACCCCAGTCTTCCTCTATTTAGTCCTATTAGTAGGATTGTAAAGTGTTGTATGCTTGCAAGTGTTTGTTGGAGTTTTGTGGATTAAACAGTCTTCACTGTGATAATGACGGCTGTCAAAAAGTTGAGTTACCAGTTACGGGAGACTGTGCTTCAATAGGGGTTTTGTATTTTGTATGTGCCTCTTTGCTCTTGTAATTTAAACAACAGGGTCAGTAGAGCAAATATTGGAGCACGGAGTTATTAATCTTTTAGTAGACAGCACCCCCCACCCACTCCTTTTAAATACCCTAATATTCCTCTGGTTATTTTATCAAATAGTTTGGTGCATTGTATTGTGGCCACTTAGAAATACTTATCGGGGTGTTTTAGCGTGGACACAAACAGCATGTAACCTAGAAACATTTAAAGATGCAAACAAATACGCAAGTGGATGCATGCAGCAGTGATACAGCCGAGAAATGCTCTCCCACTCCAACATTCATTCCACACTAATACAGATGCAACCACACACATTTAGTTTATGTGTGAATTTATTGGTGGCACACACACTGTTTGAGAAACAGGCAACATTTATTTATGGTTGACATTTCTTCTATCTTGTTGTCCGGATGTGGAATTTGTGGTGCCATGGAGGACTTTAATGCCAGTCTCTTCACACTAGTCTATTGGGAGCTCAGTCTACTTCATCTCTGTCTGGTGTGTCAGGACAGCTTCACCATGTGTATTCCTAATGCTCAAAGGATTGTCATTACACAAAGATCGGACCACTGTCAAACATCAATAAACCAAATATGAAACATGCTTTTATCTAGCTACACCGACTTGTCATTAGCGCTGGATGATAATTAAATAGTATATCTCTTTATTGCTCAATACAGCATGATGGTTATGTAACAAATCATAATATGTAACTTGCGTCATAATTTAGTGCCATATATATTCAAATAGCATAGTGGATGGATCAATGTCTGCATGTAGTCAATAACTAATCAAATCAAATAAAGAATAACTGATAATATTTCAACAATATGTATTGACTTATTTTCACATTCACTGGAGGAATTACAAATTATAAGTACTCTAATAATAAATAAATGTTCTTTTCTCATTTAAAATAAAGGGCCTGAATTAAAAAAAAAAATACATAAAAAATTGCATCTTACAATAAAGTGCAAAACTTTAGAATGAATAAATACAGTACGTGTTTGAGTTTGTTTGAGTTTCCCCATTTCTTCTTTTTTCTTAACTCCATTTCACATCTTAACAGTTTTAACCAATTTAATTTATTATTTACAATCCCTCTAGTTTAATGTAAGTGCAAATGGCAGTGAAGTCCTGACAGGACAAGCAACAGCTCACTTCTCTCACTGAACATGAGAAAGTGGGGGAGTGGGAGATAAGAGGGAAAAGGAGGTGTTAAAGCTGTTCAGTTAAGATGTGTTGAAATTGTTTTTAAAATTGGTTGAGACCGTTAAGATGTGAAGTGGCGTTGACAAAAACAACGAAAAGGGGAAACGCATGCCACCTTTTTCATTTCATCTTTCTTAAGCAATTTATTGTTTTCAAAAAGCACTTTTATGTATTTTATCAAATTTTAAATTAATTTTTTTAATATAATTTTTAAAAAAATATATAATTAGAGTATGTCCTATTTGTAATCCCTCCAAACTGCCAATATTGTTGAAATATTATTGAATTGTATATCTTTGTTGGATTTTTAGTTGCTGAATACATACAGACATTGATACTATTTGGCTACTTCAATTACGGCATCAAATAACTCAAGTTATGAAAACCAGCATTTGTAGCAAATAATTCCTCTCTCTCCCCCCCCATATTTCCCGTCTGTCTCTAGTCTATTGTCAAACAAAAGCAAAAAATCCTCTTAAGTTACTTCTGAAATACAACTTTACCATATTTAACCTCTGCTACTTGTCAGCCAAGACATTTTCTATTTTTGTCCCTCTATTTCACAACAAGCTGGCTCTTTTCCCTAAAAGGCTCAGCAGCAACCTGCCAGATGTGTTAAAGGAGCGCTGGGTTACTCCAATTGAACATGATGAACACTCTTATCACAGAGGCTGGATAAGATAAATACAACATAAGACAAATATGCTTTGAAGGCTGTGTAATCTACAATAAAAACATACAGAAATATGTACGTTCGCTGACATATTTGTATTTTGTCTTAGATAATTATAATTTCACATTACATACAATAGTATAATGTTTAAAAATGGTAACTGACAGATCTCTTTTCAAGTGCCTTTTTAATTGAATCAGTCAAGAGCGACACCTGCAGCCCTACGTAAGGGATAATGTTGGGTAAGCCATTCATTATTGTGAATTAGAACACCGACAGGTTAAGGCAGGACACTAACTCAAAGCGGAGGGGTCTTGAATCAGCTTAAAAAGTTTAATTCGCAATAATAGATATGCTTGGCTTGCTCTACATTATACTGCTTTTTACATATTACACGGCTTATTACATGGCTTATTACACGGCTACTCATACAGAGGTTCCCAGCTGATGACGCCTGCGTCCCAGTCGCGACGGTTACCTTTACCACTGATGAGCACTGCTCTCTGGCAGAAGCCAGGTCGCTCAGGTGAGTGAGCTAACCATGATGGCGCTAACCAATGCTCTGTTTGACCTGTTGCCAATAATTCTGTTAGCGATCCCCATTACTCCATCCTGTCTCCTTTTGTGATAATATCAGCGCTATGAGCACATATTTTAATTTAAAAACGTTTTTTTTTTTTAAATGTAAAAATGGTCCATCAGAGTCTATGATCAGAACATCGTCCATGGCAACATACTGTACTATTTAGCAACCATTTGTTATACAGAAATAACAGACCGCAGAATTCTGTGACCAATTGGAATCAAGTATTAAACCAAGGCATGTAATGATTAACAATAATATATCAAATAATTACTGTATGCAAAAATGCTTTACCTACATTGTACAGATGAGCAACACACTGAAATAGGTCAAAGAACTGTGCATGGTGAACATATAACAGTGACAACCTTGCTTTTTCTTTGTTTGGATAGAGTATTCATAGCATTTCGAAAATGTATCGTCTTGCGTGTCCCAATTCCTGAGTTTTGTTGTGTGGGGATGGGTATAAACTTTTTGTTACTATTGCCATTGAATCTGTAGTGAAAACAGAGACAGTGAAATGTGGGGCAACCGTTGCCTGCCAATAAATAATAGGGCTGTCAATCAATTAAAATATTTAAATCACGATTAATCGTATGATTGCCCATAGTTAACTTGCAATTAATTGCAAATAAATTACACATTTTGTATTGGTTTAAAATGTAATACAAGTTTTAAAAATTTTCAAATTTAAAAAAAAAAGAAGCAAAATTATACTTTAATTCCGTCCTTGTCACAGTATTTCCATTTTGGTTTGGTCTTGGCTATAAGAAATACCCATAATGCCATAATTATCATAAAGGGCACTCCATCAGGATTTTTGGGGTTGATCACTTATCACTTGAAGCAGTATCAGCCAATATAAACCAAAGTAAAGAAATTTGTGTTTGGTAGATCATTTCTCTGTGGTAACAATGCTTTTTGGCAATTAATCTTATACCGTTGGAAAGCCTGTTTAGTTCCTTTCAAATGGTGCTCCAGTTGTAAAGAACAGCATTTGTGGGATGAGCAGCAAGGCTAAGTATGTGGGTTGCGCCCATGAAAAACTCTCTGCCACGGCAAATACATCAACAAATAAAGTATGAAACAAGCACATTTTCAACAACAGATCTCTATTGTTGAAGTTGACCTTCATACAATTTGTTTTGTTCAATCACCTGGGGCCTCATGTATAAGAGACTGTGCAGCTTTCATACAAGAAGATGGTGTACAACCAAAACTTGAAAAGTACCTACGCACAGAAATATTCACATGTATAAAACCAGGTGTACGCCAGGTACTGCACACCTTTCTTTTATACATCACAATCAACGTGAAATTGAGAGCACATGAATGAGCCACCAACCCCAACTTGCCTCCTAAAAATGGATTAAGCGATATGGAAATTACTATAAATGCGCCCCCGACGTCATTCTTTGTCCAATCCAATTTGATGAGGTGCTGATTGTGGAGGTGGATTTATTTTGTGTTAGTGTTAGTAGGCTCAGTGAATTGAGTCCAGCGCAAGGGAGATCCGACTCAGAGGAGGAGAGGTGACAGTGCGTACGGATCTGCTGCCCCGCAAATGGACGAAATAATGACATTGTAAATAGGACTACAGTAACAGAAATATGTGCAGAATTAAGACAGTCAAGATGGCCCAGCATTTGGTGGACCAGGTACACCTTGTTCACTTAACCTACAAATCATCCACAAAATCAATTACACATCACATGCCCACCCGACACAGCATTTGTTCCTGGGGAGATGGATCCGTGCGCCCCATCTCCTGTGCACCATGGATTTCTGAGCCTCAGCAACTACAGACTCATAGACACTATTGCATTTTTCCTAAGTACTTTAAGTGGATTTATCATTCATTTCCCATCCTCATGTTTAACAGAGGTTAAGTAGCCTGAAAATTAAATGGTTAATAGTTTGAAAAATGTGAAACATTATGCACATAAATGATCAAACTTTTATGGAGTATTAGCAGATATAATTATTTGTAAAGGTTAGGATAGCTGATTGGTCAGGGGATATGACCTGTATAAATGGGGTTACGTCACGGGGGAATTTTGGAAATTAAACTGCACGCCAACCGGAGCAGAGATTGAGTGGATTAGGCTAGATCAAAATGTAAATGTGTTAATAAGATAGAGATAAGTATTTTTGCTTGTTATTGTTGATTCAGATTTTAGATTACAGGAGGTGGTCCACAAAACCCCAGCTATATGTGCGGAACAATGGGATGTCAGAGCAGAGGGTTTATTTTTTAGAAACAAAGGGACTTCGGACTGTTGGGCTGTATGACCAAAGGGAATTTTTCGGGTTATTGAGAGGTTGGAACAATGGATCAATTGGAGAAATTACATGGCAGTGTTTATATGTGTGGCATTTATTCTGTTTGGGAAATCCCACGGTCTCTACAAAGATAACGTAACGTTTGCAATAAAGTTAGCTCATGTTTGCTGGCTGAATAAACGGTCCAGAAATAGTCTTGCTTCGAGTTCGCAGACTGCTAAATATATTAATGGGAAATTTATTTTTTCATCAGATATACAGTACAGTCATAGTAGCGTTAATGTTACTCACTTGTGTGGATGCAGCTGACAGCAGCCCCTACCTGGGTGAACTTAATTCATAGGACTGACCGCGACTGGGCAGGGTCTTATGTTAAGAAATGTTTGGTTGATAAGGGACAAGGATAAGGGACAATGGTGGTCTTAACGACGGAAATAAATATGTCATCACTGTTGTTGCTTGCATTGTTAATTAACGTTAGTGAGCAAACACCAGTCAGTTAAATGTAGCTAACTTTAGCAAACATTAGTTATTACCTTTAACCAGGTCTGGCTGCTTTAGCATAAGGATGTAAATAACCCAACATTGCCAACAACCCTACTATAAGAAACTTGTACCTGAACTTTATAAGTAAAACTTCATATTATCAGAATAAATGATCATTTTAATGATATAATGCCCATACAAGAATGTGAAAATAAAAATTGGATTATTGCATTTTCATTTAAATTTTGGAAAAGGATAATGCTATTGTGGAATTACATTTTCACATTTACATTATCATTTGAATTTAGTCTCATAAAGGCTTCCATACTAACCCCTAACCCTCGCTGCTCCTCCTCAGTCAGAAGTGACAGAGAGAGATGGGGCAGTGCCTTTAATGGCAGCTTGCTTAAAAGCTCTGTAAAGCAACTGTAGGCTCATCACTATCTTTTACACTGTCTTTATATTGCCATTTCATACATATAAAACTGTGGAAATGTAAGATGCAGGCCTAGTTGTCATCATTCAGTAAAGTTTTACCCAGTGGGCCTGGGACATACAAACTATGCACATTGAAACCACTGTTAGGCCATTTCCCAACATAAACATAAACTGGTATTTTCTTCTTTTTTTTTTATTTAATGCAACTTATTTACAACAACCACACACTCACATGATGATGCACAAGCCATATTTAGTCAGTGGGACACAAACCATTATATTGCAGCTGTTGTTTGTTGTCAGAACAGTCTTACCTTCCTTTTAATGATCACAATGTGCAGCATAAATTCAATAGTGCCATATACTCCCACAGCAGAAACATTTTTTGGGGTAAATATTTATCACTGCCATTAACCTTCAAGGCAAGATTATAACTTTCAGGTCATGGCTGTTTCTCATAAATATTGTGCATACTATGGTTATATGTGGTTTGAAATTATTCTGCTAGTAGAAAATTGAGACAATACTAGTAAAAATTGTGCTATTTTCAGCCCATTTATCTCTGTGTCCCCAGATTGAATCCAGGGGTGGAGAGGAGGGGTTTGGCCGTGCTCTGACCGACATTAGCATTCCTTCAATGAGACCACTGTATTGGCACAGCACGGGTCCTAACATCGACAACAAAATAATAACACATAAAAAGACACAGGATTGTCTGGCAAAAAGGGGAACCTGGATCTACATCACAATGCAACCTAATAAATTATGTGCAAATGCACATTAGCGCTAGAATTTGCCAAAGTTGTACACCATCAAATCCCACTCATAGTGGCTTTAACTTTTCACTGACCACACTAAGCAAAATACTGGACAACAATGTATAAGTTGAGTTTTTCCTAGCACAGGATTTGGCAAGTCAATGGATTATACACTACCTCACTGGAAACACCTTCCTACCTCATCTATACGATGTGAGCAATTGTTTATAAGTTGTTATGGTAATAAGTACATAACCTTTTAAAGAAATAGCAGACAGTTTAATAAACTTGTTTTTGAGAAAAGGTCCTATCCTCATTCAGTAGTGCTTGCATTAAAACTGCTGGCTTTGGGCGGCCGGATAGCTCAGTTGGTAGAGTGGTCGTCCAAATATAGGGGTGTACTCAATGCAGCGGGCCTGGTGTTTGACTCTGACCTGCGGCCCTTTGCAGCATGTCATTCTGTGTTTTATGGTAAATCACACCACCAGTCAAATCTGAAAATGTTTTGAAACTAATTGCATGAAGAAGCTTCAAGATCTGGCCAGCTATTTTTTCAAATCAGACAGTTGATCACAGACCAATGAGACGGATGACACGCAAGTATACTTTTTCTTTCTTAAGAGATAAATATTCAACATTTACTCTATATGGAATTGCAAACAAATCTAGGTTTGGCTTCTAACACATGCTTTTGAAATGAAAAAAATTAAAAGTAAAATTAATAATTGTAGATATGCTGCTGTTGTGCAATAGCAACAATCTGCAGAAGCCCATAATTATGTTCAAATTTGTCATTTCATCTTTGGAACACCATCACACACCAGCCTGTTGAATTATGATAACTGATAACTAGAGAAGTGTAATGTTGGGTTGCAGGGTGGTTATGAATAGATTTAATGAGGTGTGCTCTCACAATTTTTGTAATAAGCTGTACAGCTGCTTTGTGACTACTACTCCTCCCACATTCCTTGAGTCAACTGTGCAGTTCCTGTAGGCACAAAGGGCAAATAATAAGTGAGAGGAGGGAGGGTGAGACAGTACCAACACAGGAAAGAATCTACTTTGAAATAAACAGCATTATGAAAAACAGCTTTTGTTACTACAAAGAACTACTACAAACTGTTATCTTTTCTGTGACTGTTATTGCCACTCTTCATTCTAACCCCAACCGGTCGCCCACCAAGAGCCTGGGTCTGTCCCAGGTTTCTTCCTAAAAGGAAGTTTTTCCTCGCCACTGTCGCACTGTTGCTTGCTCTGGAGGGAACTACTAGAACTGTTGGGTCCTTGTAAATTCTGGAGTGTAGTCTAGACCTACTCTATCTGGTCTAGACCTACTCTATCTGTAAAGTGTCTTGAGATAACTCTTGTTATGAATTGATACTATAAATAAAATTGAATTGAAAAATTGAATTGAATTGAATTGAATACTTTAAATTATACTTTCTATACTCATGACATCAAGCTTCCTTACATTTCAGTGGTCTCACATTGCCGGACCTATGACCAGAGTGCTGTGTCAGCACTGGAGTATGGTCTGGTTGCACAAGTTAACATTCTGGTGTAGGGGGGGCACACTGTGGGTTGTTTGTATTTTCAACCAACCACAATTGTTTTGTGAGTATATGTTTGTTTTGTTATTAAGTAGTCCCATTTTAATACTGAAATCAATTGATCAATGGTCTATACAACTTTACAAAATGGTAAAATTAGGCTGACCACAGTTTTCCAGAGCCCAAGGTAACATCTTCATATTGTTTGTTTTGGCCAACCAACAGTCCAAACCTCAAAGACATTAAGTTTACTGTAATGTATGACTATGAAAATAAGAAGATTGTACTTCAGAAGTAGGAACAGGACATTTTTGGCATTTTCTTTTAAAGAATTACTTTAACTACTGAGCCATTAAACAGATAATCAACTGATCATTTCAGTTTAAGTTTTACTGATTCCGACTAATGCAGTATAATCAGGGCTTGCTTTATTGGTCGATCATGACATATTACTAGACCGATTGGAAAACTGGGTTGGCGTTTCGGGCTCAGTCCTAAACTGGTTTGAATCCTATATAAAGAATAGGGACTACTTTGTGACAATATGACATGTGGAGTTCCCCAAGGCTCTGTTCTGGGGCCTCTTCTGTTTAACATCTACATGCTTCCACTGGCTCAGATTATGGAAAACAACAAAATAAGTTACCATAGTTAAGCGGATGACACACAAATTTATATAACCTTATTGCAAGTATGTGAATTGAACAAATTAATGACTGGATGTGCCAGAACTTTCTTAAATTAAATGAAAAGAAAAAAAACCTGAGGTGGTTGTTTTTGGAGAAGAGGAATGATTAAAAGTCTGCGCTCAACTTCAAACAACACTTTTAAAAGCAAAAAACAAATCCAGAATTCTTGGTGTAGTCATGGACTCAGACTTGAATTTCAACGGCCACATTAAGACAATTATAAAGTCTGCATATTATCACTTTAAGAATATATCAAGGGTTGAAGGACTTATGTCTCTGCATGCTTTTATGTTCAGTAGACTTGACTACTGTAACGGTGTCTTTACAGGTCTCCCTAAAAAAAAAAAAAAAAAATCAACCAGGAAGCTACAGCTGATTCAGAACGCTGCTGCTCGAGTCCTTACTAACACCAAGAAAGTGGATCACATCACTCCAGCTCTAAAGTCTTTATACTGGCTTCCTGTGCCTCAAAGAAATTTTTGCTAGTTTATAAATAACAAAAACGGTTTAGGGCCAAAATACATTTCTGATCTGCTACTACACTATGACCCCCCCAGACCTCTCAGGTCATCTGGGACAGGTCTGCTTTCTGTCCCCAGAGTCAGAACTAAACAGGGGGAAGCAGCGTTCAGGTTTTATGCACCACATATCTAGAACAAACTCCCAGAAAACTGCAGGTCCGCTGCAACTCTCAGTTCTTTTAAATCAAGCCTGAAGACCTCTCTTTTTTATGTTGCTTTTCTTTAAATGATTACTCATTTCTTATACTGAAGTTGATTTTTGTTGAAACTGTATGACCAACAAGGGTAAGATCAAAATTAAATGAATTGATTAGACAGTGATTTGACGGTTCTGATGAACACTCCTAAACAATCACGCGACGAAGAGAGTAAATTATTTTCATTATTGTTGGCTGAAACAAACATTGAAGTGAACTGAGTAACTTGGTGCCTTTTGGGATGTTATTGTTTAACAAGTTGTGAGATTAGGGTTGTAGCCATTCTGGGGGTATTTCTGGACAGGAAACAAACATTTGAGAATTTCTCCAACATCATATATTTTATGGTAAAATCTACAAGAAACAGTTGGAGCTGTTCAAGATTTTGCAAAGTTTGCCATGATAAAACTAAGCCTTATAGTGACAACTATATTGTAGTGTAAAGAAAAGTACTTCCACTCTTGGTTATGGGTAACCAGGGTATTAAGTCACATGATCCTGTGGGGCCCGTGGTGGATGACATGGTATAAAATGCCCACCGTATTGGTCAACAATGTTTAGTTTTCCACAAAATGGTTCATTGAGTACAGGAAAATTGACAGGTCCGCCACAACTCTGATCTTTTAAATCAAGGCTGAAGACCTTTCTTTTTGATGTTGCCTTTATTTGAATAATTGTTAATTTCCTATACTGAAGTTGCATTGTTAAAAATTTAAGAAAATCAGAACTTTAATCTTTAATTTCTTATACTGCACTGTTACTTTTAGTCTCATATACTGTTTTTAATTTCTTATTCGTTTTTAACTGCTCTTTTTGCTAAAATGGGCTATATGTTATGGTACGGCAAAATGGAGGACCCAAACGCAGAGAACCAGGAGGCAGGCAAACGTACAAACGGGTTTATTTAAACATTCCAGGAAAACACACAAATCTCAAAGCACAAAAGGCAAGCAGTCCAAAACAGGCCCAGGGGAAGCCAAAGTCAACAACAGGTAACAACACAGGTAAAAACTCACAGGGAATATAGGGAGAACGGCTGGAACGCAGACAAGGACGTCTTCACAAGACACAAGGATCTAACAAGAGGCAAAGGGAACACAGGGGTTAAATACATGAGGTAATGAGATAACAGGGAACAGGTGAGACATCAGGTGACCCACATTAGGGCGGGGCAGGACAATCAGACAGACAAACGTAAAGCTGGGCAAGACGAGACAGAACAGGAAACCAGACTACCAACATAAAACAGGAAAGGGGGACAAACAGACACCTACCGGGGAAACACAGGACAGAGAAACACACACAAAACCGAGGAGAAAACTAAGAAATAAACACAAGGAAGCGAGACAGGAAAAAATAACCCCAATAAAAACCCCAAACCATAACACTATACAAATAAAGCTGCCTTGCCTTACCGCCCCTTGTCTTATTCAACAGGCAAAGAAGTCCTCCCCATAACTACAATGTCAAGTAGCAAATGTTATAATGGCATAAACATGTAAGTTGTGGACATCTTCATAAACAATTCATAAGGAGTTAGAAAATAAAGACAATCACAGGACATAAGTAGCATTAAAACAGGTGCATGAGGTAGAAAACCATAATCATTGTGCCAAAAAAAATATGTTAATATGCCTATGTGGAAAGTGTATGTGTACAACATGGATGGAAATTAGTATAGAACCCACTGTCTGTAGAAAATGAAGACTGTACCACAATTCCTTCCACCCTGTTGTTTCCATAGAAACAACATGGACTTTAATGACGAAGAACGAAGTGGGATGGCAGCAGTCCATGTTAACTGATTAACATTCTAATACATTCATTTTAAACAATTAGCAAGAGAACACGATAAAATAAAAGCTTATCTGAATGCACATAAATAAATAGGCTAGGTATTCACAAACACGCAGGGTTCTGCACAGCAAACAGCACCATCAGAACTTTCTTTTGACCCACACGTTCCGGTCTATAGTGCCTGGGCCGTAGCATGTAGCTTCATAAAAAGCTAGGGCATGTACTAATTTTGCCCTCCCCATTTGTTTAGTTGCTTTTCAGTATTTCTATCTCTTCTCTCTCTCTGTACTCTTAGTTTGTCTCTTGTTGTGAGGTAAGCTATAAAAAAAGCTAAAAAAAGTTAAATGCCATATTTTGCATGCTGGTAATGGGCTAATTTTATGCAACATTACCCCTTTACACAGCCATTGTTTTTTTTACTGATTCATTCCAGTTTTACACATTTAGAGTAGTAGAGAATGTGTAGCCTATGCGCAAATTGCACATTCACTACCAAGATCAGCACAGGTTGGGAATACTGACATTGATTTGTGTCCACTAATGGACAGAAGTTGCAAATGTAATCTAGTCCTTTTATACAACAATTACTTATCAGTAGTAACACAGAGTGCATTATGTCTTTAAAGAGCCTTTATATATTTATATTTTATACTCCTTCAGCATAATATTTGTACTATTTAGGTCAACTATATTAGGTTTACATGCTTTGATGTTCAAAAAAGACATGATGTTTCTCATACTGCCCAATGCTGCAGCTCCTCTGACTAAAACACTGTGAGCTTCTGGCCTGCCTTCCTGAAAAGTCTAGTCTGCTCCGATTGGTCAGCTGTCCCACTCGGAATTTGGTTGACCAATCACAACAAACAAGCCAATAGGTGGGGCTGTGCTTGCTCAGGCAGCACCTTTGAGCAACACACATGGAAAAACTAGGCTGGCATTCTCAGATAGTGACATCACATTCAAACAGGAATGTGGGTCAGGCGTTTCAGAAAGTTTCAGAAAAACTGCTGTCTATGAGAGAGGAAATGAAATCTGTTTTTTGTACTGTCTACATCTATTAAATACACAAACATGTGAGAAATACAAAAAAAGCATAATAAGGTCTCTTTAATTAAGCCCTTTGATAGTTAACTTGAAAACATTTTCTCATGCATTCACCCAACAATGAGGAGCAAAGGCTACACTCTGGATCCTGAATCTTGAAAAAGCTTACATTCAGTTGTATACTCGCAAAGGCATTAAAGAGCCCCTATTATGCTTTCTGGATTTCTTTATGTGTTATATAGTATGTAATGGATGTATATACAAAAACATTTCACTCCTAATGGAGCTTTCTCTCCCACAAATTGCACTTTTTCTCAACTGTCTGAAACGGAGGCAATTTCTTTAAAAGCTCGGCTTCCCCTAAAATTTCAAAAAATAAATGGTCAAATATGTACTATTGTGTTAACATTTTATTGACTAAAAATGTGATCATCACTTCAGTTGGGCTGATTTGAACAGTTTTTTTCAGTGCTTCAAAAGTAGATGGTCATTGGATAAATCCTGCAATTATGTTCCACCCACGGACTCTCAGCGTCTCTGGGGGTGAATAGAGGAGTGGGCTAGCCTGAACTCCGAGCTTCTGTGTGACGATTGGAGGGTCTGTCAAAAGACTGCATCTCCTTTTGATTGACAGTGATTTTGTATTATAAAATGTCGCCGAAGCTTTTTGATCTCAGTCCCATCGCGGATTTTGCAACTATAATCAAAAGACAAACTGCTGTAACATATTTCTTGGTATTTGTTTGGTGAAATTGCTCAGCAATTTTCATCATACATTTCATACACCACATTCCTTGTTTCAGTTTAACCTAATTCATAATCCCCTAATGATCTGAGGCTGCTAGGACACCCACTCCTCAAACCTCACCGAGCCTACAGTACAGATGAGTGTAGGGCTGGGCAATAAAACAATCTGTAAACAGGATTGCAATAAAATTCATGTCAATAAGGTTAAGCTTTGGACATACTGTATTTACCCAATAACAACTGCCAGAGGTTGGCTCTTGGGTTTGCCAGGCACGCCTACTTCCTAATTTGAGTGTTTGTCTGTTGCCCGTGTCAAAGTGTGTATCCTCTCAAGCTGAATACATTGCTGATAAAAAGGATTACACAACATCAGTTGTGGGAAAACGGTTCAGATTTCACAAAAAAAATAAGGAACACAACCAATCTTTCTTCACAACTAACACCTGAACCACACAGAGAGTTTAAAAATGAGGACTCATGCTGGCCCGAGTCAACACACACACAGCCTGCAGGTTAAAAGTAGTACCGTTAGTCTGTCTGCTGTTAACAGCGCTAACCTTAGCTGTGCTGTAGCTGCAGAACCAAAACAACAACCAATCCTGTTGTCTTTTGTGGCCATTGCCCCATATAAAAATATAAGCGCTATTTCTTATTGTATAGCGAAGACACTTATTTACACATGCACTTGTTTACTTCGTTTGGTTTTGTGCTACACATTTTTTAGATGCTTTTTGTGGCAGAGTTTACATTTGCCATGTTGCTTATAATGTAAGAAGTTTTAGATTGTTTATAAAATCAAAAGAAATTTAGCCAAAACCAACTGCCCACTTAGTTTGCACTTGTTTATTTTGCAGAAACAAAAAATGCAAAAATATATATATTAAATATTTGCCACAGTTAGTGGGGCTGGATGGGGGTTGCAACAGCTAAGTAAAAATGCACAAATGCCCATATTTTCTTACTCCATTTCAATCTTAAGCTTAATTTTTTTTAAACTAGTCTTGTTTTTGAAGCAACCCTTTGCATTACTTGCATACTGCATTAAAGAATAGGCCAGACTAATTAACAGTCAAAAGCCCAAAGATATTGAATTGAGAATTATATAAAACAGCACAACCTCACTCATTTCTTTCAGCATTACAAAGGAGTTGCATATAAACATAACTCTTTTTTTTTGGGGATTTGTTTAAATTTGACCTCCAGCAACATAGTGTTCATCCTTGTGGGACTGTGTGCCTCCTCATCTATGGTAGTTATTCTTTTTTGACTTAGGCAGGCTGCAGAGTTGATAAAGACTCACAGCTCTGTCCGATGGGACACTTGAGGGCAGGGCAAGGGCAGAGGTGCTTCCCTGCTTGCCCTCTGTCTCTCATTCCTCCCTCTACTTAGATCAATAACAAGCTCCTTAGCCACAGGTGCTCTCCAGGGAGACAGACCTGGAGCCTTCCCTCCTCAGCTCATTGTCTGTTGCTAACTCTGGCTGAGCCACGCATTCAAGCCTGACCGGTGCACACAGCCCCTAGCCCTCTGAGGAGATGGAACACACAGTATGCAGGATATACACAGAGCATTTTGTCCAAATGTGGACATGCATGCATGCACACTTCACATCTAAATCTCTCTCTCGCTCACACACACACACACACACACACACACACACACACACACACACACACACACACACAGTCATAAGATGGTTTCATTGTAAAAACATCATGTGACACGAGCACAACACCAGAGAAGATTAAGTAGAAATATTACAGTCTGGTTAATAATTCAAGTGATGTTAGGACTTTTATTACTAGTATGATGAGTGAATGGTTCTTTCCATTTTAAAAATCAAATTCAATGCTTTTTAAGAACTTTTTAAGCGCATTGCAGCCCATGTTAAGTGAATAGGAAAAATATTTTGTGAACCGGGCTGCAATATAACTCTATAGGACAAATGTTTAGAGTCAGTTTGCATCTACTAAGTGCTGTTGTTTGCTCAGATAATAATTCTAAGTGATTGACAACATTATGGAAAGGATCCCTACAAAGATAGACCTTTTTGTTAAAGAGTAAGATCCTTTGTTTGACATGAAACAGCCCAAAATCACCATCGCCAAACTTGCTTGTTGATTTTTCAGCACCCAAGGTTGCCTTTTGGTACCATTATACTCCTATAAAGGTAAAGCTTATATTTTCAGTTTAAATACTGGGAATGTATTTTTGCAGAAATATAAATATTGCCTCTAGTGAGTCTTCAGTCAGAAACAGTATTCAAACTGCACACTATATACTGTATACTATACTGTTTGATATCAAGCCAAACACCGGAACAGATAGGTATATAAAATTTTACCACTAATTGTCACACTTGTCTGAGCCACTACTGAGTGAGACTGATGAGAAAGTTCATAATGAGAGTGTAGTGACGCGGTTCACATGGTGCGCACAATCTAAGTTTTGGTGAAACGTGTGCATGTTCAAAAGTTGTTTTAGTCGTGCAGGAGAGAACTCAGACTGGCCAGATGGTCTAGGTAGCGGTCTTGATTTACCCTTCAGAGATCTGAGGAGCAGTTAACCATATTTCTCAGAAATCAACCAGACTTTAGAATGGCAACACAAAAAGGTGACGGACATCCGGCTGAAAATGAGGCCCATCCGGCGGAACCTATGGCGGCACCGAAACAATCCAGTAAATAAATTATTGTTGATATAGACTACTGCACAGATAACAGGAACATTGTTTTATTCCTTGGCTTTGTTCACAAAGATACCACTGGGGTTTTGTTTTAAGTTAATAGGAAACAAACAGTTGTGTTGGTCTTCTGGTTAGGCAGGGAAGATGCTGTGAGGCCTTACACTAAGGCCAACTGTAGCTGCAGACTGTAATCTATGAATGTTTGTTAATGGTACAATGGTGGAATACTGGAAGATCTTAACAGACTACCAGTATTTTTAATGCCACTAAAATGAATGTAAGCAATGTTAAAGGGTAATTGATAAGGGTGTCACAATTTTGATATTAAATCAAAATTGATCAAAATTAATTCACAATCTGAAATATTGAATTAAAAAATGGAATCATTGATTTTACCACGCTCCTACATCACGTACAGTCAGCTTGTTAAGCAGCCACACAAGCCCCCCCAGGAACAGTGGCATGTTTCAATGCAACCATAGGCATAGTGGCCAACGGTGGAAGTGCACCCCTCTGACCAAGAAAAACTTTTCCCTGAGACTTTGCATGGCAAAAGAAACGTCTATATTTTCAGCAGATCATTTTTTTGGGTACATCAATTTACCAGCCCGAACACTTAAAGGGTCCTGGTTTAAAACGTCACGTTTAAACATTTAAACATCGCAGCCGAATCCAGAGTTATTAAATAAGGCATGATGAACACGCACAATGAACGCGAGCAGACCCGCGGGACTGTGCCCGCCCACGTTGCCTTGCACCTTCCATTTCACGTTCTGTCAAGCGGAAAAAACACACAAGTTAAAGTTCTGCGAGTGGTATCAACAGTCACAGCCAGTCAAAAGAAAATATAGAATGGACACTGGCAACAAAAGCAGATGCAAGAGACCCATCAACAGAACTTCTCTTTCACTGAAGTCTCCAGTGTGGAAATACTGAGTTTGCGTGGTGGACAAAAAAAAACCATAGCTTTCAAGCTCTGCTATGTGCTATATTAAACCAACAACAACACACACTACTCAAGTTCAAGTTCTTTATTTGTCCCCGAGGGGGCGATTCATTTTGCTGCAGTAGCAAAGAAATTGACATACAGTACATGACAACAAAGACGACAACATCAATTAAAAATACAGTATCAGACCAAATGGGGAAATAAATACCACATTAAAAGTTAAAAGTTTAAGTCCAAGTGTGCCTAAATGTGCAGACATTACCTATTCTTTACAGAGTTGAGCAGAAAGATAGCAGAGGGTACAAAAGATAATCTATATCTATTTGTTTTGGCTGGTCTTCCGTCTTTATTTGGAATTAAACTCTAACAACTCAACTACACATATCTGTCTTTAGGAAGAACATGAAAGAATAAAAAAATACATTATCTCAAGGGGTAAATAGTAGTTATCTGTGTGGTGTATGTTCAACTGTTCGGAAATAGTTTGTTAAGACACAATTGTTCAGAGAAGACTATGGACATAGCTGGTTTGTTTATTTGTGAACTTGAATGTAATCTTCTGTGTAGAAGACTGCAGTTACTAGATGGCAGATTTATGTCCAATTGACAATAAGCTATTGTAACATTATAATTTTTGTTGTTAATAAATGTTTTAAATGTGACGATGTAGTGTGGTAAATTGCAAACAAATGTCAGATATATTGTATAAATGTATGGTCTAAAAATGGCATAGCAACCTGTGTTTTAAAAGAAATAAATGTAAAAATTGAGAATTGAATCGAATTGTGACCTTAGAATTGAAAATGTAATCAAATTGAGGATTTCGAGAATTGTTACACCCATAGTAATTGAGGAGTTTACCACACACTATATTTATTAAACCGTGTATAGGTATCTACTGTAGAAAAGTATGGCTTAGAAAAAATTTAATATATATTTAAATTCTGTATCTATTCAAATTCATCCTTTTATTCACTCAGTGATATATTGAGGTAGCGTGTTCTACAAGAAATCCAGCATGGGGTTAGGTAATACAGTATGAAACTGGCATATTTGACAACCTGTGGTTCTTCAACACAAGGAAGAAATGCATGAGCTACCACAGATGGGTTGACCTCTGTGCACAAGTCAGACAGGGTTACACTGCACATGAACAGCTTCAAATCGCAACTCAAGTCCTGTAGAAATTTCAAGAGGAAAAATGAAGAAAGAAGAGGAGAAGAAGAGGGTGAATGAAGGGGGGCAGGTGTAGGCTGCAGACTTTCATTACCTCCAATAAACTGTAAAACTGGCTGGTATATTTTTTGTGTATTTCACAATCTTAGAAATCATGAAGCCACACGTTCTCAAAATTGTTCAATAACAAATACATAGTATATGCAGAATATAAAAGATGAAAGACATTTACTTCTGAAGCTCTTTTTAAATAAACAGTAAAACATATGAAAATCTTACATCAAGTGGACTGCGCTTCTTGGTAAACCAGGGTGACATTGTTTACGTAAGATGTCATGCTGAATAAAGACCAAGTAAAAACATTCCCCACAATAAGTACTTTGTTATCTACATCATTTGTGCATATCCATAAAAAGTTGTTCTCCCATAGCAATAGCATGTTATTACAAGGAAATGCACGCAACAATAACAGGAGTAGACAAATAAAACATGTAAATTGTTTTTGACTCAGTCCATGAGTATGAGGGGGGTGCTTACATAGCTCAAGGTCCACGTAAAGTTTAAAAGCTTACATATAATTTTATCCTCTAAGTTTTGCTTTAGTGATCTCTCCATCGCTGCAACAAACAACCATAGATTAGTATATGTTGACAACCACTGAGCTTTATGCAAATAATTAAGGTCTCTAATATGCAAATGCGCGTACGACGTAATTAGCAACAAAGAGCTTTAAAAGCTCAGGAAAAACCCTGGCAGTTTGTGAAGGTTTTAATGTTATCCTAAACTAACTTTGGCCAAGAAAAGTCTGAGTTTACTTAGCTTGTTATGTTTGCTCAAAATCTCATACTGTGTTGAATGTGTTTAGAATCCAGACTCACCTGCTTGTCTTCTCAAGTATCACCCTGGCAGGCGCCTTTGCATATTCACATGTATGCTAAAAATGGCTGACAATAGAGAACTAGTATAAAGCCAGAAGTTATGCTTGTAAAATGTGTAGTGGCGATTAGGGGTGGCACGGTTCATGAAAAAACATCCAAACTGTTTGGTTCACTTGTCTCGGTCCGGAGCGTCACGGCAATGTAGCCACGTGCCCATATGTGACCTCAGATAATGTATTAAATCCGAATCGGACCACAGTGTTTCTGTCACTTCCTGTTCAGCCTGAAGGCAGGTGAGGCACAGTTCATCTCGAATGAGCCTAGTGTGTTCCATTTCGCACAAAAGAAGTTACCAACAAGTTACCAACAAAACATCCAGCAAAAGACGCCCTGCCAACCTGTATACATTTTAACATCAATGTACTGTAACGTTTTTTCACTCGGCTGCTGAGTTTTCCCCACAATTGCGCACACACACACACACACACACACACACACACACACACACACACACACACACACACACACTGGATGCAGGAAAAAACGGAAATGAGACATTCAGGATGACTTAAATTGAGTAGAGCTACACTTGTGAGCACAATGATAAGTTAAAGTCCAATAAGTACTTTATCAAGCTGTATGAACGTGTCCCACGCCAGTATAGGAAATTAACAATGAAAAGATCAACAAGCCACACTGACACATGTTGAAATTTGATTCATTCAATAAATTAAATTTTTTTTTTTCATTTTCATACCAACATTTGCAGCACCCTAAGCTTTTTGGTAAGGTTACTAGGTTCTTGTAGATGGCAATACACAATCTCCTTTTTTTGCCAAATAAATGAAAAGCTTGTTGAAATCATCAATGTCTTCCCACTTGCCGTATCAAAATGTCACCTAGCGCTCCTCAGAGATGGTCCCAATATTGTGCTTAAAGTCAAGTCAAATTCAGTTTGTGCATGATTACATACTGTATCCTACATTGTGGATAATTAAGCTATATATCATATGCTGAAGTATATTTAAATTTAATATTATAAAGTAAGTTAAAGATTAAAAGAAAAAATAACAAGAGCCGTACAGAACCAAAAACCATGACCCTAAAACCGTGATACAAACCCAACCGTGGGTTTTGTGAACAATGCCACCCCTAGTGGCAATGGTTAGTGTGATCTGAGATAGACATTACAAAATTTGTTATATTGGCAATTGTTCATCAGCTATGTCTGATATCTGTCAAGCTGAATGTACTCTGAAAATATTTTTATTCTGATTCAAAAACTGAACTAGAACTCTTTCTGGGAAAGAAAGGACACTATATCCAGGAATGTAATTGTATATAGAAACCATTTTCCAGCTGGTCCAGCATTATGGGACCAGTTTTGGGACCCGTAACTGTACACACCAACTAATTTTCAACCCAAAATCCTAATCCTTTCCCCTTGCTTCTGAAAAAAAAAAAAAAACAGAGGAATTATTACTCTATATGAAGATAATATTGCACGTTATATAGTTATTGCACTTCACCCAATTATCACTCAACATTAGTGCCTGACCTCACTAATTCTATTGTTGTTAAATGGAGCAAATTACTGGAGGTGGGTTACAAAATCTTGTTAAAAGCCTTCACCGAAAAGGCCCAGTAAAACATATTTTATAATCACAAATGGGTGTAATGTGTCCACACGTTTGTCTATATACTCTACATGGTTCACCATTTCACAAATGTTACCCCACTTCAGGGTTAACTTGTCAACATCTAAAATAAGATCATAAGACCGTTTCGGTGATGTGCAGTGTTGGGATAGGGTGCTGATTCAGCTCATGCTGGTACTATAAGAAAGCTTGCAGTATCCAGATCTAGGTTTGTGCCAGTTTCTGTTTTACTGAAAGTGAAGCAGCTCCAGAGGAAGAAAACGTATCCTGAACCATTAACAAGGTTTGAATTGCAGTTTAATCAACCTTACTTTTTGTTTTGTTACTTGTTTGTTCTTGGCGGTCAACTAATACATGGAAGAGATACAGTAATGTCTTTCCTTGTTGTCAACCTTTCCCCTATTCATTATCCATTCATGTAAAACATAGTGGTTTCCAAATACAAATCGCTTTGTGAGATGACATTTCAGACATCCCCATTTCCCTACACACAGAAATGTTTTACTTATTCCATGCTTGGCATCGTGGGCTACTCAAAACAACTTTTTAATAGCTGAAGAATAAAAATGGACACCATTAAACTGGAAGCCACCTGTTATTAAAAAAAGATGACCCTTCATACCCCATTCATTGGAAGAGTTAAGACTGCCTCTCCCAGTTCTATTTTAAGAGGGTGACTCTAAAACAATGACAGGGATTAAGGAGAAGATTTGGGACAATATATCCTTTATGGCCCTTTTTTTTAAATAAGGAAAATGTTTGGGTGAACGAATTATGACAAGACCAACTCAAAGCATAATAATCTATTTATTTTAGTCATGGTAACATACTGTAGCATGGCACCTTGCCCAATCTTTACATGCTCAGAAGGCTCTGCAGCAGACAACTGTAGATTAATTCATCAAAGAGAAAGTCTAAATCCCTGTGACAGCTAACGCAGCTTTTCTCGTTCATATGTTATGGCTCAGTGCCAAGTATAAAACATTTTTACTTATTATGGTGTGGTGTTAAGATATAAAAAAATTACAACCGATTAATGCTAAAATGCTGGCATTGGACATGTTTTTTAGATTACCAGTTTGTCAGAGCACTAGCACCATGATTTAATTCTGCACTAAGTGGAGGACAGTAATGCAACAACAAGGTGGACTTAAAAAAATCCGGATTTCCAATCTTGTCAGCATATTATGCTGATAATGAAGGGTATGTGTCCACGCTGGCCCACTTTGACTGAAGATGGCTACTTGCAGAGGAACTGCTTCATGAATTTGCGTGACACATCTCATTCATCTCTTCCAGTTTACAGCTGGAATTGAAGGTGAGGCACACTTCACATTCAAAGACTGTACAAGAGCTAATCAAATCTCTTGCTTAGTGCCTAAGCCAATACTGTACAAGGAACAGAGACGTACCTGACACGGGATCACAGCTTGCTGTGCCAGGCACATGGAGTTGGAAATTCTGAAAACTGAGTGGCTATTTTTGCTGAGGCAGATCACATCCATGAAGTGAGAAATTTACTTAACCCTGAACATATAAAGATGCCTACATTAATTGTCATTTACTGTTTCTTAATGCATGTTTAATGATGTATTACTGTACTATTTCTTCATACACATGATTGCTGATTTTGAGTAATTATTGTGAATGCTCTGATAAATTAATGTAAATAAATTGTTTGTTTGTGATGAGTTTTGTTTAGTTTTAACAGCTAGCACCTAGCCTTGTCCAATTTGGTCCAGGCACTGTGGATTTCTGGTGCGTCCCATGACTTTCTCTCCCCGACACGCCAGAGTAGCACCTTTTTGTGTCCTAGGACCAACTGATTTATAAATTACATTTTCCAGTAATAATTGATGTAGGCCTATGTGTTTTCGTACTGTGTATCTGCTTTGCCTCATGTTTGTAAGGTACTTTTACTCTATTTTATAAAAGGAAGAACAGGAGTATGTTCCAGTTAAAACATCCCTGTTTGAAGTCACAGCTCCTTTAACCCCATTGGTCCTCACTCACAATTCCCCACACCACCATCCTCACTAATGACAACTTTCCATCTTCCATGGTCTAATTCTAACTCCATTTTATATATTCTACAAAATATTAGGATTTACGGCTCTTCCCTTGAATAGATTGTCTGGATCAGTTACGCAAGTTAGGAGTCTTCATTTCAACAGATTTATCCACTAATTTCATTCATGGAAGGGAGGAGCCAGGATTTAGATGGATTCTTGAGCTTTGAGCCTAGTGAGACCTGTCTTATGGAAAAAAGGTTTAGAACAATATGAGAAAGGTGGTACACTGGTGGAACTGATTCTTTAATTTGGTTAATGACTTGTGTGCAGAGCTCACTGTGTTAGCAGCTCAAATCCCCCCCCCCCCCACAAAAAAAGAAAAAGCACCTACATTTTGCATCGCTGTTTTCCATTCTCAGATAATGTCAAGCTACATTTAAGGATAGATTCTCATTTTAAAGAGGCAACACTCCCTCTCCATCCCTGAAGACTCTCATTGAAAACGCACAAGGAAGATGGTAGTTTCACAGCAATCAAACCTACTCCTGAGCTCTGGATGCTGCTGTACTGGCAGACCTGTTATGCCATTCTTCAGTACTTTCACAGCTCAGCATGAATCCACTCAGCTAAAAGGCTTATAATAAACTTCCAACACTTTCAAAGGTGCTCCTCAAAGGCTTCTCCAAGCTGGGTGAGCGGTATAGACACTTACTTAAACTGGCCACTGTGCAAAAAAACCACAAAAGGCACAATGTAGGCCTATTCATTGCTAGCAGGCAGTCTTTAAGGGAGTATAATAGGATTCAAGACTTAAATACATAGAATAGTGGAGCAGAGACCCAGAAACCTGTGACTCCAGCTTTCACAAGGTGATGAATGTTTTTTTTTTCCTCTTTTGAGCTGCATGGATCTGTTGTGTGTAGCCTTTTGCCATTTTTGGGTTTATAAATGGATGTATATTTCTTGAGAAAAAAAATGCTCATGCAATTTAGTGACTTAGGTGTATAATTACATCAATGACTTTAGTGAGTGTTTTGAATTAGCATTAAGCATGGAGTAGTCATTAAAACTGCAAAAGCATTCACTGAACCAAAAACAATCACTGAGGAAGGTAAGATCATCAAAGTATGTAGTAAAATTTACATCAGCCACTCTCAGGGAAAAAAGCATTATATACAGTGTGTATTTATTATATATACTGTATATTTAAACCAATCACAATTGTCTTCGGCGGTGCTAAGCACTGGACAGAGCAGCGACGACACTGCAAATGTGTACACTCAAAGGTTGTTTTAGTCGTTCAACAGAAAACTGAGATTCAACAGATAGTCTAGCTAGCTGTCTGGTTTTACCCTGCAGAGATCTGAGGAGCAGTTAATCATAGTCCTTATAAATTGACCGGAGTTTAAAATGCCAACGCAAAGGAAGCAGAAGGTAAAAGACTTCTGGCCAAAATGAAAGATATCTGGCGGAATTTGCTGCGGAACCTGAACAATCCCCGAAGTGGAACATTGTAGATATAGACTACAGGCGTACATGTTGTGTGATATGACATAATGAATCCAATAATCATTGTTTAGTTATCATCATCATCTGACTTCTATCCTATGTTCAAAAGATTATAGATTATAGCACACACTGACCAAATTATAAATCGCAAAACTTTTGATTTTGCCCCCATTTTTCATGAGCTGAACTCAAAGAAGACTAGGAAACTATGACTTTTTGTATGTACACAAAAGGGTCATTTCTCTCACATATATATCAAATCTGTCTAAATCTTTAGTGAGGACTCCTCCTTTGCCGAGATTATCCATCCACCTCATAGGTGTGGCATTTCAAGATGTTGATTAGACAGCATGATTATTGTACAGGTCTGCCTGGCTGGCCAAAATAAAAGGCCACTCTAATAGGTGACATATCTTGTGAGTATGCTGGCCAACTGGGATGTTTTCAGCTTCCAGGTGTATAGATCCAACATGGGGCAGTGCATTCTCATGCTGCAACATGAGGTGATGGTCGTGGATGAATGGCACAACAATGGGCCTCAGGACCTCGTCACGGTATCTCTGTGCATTAGATTAATGTAGTGAAGTAAAATGCCGGGGCAGCAACCCTTCACTTTACCAGCAGTATTAACAACAACAAGATGAAGCCACTGTGACTTGAAAGCTTGTTTTATTGTTCACTTTTAACTGACTTTACATTGTCTTTGCCATCTCTTTTTCCTCTAGCTTTTCCTCACAGCTGCACTCATATGCTACTCTTACTCTGTTACTGCTCATTCACACACACACCACACACAAAAGCTCTTCAATAAAAGGGAAAAAACCCTTAATGTAAAACATGCTCACACATGCATTAAGCCTTCTGTAGATCACAGGCTGTTGGAGGTTTTTTCACTGGACAGTACAGCACACCAAAACGGTGATTTAAGCAGACTGAAGTTGCAGGTGTAAGTGTCTCGGGTGTAACATTTGTGTGCGGGTTGAAAATTAGTTGGTGTGTACAGTTACAGATATCAGACATAGCTGATGAACAATTGCCGATATAACACATTTTTTAATGTCTTTCTCAGATCACACTAACCATTGCCACTAGGGGTGGCATTGTTCACAAAACCCACGGTTGGGTTCGTATCACGGTTTTAGGGTCATGGTTATTGGTTCTGTATGGCTCTTGTTATTTTTTCTTTTAATCTTTAACACTCTTATATAATTTTAAATATACTTCAGCATATGATATATAGCTTAATTATCCACAATGTAGGATACAGCATGTAATCATGCACAAACTGAATTTGACTTGACTTTAAGCACATTATTGGGACCATCTCTGAGGAGCGCTAGGTGACATTTTGATACGGCAAGTGGGAAACATTGATGATTTCAACAAGCTTTTCATTTATTTGGCAAAAAAAGGAGATTGTGTATTGCCATCTACAAGAACCTAGTAACCTTACCAAAAAGCTTAGGGTGCTGCAAATGTTGGTATAATATGAAAATGAAAAAAAAAAAAAATTAAATTTATTGAATGAATCAAATTTGAACATGTGTCAGTGTGGCTTGTTGATCTTTTCATTGTTAATTTCCTATACTGGCGTGGGACACGTTCATACAGCTTGATAAAGTACTTATTGGACTTTAACTTATCATTGTGCTCACAAGTGTAGCTCTACTCAATTTAAGTCATCCTAAATGTCTCATTTCCGGTTTTTCCTGCATCCACCGTCTGTGTGTGTGTGTGTGTGTGTGTGTGTGTACGCATCTTTTGTCACTTCTTGGCGACCTTCCATGTGTGTGTTGTCAAGGAGGTTTAATAAGAATTTTGTTAATGTTCTTTTGTGGTTTTGAGGTTTCTTTTGTTTATTTCTATGATTTTACACACACACACACACACACACACACACACACACACACACACACACACACACACACACACACACACACACACACACACACACACACACACACACACACACACACCAAATACAAAATAGGATGCATCCCCGCAGCATATGAATAGTGAGTTTACTGTGTCCTTTAGGATTTCAATGTATCAGAGAAACAGGACGCGTACATAGCAACATTGATGCATTTGAGGGGCTGGAACTAGCATTTTCTTTGGCATTCTGCTTGAAACAAGATTTAAAGGACTAATCAATTATCACAATTGTTGATTAATTTTCTGTTGAAATAAATTAACCCACTAAATATTTCAGCTGTACTTATCACAGAGAACTCTTTAGTTGCGTGACTTTTCTTTAACTTATCCACGCCATGCACACAAAGTTGCATATAAGCATTGTCTTTGCGTTCCTTCTCTCTGTCATTCCAGCTATTGTATCTATCTGTCAACTTTCACATCAAAGCAACCCTAAAGGGCTTCATAACCTATCCTCATCACAACAGGAGATGTTGCCTTATTAAAAAATAATATGACCTGTTTTATGAGGCAGAAAATGTTTGGAGAAACATCTGTGAAACAAGTTATGTATTAAATATGTACGAGCTACATTCAAAATTCCTTTTTGCATGGGATGGCAGATCTATAAAGAGAATTCAGAGTGCGGGCCCCCAAGCTTATTTAAGTCCCGCCATTCTCCCTATCTGACAGTCGAAAGGGAATGATCTCGCTCTCTATGCCTCCCTCTTGCTATTTTCTCAATTCTGTGGGGATAAAACAGTCAAATGTTCCTATCACTACCAGAAATTAGTGACTCAGGATGGTCTCTGATCGTTTTAGAAAACCAATGGAAAAAACAAAGCATTAGAGGGTTTTTTTGTGCTCTTCCTGAAAGCATTTGCGCAGGCTAAAGAGTTCATTAATGCCGTTTTTGTTCTGAAGTGTAGGCCACTGGAGACATCCTGAGAAATGAAGGATGGATGGGGGTGTGCTGCAGTACAGCAGGGAAATGAGCACAATACGAGTAGATAGATTAAAGTAGCTGGATTTCAAAGGCTTCTTTATAACCCTTTAATGTAATGTTGCTTAATCTTTTAGAATTTCATTGAACTGATATTTAGGGCTCAAGCACCAATGTCTGTAAGGATCCATAGACTGTATAAAACATGGACAGCCTGTACGTAACGTCACCCATTGGTTTCTGAAGAGTCCAAATGAAGCTCAAAGTGGGCAGCACCCACAGTTGCTATGTTGGCAGTGCTGACCTCAGGAGTGTGGATGGAGCTGAGGCGGACAGGGTGTGCTGAATGATACCCGATTGTTGAAACAACACCCACCTAGCTCAAAGCTCCCAAGCTAGCAACGGCTTCAGTCCATGACTAATTATTGTGCTAATAATGCTAATGAATGTTAATAAAACATATTAGAATTTCACTCACCAGAGAATTGGAGCGTAGGCTTCTTACAGAGGGTCCTTTAGCCACCAGCTGTCACAAAAGAGACGTGGAGGTAAGTTGGAGGTAAGTCTACATAGATAACGTCTCCTTTGCGGGATTGTTTTCCGGTGCCGCCGGAAGTTCCACCGAATGTCCCTAATTTTGGGCAGATATCTCTCACCTTCAGCTTTCTTTGTGCTGGCATTCTAAAGTCCAGTCGATTCAGGAAACATCCTCCGAGCTTGAACCAAAAATCTAATTATATTTATCTTTTTAGAGTAAAATTCTCATTACACACTCGACAGCCATTTTAATTCTAGAGCTCGCTTCCCTACGAGCACATGTTCCACCAAAAGAAGTTCCTTCTATTTAGGCTATTTTGCAAAGGCAACATACCTGCATCTGGCGCTTAGTGACGACCAAGACAGTTTTGACTGATTTTAAGAAATGCCAATAAACCAGAACACATTTTTCTCCTATCACGGAATGTTGTTTGGACTAGTCATGTATTCGTATTGAACCAAAACGGTACACCTGTCACGGTTCGGCACATGAATTTACACTGAGAATACAAAAAATAAAAATAAATAAAACTGATGTAATGCGGAACTACTGTTAGATAGGACACCTAATCTGTGGCCGCGCCTTAGCACTGAAGCTCAGGACGCCGTATGTAGCAGAGCTCCGCCTATGTATGCAGTTTTACTGAGTCAGAGATATAGCACAAAGTGTTGTTAACTTAGTGACTGTGTCACTAGATTTAACGAGTTTTCAGAACCCTTTAGCAAGTTTTTAAAAAAGTATCCGTTTTTCTGTAGGAAAGACACCGGCATTAAGCAAGCACGCACAGTATTTCTCTCTTGTGGCAGCCAAAACAGTCTTTAGTTCAATGCTTTTTTTAATCTGAATTTTTATGTGATGGATCAGAACGTAATAGTTTAAGTTGGTAAAGTGAAATGATATACAAGTCTTCAACCTGAGCCTGAGTCTCCAAAGGGTCCGCGTGCTGTGGGAGACTTCTTTCCTCGTTCCTGTGCCAAAAACGCTACGTCTCAGTGACTCAAAGGACTACAGACCTGTGGCACTGAGCTACCACATTATGAAGACCCTGGAGAGACTGGTTCTGGAACAGCTGCGGACCATGGTCAGACCTCTCTTGGAACGCCTCCAGTTTGCATACCAGCCCCGACTGGGAGTTGAGGACCCTATAATTTCAACACCATTCGGCTGGCCCTGCTGGGCGAAAAGAAGACAGCGATGCAGGTGGATCCCCCCCTCGTGTCTTGGATTGTTGACTACCTGACAGGCAGACCACAGTATGTGCGCCTGCAACACAGAGTCCCCGCAGATGACTGTCCTCTCTCCCTTCCTATTTATCATCTACAACACAGACTACCACACAGAGTCCTGCAATCTTCAGAAGTTTTCTGATGACTCTGCTGTGCTTGGATGTATCAGCGAGGTTGACGAGGCTGAGTACAGAGCTTTGGTGGGGGACTTTGTCACATGGAGTGAGCAGAACCATCTACAGCTCTGCACCACAGAGCGCCACAGGAAGTCATTCCTGCCTGTGGCCATCAAACTTTCCTCTAAGTGTCTGACACACAGACACTTAGTACATTTGAAACTGGACAATATTATCTGATTTGTGCAATAACACTGGCTTAAAATTTGTGCAATACTCTGCTGCTACTATTTATTCATTATTACTGTTCACCATTACAACTCCTTAATTATGTAAATACTGTATCATAAAAGTTCCTTTAACCATGTAAATACCGTGCATAGCCACACTCCTTGTTATATTTCTTTATTTATATTTCTACTCTGATATTTATATATTATATACTTAGTGCAACTGTAACACAGAATTTCCCTTCGGGGACCAATAAAGTATTTCTGATTGCAGAAATATGCAAATTGCAAAACCAATCTACCGCTCCGTAAACCACTGTCTGATCACGTGCTAGTCAGTGTTGTTCCCTGCACCGCGCAGCTTAGTTTCTAGATGTAGACAATCACAGAAGACAGAGTAACGTGAGGAAAATTCCACAACAGATGGCAGTCAGTCATACGTCGGTCACAAGGTTTACCAGTTTACCAGTAAACGCAGCTTTTTGTCTGGTCTGTGACCAGTGCTAGTTAGTGTCTGTTAGCTCACAGGGCCCTAGGGTGCGACTAACATCTTTCCTAGGTAGCACCGGTGCATCTAATGTCCTCGCATCTGCTGCCTGTCCACAAACAAAGCAATGTTGCTTACATTGCTATGGTTTAATTTTGTGTTACATCCATTTCTTCTGTAAAGCCATGCCTGTGTTTGGATCTCTCCTCTTTCCGCGCAGCCCCGCCCCCATTCACTCCCACACAGCTCCCCATGCAGCAACAGAGACACAGCGGCGACAGCGCCGGTCCACACTTCTGACATTTATCTACTGTTTTAATTGTTATTAACACAGCTATATATTGTTAAGCATGTGAGGCAAAACTGTATTTGTAACAGTGTTTCCGCTGGTAACGCTGCTATCACGGCCGCCACGGCAAAAAACACAGAAGTGTTGAATGCAACTAACTTCAGCTCGTAGAGTAATAGCGTGTGAGACGGAGCCTGCTTGACCTGGGTTAGAGATGTGACCCATGGCCAGAATATCATAGTTCATAAAAATGCAGCGCAGTGACGATACAGACATTTTATACATACGATGTGTGTAACTCTGGTGACCCACCATTCGACCTGTGATGGGCACATTCATAATGAGTCAGCCGTCACTCTGTGATTAATATGAATGTGAAAGCAGTTATAAATACCCTATGTGACAATAAAATTTGTTTTGGTTAAAATCAACAAATAATCGTGATAATTAATCATGATGTCAATATTGATCAAAATAATGGTGGTTATAATTTTGGCCATAATTGTGCAGCCGTAATCATAACCAAATGGAAAGAACATGGCACAACAGCAAACCTGCCAAGAGACGGCCGCCCACCAAAACTCACAGACCGGGCAAGGAAGGCATTAATCAGAGAGGCAGCACAGAGACCTGAGGTAACCCTGGAGGAGCTACAGAGTTCCACGGGATTATCTGTACATAGAAGCCGTACGCTCCATAGAGCTGGGCTTTATGTCAGAGTGGCCAGATGAAAGCCATTACTTTCAGCAAAAAACAAAATGGTACGTTTTGAGTTTGCGAAAAGGCATGTGGGTGACTCCCAAAATGTATGGAGGAAGGTGCTCTGGTCTGATGTGACTTAAATGGAACTTTTCGGCCATCAAAGAAAACCCTATGTCCAGCGCAAACCCAACACATCACATCACCCAAAGAACACCAACAGTGAAACGTGGTGGTGGCAACATCATGCTGTGGGGATGTTTTTCAGCAGCTGGGACTGGGATACTGGTCAGAGTTGAGGGAAAGATGGATGGTACTAAATACAGGGATATTCTTGAGTAGGGCTGAACGATACTGTGTTTTAGCATCAACATCGCGATGTGCACATGTGCGATAGTCACATTGCAGGACGTTGCGATGTGGACGCTAAAACTTTTTTGCTGCTTGATAGAAAAGTAAACATCACCGTTCTCCTTTTACATGATTATTACCGTCCGACCCATCCCCTTTAAGACAGGTAGCCATGTGGGCAGCGTGTGTATGTGACGTTAGTCCAACAGGGTTTATTGTTATGGAAAGTGAGGCTCTCCGTGTGTAGAAAAGTACCGTAGGCAGCAGCTGCCGCTAACAGTGATGCGCATAGTTTTGATAGGTAGTCAGTGAAGCTACAGTAGTCAGTGTTTTATGTTCGCTGCAAATATGAACTAAATCACCCGATTAATGCAACATAATCACGTCTACCGGCCATTTCCCCCCGCAGAAAGCTGCTACCAGCCAGGCTAAAGCCAACGTTACGGTTCGGAGCCGCAACACTGGAAACGTAACACTAATCTACTACAGAAGTCTGTGTCTGATCTAAAGTCATTTACACAGATTTAATTTTTCTTGGATACACAGTTTGTTGCTAGTGTGCGTGACATGCAGGTCGGATCAATTTATCAAACTAACGAGCTGGCCCCGCTACTCAACCACAACCTGAAATTTAGAGATAGCAACATGCAGTCACCGTCATTCACGTTAGCCTGGATTGATCATTATATTAATACAATGCTAGTCAACCAGCGTATTACTAGCTAATTTGCCTCCAAAGCCACTTCAGAAGAGTAACGTTAGTCACAGCGCTTTCTTGCTTTGGTGTTTGAGGCATTAAAAGTTTAACAAAGAATGGTTCACATTAGAAAAGATCCTTTTTCATTGTTTTCTTCTATGTAGATGCACGCCCATAAAAAATAACTGCAGTAGTTGAGAGTGATTTATTTCCAAATAGAGCTATTTATGTCATCTTTTACAAATGACTTTTTTTCATATTGCAATATATATCGCAGGGCAGAAAAATTTTGCAATGTAAGATTTTTAAGGGGAAACAAGGGGGTTTAAGGGGAAACATGTAAATGTGTTGGAATGGCCTAGTCAAAGCCCAGACATCAATCCAATAAAAATCTGGGGTCGGCCTTAAAGATTACTGTTCACAAGCGCAAACCATTCAACTTGAAGGCGCTGGAGCGGTTTTGCAAGGAGGGGAAAAATCCCAGTGGTAAGATGTGACAAGCTTGTAGAGACTTATCCAAAGCGACTTGGAGCCGTGCCGCAAAAGGTGGCTCTACAAACTATTTACTTTAGCGTGGTGAATAGTTATGTACACTGACTTTTTTCACAGTAATTTGTTGTTTGCTTCACAATAAAATAAAAAACATCTTCAAAGTTGTGGGCATGTTCTCTAAATTAAATGACGTAAATCCTTAAACAATCTATGTTAATTCCAGGTTATGAGGCAACAAAACACAAAAATTGCCAAGGGGGTGAATACTTTTGCAAGGCACTGTAATGCATTGCGCATGCATTACTTTGCACATTATGGCAAAGAACAGGGGACGTGCAGTTCGTCATATACATTTCCCCAAGGTATATGCGCCAATATAAGAAAATAGAAATGCATGAATGAATTTAGATTTAAAAAGCAATAATTGCATGAATAAAAGTTATTGATGAGTCTCAAAGTCATCAAGTCTTTTGGGTTGAGTTGAAGGTCAAGTCCGAAGTCAGCCGTTTATGCGACTTAAGTGCAACTTGAGTATGAGTCTCAGACTCAACCCAACCCATCTCTGTATTTCTGGTAACATCAGTCTCCTGTCTGATGGAAAGCATTGGCTCAGTTTACACAGAAATGATTCAAACATGATGTACACAAATAGACCGGACAACTGCAGTGGTTGCTTAAAGAGAGAAAATTCAGAAATATGTACACCATGCAAATGTAGACATCAAGAATTGCTCCCTGTTGAGTACAAACAATCTCACACACAAATGAAAAATGTAACCAAGCAAGTTATGCCAAAATGGCAATTTCGCTGTTCTCCAATTTGACTCCAAATTGGAAATCAAAGGGGCCCCACTATCAACATTTAACTTGCTGCTCTCAGAGGCAGAAACCCAATATTTAAAACACACTGGGGATGTTAGATGGATGCTTTAATTTTTCCTAGATTAGAGAGAACGTGTGTGTATATGATATATATTATTTAACAATACTTTATTAGAGGTCCAAGCCCGAGGCTGTAGGAACCGTAGTAGCAAAGCTACGTGATTCCCACAGCAGTGCTGTGGATTTTTTTTTTTTTCCTTTCTTTTTTTTTCTAGTCTGCATAAAACTTCCGCTACAGCCTAAACCCTACATGTTGGAGGGGTGCCATCTCCAGGACTGGTCCAGAACTCCGCAAGGACCTCAGACACAAGAATTGACCCACTTCCACCACTAGGCGTTTGGCCCTATAACTCCCACAGCGTACACCAAACATTCAAAAACCATATATATCCACGTTCCCTGGATCTAACTGAATCGCCTAATATAGCCCACACCCATTTTCGCCTAGACTTTTGTGTGTGAAACATTGTGATTTATCAAAAACTTTTTCAATCTCCTACTAGACTGTGCAACCAATCTGCACAAAACCTTGCAGGTAGCATCTCCAGACCGACCTGACAAAAAGTTATGAAAATAATTTTTATGGGATAAAAATTTGTGTAGGTAACTATGAAAACACCAACTTTGCTATATCTCACCCAAAAGAAAGGCTATTAATGCGAAACTTTAGATACTTGTTTGCCATGACCCTCTGGAGGTGCCCCACACATTTTACAAACATTGGCAACTACAAGTACAAGTGTATATCTCAACGGCTCATCCGATTTTTCAAAGTTTGATGGGTACCATCTGGGGCCACTCATAAGGCCACCCCTACAGTGGGGTACTGATTGGTCAAAGTGGGCTATGGGACCCACGTTTAGATTCACCACTTACACTAAATTTGCAGGGTAGATGTACAATGGGTCATGGACCTCACCTACCAAAAATTAAACTTGGCTAATAACTCAATGCATTTAAATGGTAAATTTGCAATTTCAATATCTCTGCCACAGTAAGTGCTATTGACACAAATTGTGATGCTTGTTCGGCGTGCCGCTCTGAGGATCTTTACCAAATGTGGTAAAGATCTGCCTTTAGGGGTCACTATAATTAACGTAGACCAGTTTGGGCCCTTGTACCCCTTCTGAGGCCAAACAGCACTTCTGATTCATAACTTAATAACTTTACAGGGTGTTTGTGCAATGAATCCAGACTGTTATATCCAAGACTGATACACTGTATGCAATAAATGTGAATAGCTTGTCCTTTATATGAGTTATATTGTTCAATATGTTTATTTTTACACTGGATGACTTTAAATGGCTCCATAGCGCCCCCTAATGCGTGGACTGCCTTAACTTGAACATAGCCAATATTCACCAGATTTACTACACATATTGCTCTCATCATTACAGACATATTTCCAATTTACCTTCATTAGCTCCGCCCAAAAGGAAGGGGACATTTTAAATTATGCATTTATTTATGTAATTACTTTATGTCAAACTGCTCTTAGACAGTGATTCCGATCTTCATGAAACTTTGCAGGTATTATCTGTGGACCCTCGTGACAAAAAGTTACAAAAGAATTTTTATAGTTCAAAAAATGAGAAAGTTTGGGGGGACCAACTTCCTGTAGGTGGCTGTCAAAACAGAAAGTTGCGTATCTTTGTCAGTTATTCCAATTATCACAAAACTTGACAAAGTTGTTCCTCATAGGGGTTGAGAATCCATACCAAATCTTGAGTGAATCGGCCATTAGCCACATAATAAATAAATGGAAAACCCATTTTGTCTAACTCTTCCTGGGCAGTGACTCCGACATGTACAAAAACTTGTATAGACTTGGTGGACCCTCAGGACAAAATTTATAAAAAAATGTTGATAGCTAAAACAATGCGCAAGTTATGGAGGACCAACTTCCTGTAGGTGGGTGTCAAAACAGGAATGGTTGTATCTTGGCAAAGGTTATTCCAATTGGCACAAAACTTAATAGTGTTCCTCATGGGCCATTGAGGCTGTGTGCCAGCACAGATGGCGCTGTTTTGATCTTTGTTATTAATTAGCAAAAATCGCTATACAGTATGCGAAACCTACTTGTAACTCGTGAGTCCCATCTGCACAAAAATTTAGACTTAGACTTCTCTTTATTAATCCTTTCGGGATGACTCCCGCAAGGAAATTGAAAATTCCAGCAGCAAGTTTCAGCAAGAAAAAATAAATCAAAAAGATTTAAAAAGACAGTATAAAGACAACAAAATAATAATTATGACAACAATAAGAAAATTCGTCAAATAAACAAAGAAAAGACCATAAATTATTATTAAAGTGTCACTGTTGAGTCCAGTGTTAAAGTGATAAAGTGACCAGGTGTTATGTCCAGGTGTGAATGTATGTATGTATGTATGTATGTATGTATTGTATCGTATTGTCCTCTCTGCCCTATTTCCTCCTCCCCCCTAGTGAGGAGTTGTATAGTCTGATGGCATGAGGGACAAAGGAGTCCTTGAGTCTGTTGGTCCAACACTTGGGAAGGAGCAGCCCTCCACTAAACCGGCTCCTCTGGGTGCTGATGACGGTGTGCAGGGGGTGGCTGGCATTTTCAGTAATGTCCAGCAGTTTGTCCAGTGTCGTCCTCTCTGCCACCGTCACCAGTGAGTCCAGCTTCATGCCGACCACAGAGCCGGCCCGCCTGATCAGTTTATCCAGCCTGTGGGTGTCCTCCTTCGATATGCTGCCCCCCCCCCCAGCACACCACAGTGTAGCAGAGGACACTGGTGACCACAGACTGGTAAAAGATCCACAGCAGTTTGCTGCAGATGTTAAAGGACCGCAGTCTCCTCAGGAAGTACAGCCTGCTCTGTGTGTTTCTGTACAGGTGGCTGGTGTGTGTTGTCTAGTCGAGTTTGCTGTCCAGCCACAGCCCGAGGTATTTGTATAATTCAACTGCCTCCACCTCAACTCCCTCTAGCAGGACCGGTTGCTGGTTAAACATGTCACTGCTCAAATTCACCCTTCTTATGTTCCTTTCAGAGATAAAATTATTTAAGATCTGTGCATTAGGGGCAGCCCATAGCTCACTCAGTAAGTGCGCTCGCCCCATGTCGGCTGAGTCCTGCAGCAGCCGGGGTTCGAATCAAGCCTGCGGCCCTTTGCTACGTGCTATCTTCTGTTCACTATCTAATAAAGGGATAAAAAAAAAAGATCTCTATATTAAAGGGAACCACCTATGAGACAATTTCACAGTTTAATACTGGTGCCCCATTTTGATTGTTTGTGAACTTAGTGAAGTTATTAATACCCATCTTTATAACTTCATTAATATTGATAAAACATCTTTGATAATTATTCCGGGTTTTAAAGTTTGGCCGGGTGGGACTGTTAACAATCTGAAAGAGATTTAATGAATCACAGTAAGCTCTGAAATCATCAGATACTAGTAACCAGTTCCAATTAAGGTCTACAAAGGCTACTAATTCCTTAGAGTTAAAATCAGAAAGGAGTTGCATTAAGGAGGGCAGAGCATCGCTAACAGCTGAAGGTGTCCTGTAACAACCAATGACCGTTATACAGAGTGATTAAGAGACTTTGAGCTCCATGGCTAAAAATTCAAACTGTTTAACTAACGATGTTGACAGCAGTCTTATTACTGTTTGATGTAGATTGCTACACCCCCACTTCTATTAGGGCGGCCAGTCCTAAAAACATAACCACTAATATTGATTTCTTTTTCTGAACACGATTTACTTAACCAGGTTTCAGACAAGACTAACACATCAGCATCTGTAGAGTGTGCCCAGATACATCCATTTTAGGAAGAAGACTGCGCACATTCATATAAAAAAAAAAAAAAACCAAGACCAGACCTTTCTTTACACTGCATGTATAGAAACAGATGGATGCTTGGACTCATACTGCATTGCCTACATTCTATGAAACATTAACAAAAAAATTGTAATCAGCAATGTAGGAAACACACTGCAGAATGAACTAATGTAAGTGGAAAGTTGTTTGTGCAAATTCCCCCTGGCTTAGTATACTGACAACTTGGCAACTCTGTAAACATTTCAGATTTAATACATTCTAAAATGTATGAAATCATGCACAATGCTCTAACTGAGGGAAGGAGGTTGTTCCCCAAAATCTCGCAATACATGGCCCCGGTCCTCCTCTCCTCAATACAGTGCAGTCGCCCTGTCCCATGTGCAGAAAAACAACCCCAAAGCATGATGCTACCACCCCCATGCTTCACAGTAGGGATGGTGTTCTTGGGATGGTCCTCATCATTCTTCTTCCTCCAAACACGGTTAGTGGAATTATGACCAAAAAGTTCTATTTTGGTCTCATCTGACCACATGACTTTCTCCCATGACTCCTCTGGATCATCCAAATGGTCATTGGCAAACTTAAGACGGGCCTTGACATGTGCTGGTTTAAGTAGGGGAACCTTCCGTGCCATGCATGATTTCAAACCATGACGTCTTAGTGTATTACCAACAGTAACCTTGGAAACGGTGGTCCCAGCTCTTTTCAGGTCATGGACCAGCTCCTCCCGTGTAGTTCTGGGCTGATTTCTCACCTTTCTTAGGATCATTGAGACCCACGAGGTGAGATCTTGCATGGAGCCCCAGTCCGAGGGAGATTGACAGTCATGTTTAGCTTCTTCCATTTTCTAATGATTGCTCCAACAGTGGACCTTTTTTCACCAAGCTGCTTGGCAATTTCCCCGTAGCCCTTTCCAGCCTTGTGGAGGTCTACAATGTTGTCTCTAGAGTCTTTGGACAGCTCTTTGGTCTTGGCCATGTTAGTAGTTGGATTCTTACTGATTGTATGGGGTGGACAGGTGTCTTTATGCAGCTAACAACCTCAAACAGGTGCATCTAATTTAGGATAATAAATGGAGTGGAGGTGGACATTTTGAAGGCAGACTAACAGGTCTTTGAGGGTCAGAATTCTAACTGATAGACAGGTGTTCAAATACTTATTTGCAGCTGTATCATACAAATAAATAGTTAAAAAATCATATATTGTAATTTTTTTGTGTGAGAACTGTGTCTTGTGTTAGTTAATATCTTATCTCAACAGATATCTCTCATTCAGACAACTGTGGATTGCAGTTTAAAACCTTTACTGCCAACGTAATAAAATGCCGGGTTTGATTTGAGCTCAAGTCTACAATTAAAGTTAATCGGTATGGGCACGGAGACCAAGACAATGCGAAGAGGGTGAAAAACCAGGTTGATAGAGGACATTCGGGGCGTTTTTGCAGCGGTGTGGCTGCGGAGGTTTTACCGGTGGCGATTCAGTACAGTTAATCCCAAGGGAAGCCACACACAGCAGAATGCTACTACCTGAGCCTGAAGTGAATCGTTGGCAATGTCACACACACCGACTTCAGGGGGGACGGGCTGGAGCAAGCCATGGTGCAAGTGAATCCGTCTACACGCTGCAAGTACCTTCAAATTACGCCCTCTCTTGCTGTCCACAGATGGAACTTCTTGGCCTGTGTGCGCTATAAATATATAATTTATTAGAAAAAACATGTCATTTGTATTTTATAAACTTGGGCAGGTCTCTATCTACCTGGGTGGGGCACCAAAATAGAACCTATGGGAAACAGTGCTGTATGACTGTGTGTATTCATTAAGAGCTTAAGGTCTTAAACACAGAGATTAACCGTCTGCGGATTTTAAGCATGGTGATCTCTGGCCTTTGGTCTGCTGCACCAGAATGTCTAGTGCCTTTGCGCCTTGAATGAAATGTCTCAGTGACTGCTGGCGAGATAAAAGGCTCCATTTTGAAGTGGTTAGTGCTGGTGTGCTCGACCGGCTGTCTTATATTCCTCCTCCTGTCAGAAACACTTGGCTGGACACGTGTGAAAACCCCACTGCCATCTGGAGCCTGTTAGCACATCAAAAGGCTGCTCTCTGACCATAGGACATTTCTTATTGTCCATTGCATTGTGTACAATTTACTTTGAGGCTCAGAGTGGCTTAAAGTAAACAGGGACAAAATGCATTAATAGCACTTTGAAATAGATACAGCAGTGTTGCTGAAGCATAGAGATGTCTCCGACAGCTGTGGAGTTAATATGTATGTGGGAAAACTGCAATGCGTGACCATGGTGGGGATGCACCTGGGGCTAACTTGATGAAGAAAATGCTTCACTTTAGATGCCACTTTTTTAAATTTTAGTCTTTTTTTAGCTGTCCATTAAGTCTTTTTAAAACCTAAAAGCCTCATGCTCATCAAGTGCCTGTTGTTTGGATGAAGAGCCATTACTTTCACATCTGGGAACAAAAACAATAGCATCACAATAAGATTGGATGGGGTGGGCTCTCTGTGCAAAACAGATTTTACTTAGCTCTTTGCAGCAAGCTATTATAAACACAATTAGATCAAATGGAAAATGTAGCCAAAACAAATCAGTTGTCACCAGTTTGGACAAAAAGCCATTATGGGGAAAATTACCAGATAAAACTTTAGAAATAACTAAGTCAATTCAACATATAAAATTAAAAATACAGAGTAAGAATGTCAAATATTTGCATGTTTATACTTTATTTATTTGCCATTAAATTTTGCTGTGTGGATATTAAAATGATATTAGTTATTGAACGAAAAATAACCGTACATTAGAGTTGGGCAATATCCAAATTTTGATATCGTCAAACCTCCTCCTTATTTTACCGAGGGCTAATAAAAAATGATGACGTAAGGCTCAGACAGCGTTACCAAAGTGCTTTTGCATACACCGTTCATAAACTGAATACCCACCACTAATTCTGAAACACCTCTTCCTTCTCATTAGGTCAGAACCCAGAATGCTGTTAAACTGCAGAAGTTCTCTCTCTCTAAACTGATACCGTGTTACCGCCCAACCCTACCGTATGTATTTTTCTTACAGGTAAATTACAAGTGGGGAAACCGTAATATCATTTGCCATTATGTTTTTATCAGTACAGTATAGAATATTTTTCAATATCCTAGTCTTTTTAGTCTATTTCAGTATAAAAAACTTCTTGGTACTGACATTACTACTAGTATTGTTACTAATAATGCTACTGCCAATAATATAGCGTAAATAGCTACAACTCCTATGTGTGATTAGGGAAAAATGAGCAAACACAATGACAATTTCAGAAATTGTAAAATATGTGTTGCTTGCTTGCTTTTAATATTTACTGAATTATTTATCTCTGTTTAACAATGTTATAATAATAGCAGGTGCGTCGTATAGTAAAATAGAAGTATTACTTTTCTGTCTTATTTTAGATTCAAAACTGATCAAAACATTCTGCTGTAAGAAAAAAAATATTGTTTCCCACTACTTTAGTTTCTTTAACAAATATACAGTTTTGTTGGTTTGTTACTAAATCTAGTCTTGGTTTCTAAAATCAAAAAGAAAAAAAAAATCAAGAAGAATGACAATAATCACTCATTTCCAAAGCAACAGTAAGCTATCTAGGCAGCTAGAAGAGTGAGCAGCTTAAGTAGGCTGCTTTACGTTAAACTGTGTGTTGATTATGTATATATATTTGACATAAGTGAATATATCACACGTGAATGTGAGCAAAGCTTCACATGTCTGCCTGACATTCCTTCCAGGCTTTGCCACAATAATTAATGCAAAAAGTAATTTACAATCTAAGATTAAAATATATTGTCATTATCATATAAGCCTATTGTTCATTGTATGCAATGTGGGGCTTAGCAGGCTTGCAGGTGCTATTGTGGGCTTGTGAGCAGACTGTGTGTATGAAATGACCCATCTTAATTCTGCCTTTACTTGTAAGCTCAAGACAAACCAAACCATGTCTAGTTTTTACCAACATTTTATATGTAGCCCTAAATCATGAGCATGTCTCAGAGGAATTCGCAGAAAAAAGAAAGTAAAAGCCTATGACAGGACAAAATGAAGTAATGCATGATGCCACAAATAAAGGGAGGGATGACAGCAAAGCACAAGACAGAGACAAGCATGTTGGTAAGTCTACCTAATCTACACGGTCAAGCCTACAGAACCTACCATAGTAGTAAACATTAATTTTCTCTGCATCCTCGTGGCTTAGGATTTAAAGTGCTCCAACGTCTTGTGTACCCTTTTATGAAAGCACTGGAGACTAAATAAAATACTCTAATCTTCAAAAAATGAAATGCAACCTTACTGCTACATTACATTTCACACATTGTAATGCCAAGGCAATATCTCTGTGCTTGATTCGTGCCAATATCAAATTGGGATTCAATGTCTGACATTTCAATAACTTTGGCACATAGATATTGCAAAAGTCTTACTCTAGCAGCACTTGAGTGTGCAAAGGTGTTAAATTGGATTGATAAAATGTACATGGGTTCGTTTTCAAGATTTGTCAGTGTTCCTCTAAATTTATGTGTGATGCCTTAATTCCTGTTTCTTTTTCATTGCTCAAACATGGCATTAAGTAGACCATATTTCTGTGTTCAGCCTGAATTAGGCATCAACAGTCACCCAAGGACCACGTACTCAGAATATACCAGTCACAATAGTGATGGATGGAGCTACTTAAAAAATAAAAAATAAATGTACAGATGCATTTAATGGGCATTCAAACATTTTAATGGTTATAGGAGCACCTTGATGCCCTACTCCAAGCTCTCACAACACCTGACTGTGCCTAAGTGCTACCAGAATGGATCAAACAGATTAAAAAGGCATGGTTTGGGGAAAATGAGCACTCTGAATTCTTATCACAGGGACCATAAATGGACAACAGTGAGATGGTATTATTGTTCACATTTCCTCCTGTGTGTAATCCTAAAGTGAACGGATTTCATTATCCCTGATAAAAGACACACCAAGAGGGCCAACGCTGACATATGGAGTATTAAGTCTCCAGGCAAGTAGTTCATTTTTCTCTTACGACTTAATTTCTTTGAGAGCTGCAGACAAGCT
Source organism: Percina caprodes (assembly GCA_013375575.1). Lineage (NCBI taxonomy): Eukaryota > Metazoa > Chordata > Actinopteri > Perciformes > Percidae > Percina > Percina caprodes. The sequence continues at coordinate 1,726,734 of JABXJD010000011.1, read as the reverse complement.
ACAGGTTATAATATTTAATAGAACTGAGCTGAAGACAGATAACCTGTATGTTTACATAGGAACAAAACAAACTAAGAAATAATTCAATTCAATCACTTCTTAAAAGATAAAAAGTTGAATAATTGTTGTTTTAATTGGAACGTTGATTCTTATGTTTTTCACAGATTGATACATGTACAGCAACATACTTGATTCCAGATTGCGTAATCACAAAGAGAACACATCTTTGGTATGAAGTATTGGCCTGAATGTTAGAGAACCCCGATTATAATAAAAGTTAAAAGTTAAACATAAAATACTTGCATTGAAGCAGAAATAAAATGTAGCTTGTCTATCAGTCACATCTTCACACTCCTGTCAGGCTCTTGGAAGTAGTCAAATTTATTTTCTTAAGACATTGTAAAGGTTGTCTTTTTGGGCATTTGAGCTCCTCATCATCCTTGACACCAGCAGTTCTTGTCTTGACAGATGATTCAGTCCCTGGTGTGTTTCTGCAGTCAAATTCTCAAGACGCTCTCAACTTTTAATTTACTTTTTACCCGTCATCCTTTAGTACAGATTGTAAGCACACATGTATAAAAATACAAGGATAACTATAATGTGTGCACTCCATCAACTAGGGCTGATTGATTATGAATGACATAATCACGATTATTTGGGTCAATATTGAAATCACGATTATTTACAATGATCACTGACTTTTGGAAAGATGTTGCATTTATTCAACTTGGTAAACTTTTCCAGTTGAACTTCTGCACGGCATTTGTCATATAAAAGCACGCAGAAAGTATGCTTGTCATTCAGAACACAAGACAAAATAAGAGTTTACTTGCCAACCGTAATGTGCAAAATAGTTTCTCGATTACTCCTTTGTTGGGAACCTTTCAGTATGATTAAACACCGTCTTTAAACAAAGATCACAGAGCATGTGACCTCTGAGACAAAAAGGAAACCACAAGGCTCACAAGCAGCCTAATGGCGTTTTTCCACTGCGTGGTATCTACTCGACTCGCCTTGCCTCTACTCGCCTTTCTTGGTTTTCCATTACGAAAAAAAGTCCCTGGGACCTGCTACCAGGTACTTTTTTTAGTACTACATCAGTCGAGGTTCCAAGCGGGCTGAGACAATACCAAAAGGTGATGTGAAAACCTGCAAACTACTGGTTGGTCGGAGGACCGTCACTTATGTCTATGTTTTTAGCAAACAAGGGTGTGGAGCGTGTGTCCGGAACAACCCCGCCATTTAAAAAAAAAAAAACCTCCCGTACATCCCGGTCTTCTTCCTCTGCACCCTGTGACAGTGTCCCCCCCGGCTCTGCTGTCCCAGATGCATCCCAGTCATCGTCATAAGCCTCTCCGTGACTCTCAAACATTTTACAAAGCACAGCAGGTCAGAACCAGAGATTTCACCAGTCGGACATCAAACGCCCAAACAGATGTCTGCGGCGGCGATTTTGCAAAGCGTGAAGGATCTGAAACACACACAGTACACAGTATACATATTTTAATGTGTAATCATGGTTGCTAAAGTTCATGTACTTTATATAGCGTATAGTAAATACTGACTGTGACCCTGAACACATGCAAATGTTAGCTAACGTTACCAGGAAACTTAACTTACCCTTTTGTGTCGGCGAACAACGGTCATGTCGACGTCTGAACTCCGTCGGATTTCCCAAACTCCTTTTTGTTGCTTCCTTCAGCTTCTTTTGAAACAAATTTTCTTCTGGTCGAGAATCAAAACAAACACCTCCAACGTGTTGTTGTGAGTCGCGTTGAAAATGCAATCATGGCAGTTAGCGGCTGCGTAGCTATGGTGACCAGCCACGCTGAGGCGATACTCAATCTGCAATGGAAAACGGACACAGAGTGCGTCGAGTCGAGTTGAGTCGAGCTGTTACCATCAGTGGAAATACGCCATAAGTGCCCATTCAAACAAAGAGAATGAGGCCTCCAGGCCAACACTAAAGCCTAAAAGTCACACCTTCATGAGAAAAACAGCCGGAGATATATAAAACTACAGAAGTTGTAGTTCACACCTACATGTTACCTGCAAGAACACTAATTTACTATTGGTCAGGGTCCCTGACAAAAAAAAACTGGACAGGGACTGAAAAAGTCCCTGTCACCTAGGGCTGCACGATTATGGTCAAAATTATAATCACGATTATTTTTTATCAATATTGAGATAACGATTATCACGCTTATTTGTTTTTAACCAAACTAATTTTTAAATTTTATTGTTCACATAGGCTATTTATAACAGCTTTCACATCCATATTGTGCTACATTCCTCTTATGTTGAAGTTGTATGTTGTACATACATACAGCTGCAACACACGTAAATGAAAATTCTAAAATAAATAGCTTAGGATATTTCTTTTTTTAAATGTATCTCTGAGAAAGCTCCTTCACTTGTTCAAAAATAACTGATTAAAAGAACTGGGGAGAGAGGGGGAGTGCAATGGACGTATGTTAGCTACTCACAGAGTGACGGCTGACTCATTATGAATGGGTCCAGCAGGCTCCGTCTCACACTCTATTATTCTATGAACTGTTAGTTGCATTCAATAACTTCTTCTGTGTTTTTCACCGTGACCGCCGCAATAGCAGAGTTACTAGCGGAAACACTGGTACAAATACAGGTTTGACTTTCATGCTTAACAATATACAGCTGTGTTAATAACAATTAAAACTGTGGACAAATGTCAGAAGTGTGGACGGCGCTGTTTCTTTCCATGGTGCTGAGGAGCCGTGTGTGAGTGAATGGGGGCGAGGAGAGTAAAAGGAGAGATCCAAACGGAGGCTCGGCTTTACAGAAGAAATGGGTCACGTAACGCAAAGTTAAACCATATCGATATAAACGCGAGTGAACGGATCTGTGAGCTAACAGATACCAACTAGCACTGGTCACTGCTGTTGTCTGAAAAACAACACAGACGGGACAAAATGTTGCGTTTACTAGTAAACTGGTAAACCTTTACGTTACTCTGTCCTCTGTGATTGTCTATATCTAGAAACTAAGCTGCGCGGTGCAGGGAACAACACTGACTGTGATCAGACAGTGGTTTAAGGAGCGGTAGATTGGCTTTGCAAAAAACCTGAAGCGTTCTATTAACAGAATGACGCATTTAAAATATCGCCTGATCATTTGATCGTGGGAAGCCAAAATCGTGATCGTGATTAAGCTCCACTACCCCACAGAGAGCCGCAGGGATCAGCAACACTTGCCATCCCTGGCCTGCTCACCCACTCCCACGTCAGGCTGGCTTGTGCAGTACGTGACGTCAGGAACACATTTTGGGGGAAAACTGATCAGAAAATTTAACAAAAATGTAACGGAACGTTGTAGAAATGTAGTATGCACTATTGATTCTGCTAAAGTACAGATACGTGAAAAATGTACTTACGTTACATTCCACCACTGTAAATAAGCTACATCAGTAATAGCAGTTACCTTATACACTGTAAGTCACTCCTAAACATTTCACTAGGGAGCAAAATGTGCTCCTTTGGGAAAAAAGATTCAGTTATGCCTTGTTCATACTAATCAAATGAACTGCACTTTGTGGTCAATTGTAGTCAGATGCTGAAGTCCCCGTCCCTTGCTGCATTATATTCAAAATGTTGAATTGTTACCCTGACAAGAGAATTCTTTCTTGACATAAATCAAGACATTTTCACCATAAATTTCTACACAGCAATCTGTAAATGCTACGCATATGCATTTTAATAAACAAACTTTTGGTTTGTTTGATTTGGGCATTTAATGTCTTTACTGACAGTTGACATAAGAGAGATTACAGGAAAGGAGCATAGAGCGAGATTGGAAATGACATGCAATAAAGGACCCCTGCCAAATTAATATGTTTGAGGGTGTGTCTCCATCCATTTAGGACTAACTGGGGCAATGGAAGTGTGCGCCAATCACTTAAGAACCTGGCTAAATCTAATGGAAAAGAATGCATATTCATATTTCTGTCATAAAACTCCTAATGGCCTACTAATTAGATCCATACAAGGACAAACCAAGTTATGACAATAACCATGAGTCTCACCTTAAAGTGAACTTCAGTGTCTTTGAAATCTAAGTTAAATCCAGAGTACCAAGAGAATAGGATGCAAACACCACACAAAAAAAATACCATGAATCAATTTGGATGCTTCTTGCTGTGATGATACAATGCCCACCATGGAGTCACTACAACCCCCTCGTAGAATGTGGCGTGTACCAACGCTACAGTCAGTATATGTGTGTGTATTCCTGAACATGTGTGTGCTTGGTACCTGCAGTTAGATTTATTGGATTTGGGGATCCCTCCTGCTGTGTGCTCTGTGGTAGGAGTGGGCTTGACTCAGTTTCTCTGTGTGAAGCTGGCAATGCTTTGGACTGACCTTGCAGTTGAGGTGTCACTATGCGGAGTTGTTGTCATTACTCAATTAGACAGAATTAGGCACTGGCTAACATGACAGTAGCATGCTGTGAAAACTCACTCAAAATTAGATTTTAGGGCTGGCAAGGTTTGTTGTTATGGAGCAGCAAAAAAAAAAAAAAAGAAAATCTGCCATAACAGGTCTGTTTGTATGTGGTGATATAAAGCCTTAGGATATTACTACACCTGCCTCTCTTAGGTCTGGCAAGACTGGTCTCTGCTTGGCTTTTCTGCCAGGTATTTCTATTTGGGTATCGAATTGAAAATCTTTTACACATCAACATTAACCCAAGCACTCAGCGGGTCTATTTAAAGTAATAAAAAAAACATGAGGGAGACAGAGAAGGCACCTAAGTGGACAAGACAAATTGAAAAACTGAAACTTCAGTGAGTGTCTGGTATGAACAGTTATATGAATGAATCAAACATGGGCTGGATGTGCATTCAAAAGACCTGCATCATAATGTTTCCTAACAAAAACAGTTTGGTTTTCTCTCCTTAAAGACAGCACTAGAGCACATACACCTTCTCATTCAATGAATTTTCTTTATTTTCATGACTATTTACATTGTAGATTCTCACTGAAGGCATCAAAACTATGAATGAACACGTGGAATTGTGTACTTTGTACTACAAAAAAAGTGTGAAATAACTGAAAATGTCTTATATTCTAGTTTCTTCAAAGTAGCCACCCTTTGCTTTGATTACTGCTTTGCACACTCTTGGCATTCTCTTGATGAGCTTCAAGAGGTAGTCACCTTAAATGGTTTCCCAACAGTCTTGAAGGAGTTCCCAGAGATGCTCAGCACTTGTTGGCTCTTTTGCCTTCACTCTGCGGGCCAGCTCTCTCCAAACCATCTTGATTGGGTTCAGGTCCAGTGACTGTGGAGGTGCAGCACTTCATCACTCTCCTTCTTGGTCAAATAGCTGTTACACAGCCTGGAGGTGTGTTTGGGGTCACTGTCCTGTTAAAAAATAAATGACGGTCCAACTAAACGCAAAACTGATGGGATGGCATGTCGCTGCAGGATGCTGTGGTAGCCATGTTGGTTTAGTATGCCTTCAATTTTGAATAAATCCTTACAGTGTCACCAGCAAAGCACCCCTACACCATCACACCTCCTCCTCCATGCTTCACAATGAGAACCAGGCATGTAGAATCCATCCGGTAACCTTTTCTCTGTCGCACAAAGACACTGCAGTTGAAACCAAAGATCTCAAACTTGGACTCATTAGACCAAAGCACAGATTTCCACTGGTCTAATGTCCATTCCTTGTGTTTCTTGGCCCAAACAAATCTCTTCTGCTTGTTGCTTCTCTATAGCAGTGGTTCCTAGCTGCTTTTTGACCATGAAGGCCTGATTCACGCAGTCTCCTCTTAACAGTTGTTCTAGAGATGTGTCTGCTGCTAGAACTCTGTGTGGTATTCATCTGGTCTCTAATCTGAGCTGCTGTTAACTTGCGATTTCTGAGGCTGGTGACTCAGATGAACTTATCCTCAGCAGCAGAGGTGACTCTTGGTCTTCCTTTCCTGGGACGGTCCTCATGTGAGCCAGTTTTGTTGTAGCGCTTGATGGTTTTTGTGACTGCACTTGGGGACACATTCAAAGTTTTTGCAATTTGTCCGGACCGACTGACCTTCATTTCTTAAAGTAATGATGGCCACTTGTTTTTAGCGGATTGGTTCTTGCCATAATATGAATTCTAACAGTTGTCCAATAGGGATGTCAGCTGTGTCTCAACCTGACTTCTGCACAACACAACTGATGGTCCCAACTCCATTAATAAAGCAAGAAATTCCACTAATTAACCCTGACAAGGCACACCTGTGAAGTGAAAACCATTTCAGGTGACTACCTCATGAAGTTCATTGAGAGAACACCAAGGGTTTGCAGCGCTATCAAAAAAGCAAAGGGTGGCTACTTTGAGGAATTTAAAAATATAAGACCTATTTAAGAGTTATTTCACACTTTTTTGTTAAGTACATAATTCCATATGTGTTCATTTATAGTTTTGATGCCTTCAGTGAGAATCTACAATGTAAATAGTCATGAAAATAAAGGAAACGCATTGAATGAGAAGGTGTAACCAAACTTTTGGCCTGTACTGTATATCAGCCAATAACAAGTCTCATATTGCCAGACAAATCTTCACAGTGCTGTGTCAGAGCTGGAGTATGGTCTGGCTACACCACTTATCTGTTCTTTAAACCAATACATTTTTAACAAAAAACACACTGAAATAAAAACCAAATAAAATGGATGTAAAAAAAAAAGAGAGAGAGAGCGCATTCGTCAAAATGCTGGCTTTTCAACGATACTAAAGGGCAGCATCTCTTTAGCAATGAAGCGGACTACACTGTCTGTGACTGCACACCATTTTGCACTATCCTGTTTGTACTTTGTTTGTCGACTAAACACCCCAGTGAAACAGAATGCGATTAATTGATTTATCGACTATCGCAACAGGCCTAGCAGCATGACGTATTTCCCAGTAAAATTGAATATGAAAGCGGTGTACATTTACAATAGGAATGTAAATCTAATCAATCAAACCAATAAACCAATCAAATCCTTCACATTTGATTGGACCCCTAAAGGTGGGCCTCGAGTTTAGAGACACACAGAGCTACAGAAGATTTTGGCTCCACACACACCTCCCTTCCATGTAGTTAGATCAGTTGGAGTCTTCAAACTCCTTTAAGGGCAGGCTATCCTCTGATACTGACTTTGACATATTTCGCATAGGAAGAAATAAATTAACTAAAGGAAACAGGATTAAAACTGGGAAAATGTCATTTTCATTCCACTAGGTCTTTAAACATATAAAAGCATTGGCAAAATATCAAAATATATTTTTACTACCACAATTAAACAATACTTAATATGCAGAATGGCTCATTATTTGACTATAATTATTGATGTATTGTGTACATCAATTTAATGTTGCAGCTGGTAAAACTGGAGTTTATTTAATCTACTTTATCTGGCCTAATGCTGGGTAGCTTTTTTTCCTGGCGAGTCCTATTCAACTTAGAATAAATCAATCACTTATTTTTATTTTATATATTGATTAGATTTTGTATTGCTAATCTAAATATGCAACATAACTAGTAACTACAGCTGTCAAGTGTAGTTGAGTAGGCCTGCAAGTATAAAGTACTATAAGTATAATATACTTTCCACAACTGCTTGGAGGTGAAGGTCAGGAATGAAACAGCCAGCAACAAAGTTTACACACAAGAAGCTGTTAGACAACAAGATATAACCAGAAAGAGGCACCGACCAAACAGGCCGAGCATTACTGAATACAGAACTAAATCCATTAACCACAACACAGAAAGAAAAAGGTACATGGCCCTGAGCTGACCAACACTGCACTGCACAATTCAACACCACGGAGAGCAACAGATCAACAAAACACGTATGCAAACACATCTATACAACTTAATCTACAGCACAGCAGTTGCACAATAATGCCTGTGGTTATAATAAGCTTTACTCACCTAGGTCGTCGAGGATACCATCTATTAAAGGAACAGCTGGAGGAGGTTGTGGAGGTTGACATGCTGCACCTGGCCCACGTTAGCGGCTCAGGTGTTAGCTTAATTAGCTCTGATTGATGTCTGTCTCTAAAGTTTGTTTTCCTTTCTTGTTGTACTCGCCTCTTACTGATTTTTTTTTTTTATTTTTCCTTGGGTGCAGCAGCACATCTTCCTAACAGCAGGTGTAACGTTAGTCAAAAGTAAACATTTTCTATCTGCTATTTTTGATGTTTGCTAGCTAAAGTAAAAAGCTTGGTATCCATATTCACATCATGTAACGTCCATTATCGCCTGAATAGACACAAGTTGCCATTTCCACCCCAACTTCCTGAAATAACCTATGGGAAAAACACAAAGGTTTTATTAATTTGGACCAAACCTTTTGTGCGACTTTAAGTTGTTTACAAAAATAAATAAAACACAATGTACATACCAATGAATACATTTTGGATTATATATTGTAAAATATATTAAATGAATAGCAAACACATGGATCCCAACAGTTTCATTGATTAAAGTGGAAGCCGCTCCCCATATGCATAATAACCTATGTTATTATAGCCTGTTTATAGACATGCAGCCTCTCAGACTGGCGATCAGATCGCTGATTGGAAATATGAAAATAAAAAGGGATCAAGCCTAGTTTATGACTAAGGCTGAACTTCATTTCTCTATCTTACCCCTACCCCTTACCCCTTCCCCTCATTTTTGCGCGTTCACGCAGGACCTAGTGCTGTCCCATTCCTTTTTGTAATCGAGGGGTAAGGGGTGTATGGCCCTAGGAACCATAGACAGTGAAAGAAAAATCTAGGGAGAACGCAAGCTAACTTGAAACCGAGGGGTAGAGATATACATTGTGCAACAGGCAACAATGGCTGCCGCATCGACCAGAGAGACACAAATGTAAATATTTTCGGCTTAACTAATTGATTTAAAAGTTACGACAGTCTTGTTTTGTGCTCTATGCAGTCCTGTACATATGTACTTGCAACCATGTTCTTAACTGAAACTTTTTAAAAATCGCTAGCTTGCTATGCTAACGCTAATCGCTAACCACTAACGTTAACGTTGATTTGAACAACAGTCCCGCATTGCTCTGCCTTGAATGGACTGTATACATCGCATAGACTGTATCTATTAATATTAACTGTCTATGATACATCGCTACGTGCTTTACATATACCGTCCTGTATCACACAGGGACGCCGGAGGACACACCAGCTGATCCACCTTGGGGCTGAAAACGAGCAGACGTTTCTTAAATCATGTGTTCATGTTGTACCCATTCATTATTGCATTGGTACTGTATTATTGTAATCATTTGTAATTAATTACTGTTCATGCACTTCATGTATAGTTCATGTATATTGTTGTTGGTTATGATAGGGACACTAATCATTTGTGGGGGGGGGGGTCTGGAATATCAGAACAGCTGTAGTTAATTTGTTTGTTTGTGGTCTCGTGTCTTTTTTTAGTTTTATACATTTGAAGCCTTTTTATGTGTGTGACATGTAAGTTATGGTTCTAATAGTTGATAATGGTTCTGTAATATACTATATTTAATGTAATGTTTTTGCCTTTTATGTTTAATTTATTGGGCAATAAAGACAGAATTTTGTTAACAAAATGTTTTTGTGAACATTTATGACATTCAAAACGGTGATAACTGAAACAGATATACAACACACCGTGTGTGTGTGTGCGCACATATGTATTTCAAACAGACCTAAGTATTACACAGATATCATCTGCCTCTGCACCACCAAAGTGAACATAAAATAACTATAAAATATATAAATGCATATGACACTGTTGTCAAAACCCACAGAATCAACAGAGATGCCATCTTGGAAGTTTGTGATCAATACTGTATGGTGATGTCACCAAGTGGTGTCCCATTTCATAGGGGTATGTTTTCACCCCTAGCCCTTACCACTTGGTTTCTAGGGCCAAGGGGTAGGGGGAAGGGATAAGATGGAGAAATGGGATTCAGCCTAAATACTTGCAAAACGAGATTCCCATCAGCCTGAGCTTTGTGTTGTTTGTGCTAATTAGCAAATATAAGTATACTAACACGCTAAAGATGATGAACATGGTAAAGATTAAGCCTGCTAAACATGAGAATGATAGCATTGTCATTGTGAGCATGTTAGCACACTGATGTTAGCATTTAGGTGTGCATAAGTAGCCTTCAGTCTCATAGAACTGGCTGGCTGTGGACTCTTGTTATATTATGCTTATGTACCTATTTTTCATTTTAATGGGTGACTGTATTTAAGGGGCATAGACTTTCAATGTCCTCAATTTCATCCACTCAAGCCCCACGCAGCAATAACACTCTCTAGAATGGCCATGTTTGATGAAACATTAAAAGTGGTTTTATATTATAGTTTGATTTATATTAGTAGTTCTGTGTTTTACTGTTACAGCTGAATAACCCATAAAAAGCTGCTGACCCAGCAAAGAAATGTTTAAAATTTCATCAGTGAAACACTTCTTATCCATGCTTTCACCTCTGTTAAAGCACATTTTTTCCGATGGGTAAATATGGACTCCAGCAGATAAGCGCCTCACGTGTCCACTCTCTCTGAAAGCTAATGTTAATTATATATAGTTAATAGTTGTAGGGACGATAATAGTTGCTGATGGAAGGAAATAACTCTTCAACATCCTTCTTGTGTGATACCGTTTTCCTTCTGATTGGCTGGACTCAGAGGTCATTCTCTCTTTCCTCATTCAATTACAGACAGGCATGAATCGAAGTGTTTTTCTTGCCATTTTGGGTGACTGCTGACCACTTTATTATGACCTTGTTCAAATTTGCAAAAAGTATTTTACTCTTTTAACCCTTCAGACAAAAGGATATCACATAACAGTATATAATCGACTCAATTGCAACTCAAATAGCATAGTTAACAATGATTCAACTGAATTAACAACATTTCTTGTGCATGAATAAATACAATCATGTTTAATACAGAGTAGTTTGTATACAGTGGGGCTCAAAAGTTTGGGCACCACAGGTATAAATTTGTATTAATGTGCATAAAGAAGCCAAGAAAAGATGGAAACATGACCAAAAAGCATCAAATGACAGATTAGACATTCTTATATGTCACAAAAAGATTTTATTTCCATCATTTACACTTTCAAAATAACAGAAAACACCCTGCAGAGTTTATAGCATGCACCGCCCCCTTTGGAAAGCTGAGACCTGACAGTGTCATGGATTGTTCTCAATCATCGTCTGGAAAGACCAGGTGATGTCAATCTTAAGGTTTTAAATGCCCAGACTCATCTGACCTCGCCCCAACAATCAGAACCATGGCTTCATCTAAGCAGTTGTCTAGGAAACTGAAACTGAAACTAGTTGACGCTCATAAAGTAGGAGAAGGCTATAAGAAGATAGCAAAGCGTTTTCAGATGCCAATATCCTCTGTTTGGAATGTAATTAAGAAAGGGCAGTCATCAGGAACAGTGGAAGTTAAAGCAAGATCTGGAAGACCAAGAAGAATATCAGACAGAACAGCTCGCAGGAGTGTGAGAAAAGCAAGTCAGAACCCACGTTTGACTGCACAATCCATCCAGAAAGACCTGGCAGACACTGGATGGTACACCATTCCACTATAAAGAGATACTCTTACAATTATGGTCTTCATGGAAGAGTCATCAGAAGAAAACCTCTTCTACGTCCTCACCACAAAAATCAGCTTTTGAAGTTTGCAAATGAACATATAGACAAGCCTGATGCATTGTGGGAACAAATTCTGTGGACCGATGAGGTTAAAGTAGAACTTTCTGGCCGAAATGAGCAAAGGTACGCTTGGAGAAGAAAAGACACAGAATTTAATGAAAAGAACTTCTGTCCAACTGTTAAGCATGGGGGGGCGGGGATCAATCATGCTTTGAGGTTGTATTGTAGCCAGTGGCACAGGGAACATTTCACAAGTAGAAGAAAAAATGGCTTCAATAAAATTTCAGCAAATTTTGGACGCTAACTTGATGCCATCTGTGAAAAACCTAAAGTTAAAGCCCATGTTGCAGGTTAACCACCACTTTTGATTATTGGGTACAAAAAGCACTCAAGATATGTATATCATTTATAAAAATGTCTCCAAATAGTGTTAAATTACAGTTTTTGGTCATTTTTGATATTTGCGGGTTTATTAAGTCAATTTGGCAATGACGTCACAATGGGGAGCGAAGTCTCAGCCTAGCACTAGAACTACGGTGACTGACTGGGATGTGGACGAGGTGGAAAGGCCAGCAGCCGTATAATTACCAACCTGCCAGATGTGAGAGGGCAAATGAGGAATTGTCAAGATTTTGGGAAGTCTCCTTCATTTATCTCCTTCATTTAGCAACGCAGCAGTGCATACAATGACTTAGCACCGAGTGAACGTCAACGTTTTCTTTCTATCTAGTGACAGAGATCATGTCGTTAGTTCAGATAAGTACAGGTACACTTTTCTAGATATAGGAACAGAGGGCACCCCCCAGTGTTATTTCTAAGCGTTTACCTCTTCCTCCGGTGAAAACGTGTTGCTGTTTGGCAGGTGCTTGTGCACGTGGTGGCGAAGCTGCGGTGGAGAGCGAGTGCGTTAGAGCCGCCGGTCGAGCAGATTGTGGGCGACAACGCTGTCGTGGTTAGCTTACCGAAACTCTACTGCCGAAGTTGCTGGCTGGCTACGCAGCGTTAGCTATATCCGCTAGCATACACACAGGCTAACTATAGCCAGTTAGCTTTGTGTGTAACGTAACAAAAACCCACCCATCTCGTAGGGGCGAAGCTTACTATTTCATTCAATACAAATATGGTATAAAATGTGCACTAATGCCACAGGTATTATGTTGACAACATGGAGGTTGATTGTGGGCGACAACGCAGTCGTGGTTAGCTTACCGAAACTCTACTGCCGAAGTTGCTGGCTGGCTACGCAACGTTAGCTATATCCGCTAGCATACGTACAGGCTAACTATAGCCAGTTAGCTTTGTGTGTAACGTAACAAAAACCCACCCATCTCATAGGAGCGAAGCTTACTATTTCATTCAATACAAATATGGGCAACATAGAGGCATATATAGGCAACACCAAAGGAAGTTCTAATATTTACCTAGCAGGCTAGGCTAACGCTCTTGCGCTAACGTCCGGCGGCGTAGCGTTAGCTAGCTGTCTAAACTTGTGAAAAGCCGAACAACATACCCGTCTAAGCTGTGTTTCACTTTCCCTCCAATATTATAATAAACATAATGAAGTCACCTGGACTGAGTCGAGACCATAGACTGTTAATATTAAAAGACCAGAAGCCATATTAGGCCAAACCAGCAGCAAATTCAACGCAAGTTTCTCTGTTATCTCCCTAATGTGACGTCATGCAATGCATTGTGGGAGAAAAAATAAAACACTGTAAATAGTGCCAACTTTTCATATTATTTTAAGTTTTTCGATATCCAACACCCTCAAATACAATGGATAACAGTTAAAAAATGAATTTCCCACAAGAAAATTGCACAAATTCGTTGCAAAATTAAACCTGCAACATAGGCTTTAAAGAGAGGATGGCTTCTTCAAATGGATAATGATCCTAAACACACCTCAAAATCCACGGTGGATTACATTAAGAGGTATAAACTGAACGTTTTGTCATGGCCTTCACAATCTCCTGACAACATAATTCAAAATATATGGATAGATCTTAAAAGAGCAGTGCGTGACAGACAGCCCAGAAATCTCAAAGAACAGGAAGACTTTTGGAAGGAAGAATGGGCGAAGATACCTCAAACAAGAATTGAAAGACTCTTGGCTGGCTACAAGAAGCGTTTTCAAGCTGTGATACTTGCCAAAGGGGGCAGTACAAGGTATTAACTCTGCAGGGTGCCCAAACTTTTGCAGACGCCATTTTTTTTTTGTTGTTGTTATTTTGAAAGTGTAAATGACGTAAATAAAATCTAAATTTTCGTGACATACGAATGTCTAATCTGTCTTTTAATGCCTTTTGGATACTTTTCCATCTTTTCTTGGCTTCTTTATGCACATTAATAAAAAATTTTACCTGGGGTGCCCAAACTTTTAAGCCCCACTATATGTCAACAGCCTGTTAGTTTAGTTGAGCATAAAGAAAAGAAACAGGGGAAAACAGCTAGCCTGGCTCTGAAGCCCATTCATTTACATGTTATGTCTAATTTGATGCCATAGTTTTATATTTAACAGACAGATATAAGAGTGGTATCTAACTGTAAACAAGAAAGCAAGTAGAAGTGAATAGAAAGTGTATTTAAGAGAAGTGAAGTGTGATGGATTTATGCTAGGCTACTCACAGAGTGACAGCTGACTCATTATGAATGGGTCCAGCACGGGTCGAATGGTGGGTCACCAGAGTTACACACATTGTGTGTATAAAATGTCTGTATCGTCACTGCGCTGCATTTTTATGAACTATGATATTCTGGCCATGGGTCACATCTCTCGCCCAGGTCAAGCAGGCTCCGTCTCACACGCTATTACTCTACAACCTGAAGTTAGTTGCATTCGATAACTTCTTCTGTTTTTAACCCGGAAGTGGGTCGGGTTGTCTTGAAATGGGCGGGGCTTTGACCGGTATGTTATTTTAAGCATGCAACTGATATGGGTTGATCAGAAATTGTTATATTTATTGCTGATTAGAAAACTATTTCCATCAGCATTGAGCTTGAGATCAGTGGTGTTGTCATGGTAACAAACGAACTATATACAGAATAAGTTTTGCAACAATGAATACAACACATGCGGTTGCAATTATAAAGTAAAATGTAATGAACAACAATAATATAACTTTTTTTTAACTTTTAATTTTTTTATGATCAGTGTGATTTTTTTTGTGTTCTACGGAAGGCAGAGGTTTGAAAAAAAAAATTCTCCGACGGCAGAGACGCAGCGCGAGTCGCACCACGCACGTCTGAAACCCCACGTTACCAGAAATCTACTGGTAACTTATAAGTAAGTACTAAAACCTGAAGTAAAAAACCAACCTGAAGCTGAAGAAACCCTAAACGTTAACGGAAAAGACCCGCGGACCTCAGTGACTGAGGAAGAGGCAGAGAGAGCTGTTCACTTCTCATTGTTCTGTGTGAGTGAGCAGAGCGTGTGTGTGTGTGTGTGTGTGTGTGTGGGGGGCACGCACGGTCCGCTACCCAATCCGAGCACAGATATTGACTCGTATTACTCGTATAATACTTGTATTCGGCAAAAGTGCTTTATCCGTACCGGATACTCGTTTCAGCCAAGTATCTGGCTCATCTCTAATAAACAACATTGCTTTGTTTGTGGAGAGGTAGTGGATGCAAGGACATTAGGTGCATCGGTGCGACCTAGGACAGAGGTTAGTCGCCCTGTGAGCTAACAGACACTAACTAGCACCCTAGAGCCCTGTGAGCTAACAAACACTAACTAGCACCCTAGAGCCCTGTGAGCTAACAAACACTAACTAGCACCCTAGAGCCCTGTGGGCTAACAGACACTAACTAGCACCCTAGAGCCCTGTGAGCTAACAGACACTAACTAGCACTGGTCACTGCTATTGTCTGAAAAACAACTTGCGACCGACATATGACCGATTGCTATCTGTTGTGTAATTTTCCTCACGTTACTCTGTCCTCTGTGACTGTCCTCTACATCTAGAAACTAAGCTGTGCGGTGCAGGGAAAAACTGACTGGCACATGATCAGACAGTGGTTTATGGAGCGGTAGATTGGCTTTGCAAAAAAACGGAATGATGCATTTAAAATATTGCCCGATCCTGCAAATTTGATCGTGGGAAGCCAAAATCGTGATTAAAATTTGATGAAATTGTGCAGCCGTAATTTAACTTTTCCTTAAATGGGATACTCTGTTAAAGTCTGTATGAAACACTTAGGAAGCACTGCAGTTAAGTGAAGTACACTTTGGCAAATTGTGCCGTTCACAGCCCAAAACAAAAAAAATCATGTCGACAAAGATTGGTTTCTTGACTTTATCTGATGATTAAAAATAATGTGACCTGAACAAAGTCTCAGAATACCAACTAAATCAAGTCAAAAGGTTGTTCAATTTTGAGAAATATCTGATAAAAAAACAACAGGTACACGCACAAGGCAGCCTGAAGATTTATATAGAGTTCTTTTTGGCTATTTTAATTTAAGTCAACTACAAAGTCAGACTCGAACTACTTGTCTTCTTTAAAAAGAACTCCCTGCCAAATCTGACACTGGTTTCATTTGTAAGTTATCGTCACTGTAACTTGGTCAAGAAGCCTTTGCCCTCCCACTTTTAGGGTAAATGAACCTAAAGTGGCTAACTTAACCACTGATTAGATCTTAGTTCACTGCTGCGAATATTAACTTTATAATAATAATAATAATAAAACAAGTGGTCTAGTTATTTATTTTATCTCTGCTAGGAGGAATCCAACACACCCCACATGCATAGTGGTGTTGCAGTACTGTCAACCTTCTTTAACCCTGTTTTTCCAAAAAGCGTGGCACGAAGACCCGAGACCAGGTATCGACACTCATCTCGACACACAGACTTAATGGAACCGTCACTTACAGCCACGTACTCTCTCAGTCACACTGCCCATCTCTCACCCTCCTCCTTCGCTGGCAAAAATGAAACTGACAAAATAACAGCCCCCCAAACTGTCCATCACTCTAAAGGTCAACACAACACTATGGTCCTGGTCCTCTTCCACATTCTTACACTGTCCATTACACCTGAAGACAGCACCGTGGCCGCTGCCCTTCCCGTACACTGCAGACTGTCCATTACTGGCATCCAAGTGAGAAGGTAATTGGGGAGGTTCTGCCCGAACAAGGCAGCAGCCTCTGACAGCATCCAGAGTGCACAGAACATGTACCAGCAATCTTCCAGTGGTTTTGAAATGTTAGAGGACTAAAAAAAAGTAGTAGAGTTTTACACTAGCAGGATCATGGAGAAATGTCTGCATAACAAAGCAAGTAAGATGAAATACCTTGTGGTGCATTGCCAAAAGAACAAGAAGCCAAATCTATTTATTTTTTTATTTTTTTTAATCTGATAGTATCCTTCACGTAGCTTGGAGTAGACTTGTTACGTATCTTGGAGTGTATACAATATACCCATCCCAGTATCCCTGGGTTAATATTGAACAATTTAAGTCAATGCAGGAAGCATCATGCTCTTCAACTAGCAAAGGTGTGGAGGTTGGTGTGGTGGATGTGTGTGTACAGTGGTATATCTGACTAGCATGCAGAAGACTGCAGCTTGCATCCTGTTACAACTGTTACAAAACTCATGTTCTTCTAAATTAATCTTAACCAACTGCGTCTAAACCTAAACCTGACCATACCATTACCATTAGTTACGTGCCATAACTCTATCACCAATCACAAGTTGCCATCCACAGATATTGTAAAAAGAATGAAAATTTTAAAAAAGTGAATTTGAAATTTTACCAAAATCAAGAATCAGAGTGAACTCTGTGCTCCCTACGCTTTTAGCCATGCAGCAACCTGTTCTCAACTACAAATTTTTCTTAAGCAAAGTACTATTTGGAAGGCTTAGACTGAAGAACCTACAGTATTTCTGAAAGAACATGCAAAACTAAAAAGTGTGATTATTTTTATTTTTAGGTACTGATTAAAGCAGAATTTAAAGTGAGACTATAAGATCATCACAATGTGCAAATCTGAGGTGCTGCACTGTATGCACACAAAGATGGGAAGAAAGGATGCTGATTGTTTTGTAAATAGTAAAACAATATTGTGGTTGGTCTATAATTTTTTTTCCCCATTATGTTTTAATTTCCTGAATTGCTGATCTAATAAAAACAACAGAAGCTTTTTTATATTATATAGCCTACAAACATCAATCAGCACAAAATCAATTACAATGGAAAGAAAGAATACAAGATTGTTAAGACCTGGAGAATAAACTTTTTCCTTTCCATGTGTCAGACTTGAGGTCAGCACAAGAGGAACATTTTTAATAGAATCACAGCTTGTTAGCTGTGTTTTAATATCCATTTTTAATTCAACCCTCCTCTGTTGGAATATTAACTAGTCTACTCCACATTAGAGGAATGTTTGCAGACAGTTATGAGACAGGAGTCAATTACAAAAACACAAACTACAAATACAGGTAAAAGCCAGTAAATTAGAATATTTTGAAAAACTTGATTTATTTCAGTAATTGCATTCAAAAGGTGTAACTTGTACATTATATTTATTCATTGCACACAGACTGATGCATTCAAATGTTTATTTCATTTAATTTTGATGATTTGAAGTGGCAACAAATGAAAATCCAAAATTCCGTGTGTCACAAAATTAGAATATTGTGTAAGGGTTAAATTTTGAAGACAATTGGTGCCACAAAGTAATCAGCTGATTAACTCAAAACACCTGCAAAGGGCTTTAAATGGTCTCTCAGTCCAGTTCTGAAGCCTACACAAACATGGGGAAGACTTCAGATTTGACAGCTGTCCAAAAGGCGACCATCGACACATTGCACAAGGAGGGAAAGACACAAAGGTTATTGCTGAAGAGGCTGGCTGTTCTCAGAGCTCTGTGTCCAAACACATTAATAGAGAGGCAAAGGGAAGGGAAAACTGTGGTCAGAAAAAGTGTACAAGCGATAGGGATCACCGTGCCTAGTCAAGATTGTGAAAAAAAAGATTCACAAGGAGTGGACAGCTGCTGGAGTCAGTGCTTCAAGATCCACCACCAAGAGACGCTTGAAAGACATGGGTTTCAACTGCCGCATACCTCGTGTCAAGCCACTGTTGACCAAGAAACAGCGCGAAGCGTCTCACCTGGGCTAAGGAAAAAGAGCTGGACTGCTGCTGAGTGGTCCAAAGTCATGTTTTCTGACGAAAGCAAATTTTGCATTTCCTTTGGAAATCGAGGTCCCAGAGTCTGGAGGAAGACAGGAGAGGCACAGGATCCACGTTGCCTGAAGTCTAGTGTAAAGTTTCCACCATCAGTGATGGTTTGGGGTGCCATGTCATCTGCTGGTGTCGGTCCACTCTGTTTCCTGAGATCCAGGGTCAACGCAGCCGTCTACCAGCAAGTTTTAGAGCACTTCATGCTTCCTGCTGCTGACCTGCTCTATGGAGATGGAGATTTCAGGTTCCAACAGGACTTGGCGCCTGCACACAGCGCAAAATCTACCCGTGCCTGGTTTACGGACCATGGTATTTCTGTTCTAAATTGGCCAGCCAACTCCCTGACCTTAGCCCCATAGAAAATCTGTGGGGTATTGTGAAAAGGAAGATGCAGAATGCCAGACCCAAAAACGCAGAAGAGTTGAAGGCCACTATCAGAGCAACCTGGGCTCTCATAACACCTGAGCAGTGCCAGAAACTCATCGACTCCATGCCACGCCGCATTAATGCAGTAATTGAGGCAAAAGGAGCTCCAACCAAGTATTGAGTATTGTACATGCTCATATTTTTCATTTTCATACTTTTCAGTTGGCCAACATTTCTAAAAACTCCCTTTTTTGTATTAGCCTTAAGTAATATTCTAATTTTGTGACACACAGAATTTTGGATTTTCATTTGTTGCCACTTCAAATCATCAAAATTAAATGAAATAAACATTTGAATGCATCAGTCTGTGTGCAATGAATAAATATAATGTACAAGTTACACCTTTTGAATGCAATTACTGAAATAAATCAAGTTTTTCAAAATATTCTAATTTACTGGCTTTTACCTGTATGTCATTTAAACAGGGACGGCTAGGACCAAAAATCGGCCCTGGCATTTTGGCCCAGACCAGCCCACTATATAAGATCACAAATACAACCTGTCCTTGCGCTCCCCTGATTACGTATAGCCTACCAACTCCTTAAAACCACTAGGGGCGGTCTGTAGCTCACCCAGTAAGAGCGTTCGCCCCATGTAGGCTGAGTCCTGCAGCGGCCCAGGTTCAAACTGGACCTACGGCCCTTGGCTGCGTCTCATCCCCCATCTCTCTCCCCATTTCCTGTCTATCCACTGTCACTAATAAAAGGGAAAAGCCCCAAAAAATAGTCTTTAAAAAAATAAATAAAACTAACGCCATGTAAGAGTCAGTGTGAGTTGAACGCCATGTAAGAGTCAGTGTGAGTTGACTAAGTGCAATTAATTAATTCAATAAAATTGTATTCTCCTCATGAAACATAAAACGATATATATATATATATATATATATATATATATATATATATATATATATATATATATATATATATATATATACAGTAAGGCATGTTTTCAGTTATTTCATACGTTTTTGTTAAGTACATGTGTTTATTCATAGTTTTGATGCCTTCAGTGATAATCTACGTGTGAGTGCAGACCAAAAAAGCTACAAGTCTCGTTAAGAAAGTTTGTATGATGTGCAACGTTTATCTAGGCTAGTATAAGGACACAAATGCACAAGCTTAAGGACTTATGAACCTTAAGGTGGTGCTAATCATTAAGATTAGCTAGGCTACTTTGTTGAATGAAAGGTAGGCTAATCTAGCCTTATAATAATAAAACAGTGAGAACATCATCAGTCTCAGATACACGCACACTTAGCCAAACTAATGCAATCATACTGTATAGCAGGCCTACTTCTTTTATTGTTGTAGTGTCATCAACACTTGTCATCAACACTTTGTCCACCGCTTGTTTTTGGCTAAGTTTTATCAAGGGGCAAAGGGTTTTAATGTGAGTTGTGCTTACCACAGGTTGTACCCTTGTTCCCTCATCTCTGTCCCTCTCCTCCTCACTGTGTATGCCACTGCCGCCGACACCGACAACACCACCACTATCATCAGCCATGGGCGCTGATGAAGGTCCTGCTGCTGCCGAAAACATGTCCGTCAAGTTGACACATTTGGCAGCGTCTGCCTGAAGGGCCTGTTGTTTTTTTCTCACGCAGCTTCTCTGCACCACCTTCACCTCACCTCACTCTCCATATCTATCACTATTCTAGCCTGACAGATGAACACCCGAAACAGCATGCAGGCAGAAATCCCAAAGAGGTAGCTGTTTAAAGATATGATGTCCTCGTTGTCTTGCAACGTTATCCTCGCTTAGCGCCACTTCACAGCTAGCTGCTAACGGCTGTAGCGGCATGTTCAGCGCTTTGGACGTTGTTGTTCCTGTCTTTATCCCCAGCAGTAGCCGTAAAAATTTTGTCATCTTTGGTCGCTTTGACAAATACTTATCGCGTCTCTCCGCTTTTTTCTTTTATTTAAACGGCTTGGATAACTTTGTTTCATTTTCGCGTTTAGACGCGTCTTTCTTCGTGTTTATCTTTCGCGCCGCGCACCGTTATGGACTAGTCCATTTCATTATGAGAGTAGGGGGTGTGAAAAACCTAGCCTATGTGATATTTTTAAAGTGTTTTGGGCCAGCCCAGTGTCAATTGAAAAAACAATAGAAGGTTTTCCAAGGTGGTAAGCCCATAGAAGATCCTCCCCGTTTCTCAATGTCAAGGATCCTTCCTTGGTAGGACTGAAGGAGCCTTCAGGAGCAGGTCAGGGTCCTCCTTAGCATTTGAAGAACATGTACAATGGAACAGGCTATCAAGTGCACGTCATTGCGGGCTGGCTTCATTGAATTTTTTTGCTGCATTTCAAAACACTGGATGAAATGATTGTGGAACTGTTAACTGTGCTGTTTAATTATGCTGTTGGGATGGAGATGAATCAGCAGCCGTTTCTTAATGTCAAGGAAGGATCCTCCAAAGCCAGGAGGAGGACGCTACGTCATCGACGTCCGTCGAAGGACCGTTGACAGTGAAATAATAATTTAAATGTAGGTATCTTTAGTGTGTGCCATACATTTGTTATCAGCGATAATGTTTTACATCAATGTAAAGCTTAACGCTTTAAAGCTTGTACAAATTGCTATAATAATTAGGTAGATACACCCCGAGCTCGAAATAATTTGCCTTTTCTTTTCTTTTCGTCCAAGTCCTTCCCTATATGCCTTTGCATCTTGGATGCTTTTCTGTTGTTTAGACATGGCTACATTCACTTAAAGTATCCAAAGTGCACAATACTCCACTGTACTTCGTTCAGTTGTTTACACCAAGTATCTCCAATATGGCAGCGCATCCAGGTTACTGCCCAGAACGTGACGTTGGTGAAAACCTTCGATGGGCCGGACAAAAATTTAAAAAAAATTTAAAAATATAAAGTTTCAGTTGGCCCATAAAGCACGTTGGCCCACCGGGAAAGTGCCCGGTATGCCAGATGGCCAGTCCGCCCTTGCTTTTAAATGAACTGTGTGAACCATTAGCAATTAAACTAACACGCTTGCTACTTTACAGTTAGCTTGTCGCAGAGCTTCTTAGCTCGGACAGCTTTTCCTCCCCTCTTTAAATTAAATCATGTACAATCCCGAGAACAAAATGCCAGGGGGAGTAAACAGCACAGTGTACAGAATGAAAAGGAGCTTGGGGGGGCATTGTTACTGATTAGCACTAGGACGTTTACAGATGGCTGTCGTATTAGCGGTTAGCTCACCAGCTGCAATAGTTCACTGACTAGCACTGCAAATAACCCCTACAGTATGTCATCAAACTTCTAGGGCAAAAGTATTTTGCTGTGTCACTTTGAACAGGCCTATATTTTTCCCAGTTGTGTGTCCGAGCCTCTGCAAGTGGGACCTTTTCAAAATCTTGAACTGAGCGATTGAGACATTGTGCTGGGGAAATAGCTCAATAATCGACTGTAAACCATGATCACATTTTTTGCTTCAATCATTGGCTGTACCTCCAAAACCCATTTACATCCTCCCAGGCTGGATTTTCAGATTGAAAACATAGAATGAGTCAGGCAGTGGATTCTGAGTGTGGGCAGCCACACTAAAATGCCATGCCCACTTGACTTTTTCTGATTCAAGGAATTGAGTTGGAACTGAAGGAAGCATGTAAAAAGAATTACTGGCACAAGGAGATGTGCTAGTGTGTGTGTTACCCACACTTTTGCAGAACATATCCCAGCTTTCAGAAGAGAACATGAAATGTCTGGACTCTCCCCAGCTGTCAGCTTACTTGAGAAAATTAGAATTAGAAACAGGTTTGACCCTTTCCTGGAAGAACATCTAAAAACCTAAAAGTATAGATAAATAAATAAGGCAACGCCTGATATTTCACTTCATATCTGAACTGACTGCAATGAATTTGTAATAGTACTAATGTGTAAAAGGTTTCAAACTGAAATGATCCTTTCACTGCAAGTTGTATCAAAAATGTTTTTGGAAACTTGTGCCTCTACTAAGCCTCATTTAGAACTAAGTCTGTCTCTCCAAAACATTGTTTCTTTTCAGTTGACGACCTTTCTTGTCTTTAACCTTTGAATGGGTAAAATAAAGACACTCAACTATGACATCACATCAAAGATGATTCAAGCCCACATTCTGATTTAATTTTGTGTGTTGCGTTATAAACTGCAGCCGTAAAAGAGGTCCCTTTACAGCGCTGATGTCCATCTGTGCAGATGGCAGAGTCTCCAGTGTGTTCAGTGTCAGAATGCATTTGACACCAGAGACTGAAAGCCAAAAACCATATTGCAGCAGCTGGTTGTATGCTGTTCATCACCATTCTGCTTCGGGGACTTTTAAGTCATTTTCCTCTCCGTCTTTTTTATAGTTGGGGCGAGGTTGGTATAACTAGATTAGAATTCTGTTTTAATCCTTTTAATACAGCACTTCCCATTAAAACATCTCAAATCAAAGTACCAATATCTTACACTGCAGTCGCATTTCTGCAAACCGTCATTATTTAATTTATTATTTTTTTTTTTAATTTTCAAAACGAACAGGCTGTCAGCGGTCATGTCATGTTGTATTTGGACGATGGATACACACAGGAATTATTCCAGACTGCGGCACAGACAGAAATGAATCCCTCCATTAACTAGACCGTGTTACAACTCCTCTCCTGTAGCCCTGTGTCCTAAACACTGGGTACTTTGGTGATGCACGAATGCTTGATGCATGCTGTCTTCAATGGCCATTAGTGGTACAACGTGGATACATAAAGAACCTTATTCATTATCAGTGACTAAACTGCTGAATTATCTAAACTAGTGTCCCGTGAGCCGTTATTGGGACAGTTAAGCTTGTCGATGCTTTTGATTTGATTCATGAGGGATCAAGGTTGTGTTAAGCAATCAATTGATTTACTCTCCCTGTTTTAATGGCAGGGTGTGCCATTGTTGCCTGTAGGGGCCGGATGGAGCCATTCTCTAAAAGGAATGCATTGTACTGTCTCCTAAAATGAACTAATTCACTGGAATCACTTGGCATGAAGAGAGGTTGCAACCAGGTCTCTGTGGTTTCCCAAAGAGCAGACAAGCTATACAAACTTCACATGTATAGTATCTAGAAGGATTTGTCCTTACCTTTAGAGATCTCAAACTTTTACATTCACAGCCCAGAGCATTCTGGGGTTTCTTGCCATGTTGACTGGCGATGTGTCAGGCATCTGTTGAGTCCCAGCTATCTAACTGCTGTCTCTCCTTCCACTATTTCTCCTTTCTTTCCCTCAATAACTCAGCGGGCTTAAGAGAGATTGACAGGGACTTCAATGGTCAATACTGGCTTATATACCTTCAAATGGAGTCAGCAGTTAACTTTGAGAGCATACACAATAGATCTATCTGTTCCTTAGAAGGATCTAACAAAGGAACGGTATTTTAAACAAATGTAATAGCATGATTTTTAGTTTGCTTTGAGCTAAATGCTAATGTCAACATGATAAAAATTGCCAACATGCTGTTGTTTGATGGTGCTAGATTGAATTACTAAAGTTTTTACAATTTATTTTAAGGGCAATATGAATGTTTGCACCACCAGTCAACAGCTGTTAAGACAGGTACTAGATGTTGAAATATTTCACAGGATAAATAAAAACTTTAAAGCTGCTGGTGGTGCTAGTCATAATCAAATTAAGTAGGAATCATCCTCTGGGGACTATGAATGTATGTACAAAAATATAGCAATCCATCTGATAGTTGTTAAGACATTTCAGTTAGGTCCAAAGTGGTGGACCAACAGACTGACATTGCCACCTCAAGAGGCTTAAAATATATTGTCATGTCAAAAGGACCCTGTGTTTTATTTTTACACTTTAAGAAGTGGTCTTTAAAGATCTTGTAAAATATCACACAGACAGCAGACAGATAACAGTGCTGACCTAAGATCTATTATCACAAGTCACAATTAAGCAATGGGACTTGACCTTTGAACCTGAATCAATATGCCTATTCTTATAAGCTTTTAGCACTAATAAATTTTTTTCTCCCCTGGAATCTTTTCATCTGCAGGTCTTGCATGGCAATCTCTAATGATTATATTAGATCTTTCAGATTAATAAAAGGCATTTACTTCTGTAATACTCATTCCCAGGTTGGTAGCTAATGCTGCAAATGTGCCAGTAAGAATGAGACATGAAACCTTGAGAATCAAGTTGAGGGGTTTATTAGAGAAGGGTGAATATAAAGGTAGTGTATGCAGGGATTTCTATTCTCTGAGCAAACCACAACTAGTCAAACCTCTCTGTCTAAATGTATACGCTACACAACTTCCAATCAAGGTCATCATAGTTAGTGATAATAATTAAATAAATTGAATTTAAAAAGGCAATACAATAGACCATAAGTGTGCTTTGGAAAAAAACACCATATGGATTATTATTATAATCATCAGGAACAAGGAAACTACTTGGATGCCAACACGCCCAGGTAAATAAAACATAAATTATTCCTATCACTACAGGTTACATTCAAATTGGAAAAAAATATATATATATCAAGAGGGTGCATACCAACATTGACATATTCCCTTTAGAATAACTCCTCTACTGAACCATTCAGGATTTCCATTCAGACAGTTTAAATGTGTATACAAGCAGCCAGTCAGTAGCACGTTAAAGATATAGCTAGAATATCAACTGCAACAAATTATATAAATGCCACTCTTCCTCCTCTGATATGTTTTCTTTTTTTAACTCCAGTATTTTCAAAGTACTTGTATTTTTGTCACATTTTGGCTCTCACATATTAAGCTACATTTAGATTGATAAATAGTGTTGGGTGTGTGCTGGCTGCCTGCAAGCCATGAGGCCCACAGTGTTCACAGGAGCCGTAGTGTGGCAGTATAATAAGTACTGTAGTCCTCCTGAGGTGTCACCAAGCACACACAGGGCAAACAGAGGTGGGTTAACACAATGTAAAAAGGGATTATCTTCAACTTGTCACCGTCATGTTTTGTTGTTTTTCTTGGGTAAGCGTGACTTTTTTTTCTTTTTCTTAGAAGGAGTCCATTGCCTTGAATTCGCTGAGGGCTTGGACAGGGGAGATGTGTTTCTTCTGGGAGCCTCGTCGGACACGTGTCTGGCACTCCTCTGGCTTCTCCCTTTTTACCAGAGGCTTTTTTTCAGGAGCCTTCATGCGCCAAGACACCACAGGTGAGTTAACAGCCGCTGTTCCGTACACCTTCTGATACTTAGTGGAGGCTACATAAGATGCCTTTACAGTCAGCACCACTGCGTTCATTAGGTTCTTGGCTGCCTGGATCAGGGAGGTGGCACTATCCAGCTACAGGAGAAGAGAGTTGAAAGAGAAAGAGAGATAAACACTAAGGTTCAAGTCAAAAAAAAAAGATTCTGTATAGAGAAAAAGTGCAGTGACTTTCATGCACGCAACAGGAACATTAGGACATAATAGGTACATCCGGTACCTATGAGGTCTGTGCCGCAACTGTCAATTAAGCAGCATAAAAACGTGGCCATCGCTATGTGACATCTTATTTCAGCCGTTCCTAATTAGAAGAGGCAGGGGTCAGGTGTACCTTTGTCTCCGTTTGTTTTGTTTAGCTGACATTTAAGGGTCGGCGGCCAGTGGGCCTTCTCTTATCCCACACTGAGACAAGTCAACTGGTTAGATTTAATGAGTGTGGACTCCAGCTGGCCACCATGAAAAGGTTAAAATATCAGCAGGGCTCGCATAGAAATTATAAAACAACACTGTATCAACACAAGATACAAGGAAGCCCAAAGCAAAGATAAAAGTTGAATTTTAATTAGTGGAAGAAATCATACTAAGACAGTAAACAGGACAGTTATTTAAAGACAAAACAGTAGGAATGCACTGATTCTACTTTTTCTCTCATGATATCCTGAATACTTAAACTCTGTATCAACCAGTGTACTCTACTGCAGGTCTGTTTGTCTGACCTGAAACAGAGATCCCTCCTCTATTGCTCTTCCTGAGGTTTTCTGTTTTTTTTTTTTTCTTGGAGCTTTTTCTCATCTGAACTTGGGCTCTAAGGATAAAGGGTATTCTACGCTGTTAGGATTGTAAAGGCCCTCTAAGGCACATTTGTGATTGGTGATTTTGTGCTATAAAATTGACTTGATAATGTCAGTATCTGCACAGAAACAAGACTGGTGCATTACTAAACATAAACATAAATGACAGGTCCAAAAATACACACACATGCATACATACTATTCAATAAAGACAAAAAATGGTTTTGATCAAGTTATCGAGACAAATGCAGTTCACCACGTAATTATGTTAATAATGCAATATTGACTTTCTTCTAACAAAAGTTCATTTAAAATGGAAAACCATCACACATCTACATCTGACTATGGCAAACATGTATTGAATAACTTTCCTTTTTTTTTTTAAACCAGAGAGTATTTATGAGCTTTATGAAGAGGTGACATCCTTATATACAGTAGCCTGACATAATTGCATTGGTCTTATTCTGCATGACCCTTCCTCTGGTCGTCCAAACTTCATCGTGATCTTTGTCTAAAAGGTTTGCCCACCCACAGTGCACAGCATGAGAAAATGTATTAAATTGACTAAGTCCAGTGATTCAAGCCTAAAATCCTATCTTGAGTATCAGCAATAGTGGAGCTAGCCATGTGCTGTTCCGTATGGATAGACTTACCCCAGACACAATGAGCTCTCCACCCAGATTCTGAACCTCAGCTTTCACCTTGCTGCAAATGTTGAGCTGATGACAGTACAGGGCAATTCTTTGCAGGTAGGCCAGCAGATCCTGCTTGCACGCTGAATCAGGGCACTGAATAGAGAAGAGGCATAAGGAAACACAATCAGCCATTTTGTGCACAACAGTATTCCAATTCTATAATAAAAAAATAAAGCAGGTTGTACAAATATGATTAATGTACAATTTGGAAGATTGAGGCTACTGTGCAATAACTGCTGTTTAACAATTGGCCTTGTGGTGTCAGTTTGGTGCTGTGACACACATCTGGCCATATCCATTTAATTTGTATGGTAAAACAAATTCTCAATTTGAACAACATCGCCAAACTCTTTGGTTTTTCCCAATGTTATGCTGTGAAATGATGTAATGCTGGTAATTCCGGGAGGCTTTATTTAGGTTAAAACTGGATAATCTGTTATCAACAAAGAGCCAATGTTAGAATAGCTGACAAAAATGATAAAGATATATATTTATATTTTATATAATTATATCATAACAGAAAATAAAGCCATCAAGGTAACGGATTTGTCAGTGAGCCAAAGAATTAAAAGGGAAAACAATTCTTGGCCTTATTTCAGGCATTATTGGCAAAATCTAAAGCTGGTTCTGATAGAACAACCATCTGGTTTTAAGTGGTGTATTTTTTCCCGAATAGTTTGAGATGTGAATTCTCTACCAAATTGGGTTGTAGCCATTTGAAAGAAGAAAACCAAGAACAACAGTCCTAACAAACACAGTACGGTTCCAGTATTTTGTGTCGCTTATTACATTTCTTTGCACTGAGCTTGAAAGATTACTTTTTTTTTTAAATGGTGGTTTGTTGCAAGTTTGAGTTTCAAAGGCAAGCTAAGTTACACTGCAGGGTGTCACGCTCATTCATTTCACATAAAACAAGTTTGTCACAGCATGTTGCCAAAGAAGAAAACAGATCATCAACAATAAATGGTCGGAATACTTTGAGACAAAAAGACTTGCTTCTACAGAATCCCTCTTCTTCTTCTCATCTTTATTTTTCATTTTTAACCAAAAGTTCTGACCTGGTCCTACTGGCCGTTGTGCTCCTTCAACAGTGAAGAACCCAATCATACAGTGCAGCAAATGGACCAACAGGGAATAAGAGGACAGCCTCCTCAGGTCTCCTGCTATCACACAGTTTTCCCCTATTATTCCATCTAGAAGCCTTCCAGCAGTAAGCTATGGCCCACTAAGCTCCCAGTGGGTTAAGAACACTGCATCAGCTGCTTAAACACTGTAAGCATCATTTTGTAGCAACACCTTTCTTCCATCCATTAATATTAAACGGTCCTAACTAGGACATTCAGCAGTACTGTGTGGGGAAATGCAGAGCTCATTTCCTTGTCTTGTGGGCTTGGGTAGAGGGGGATGGCAAGTTAAACATGGACCAGTGATACACCCCGGGACCCAGGACTTGCATCTTTCATGGCCACCCACCTTCTCTATGAGAAAATGCCTCTGGTGCTAAGACTCATAGTATTGATTGACCACAAGTGCCCGTCACTGGCGGTTACAAATAGTGAGTAGAACACAGTTTTTAAAGATGAAATGTTTGTTTCTTCAACCTACAAAAATAACTGCGAGTGAACGTTAATTGTATCATTAACTTTGAACAACACAGTAGTGCAAAGCTGCCACCAGCATCCACATTCCTCTCAGTCAGTGGCACTCAATTCAGACTGTGGTGAAGCTACTTGCTCATGGAGCAGCCAGTGAGGCAGAGGGAGGCTTGTTCTCCCTGCTGGGCATTATCTCTGCACCGCCAAGTCCTGGCTAGCATCACTGCTAACTGCACTTCACACTGCGGGTGCACGCACACACGCACGCACGCACGCACGCACGCACACTGCTGCCTCAGGCAAATTTGATGCAGACATGACACAATGATTCCCTATTGTACAGTTGACTAATATTCTATTTCTTCCATAGATTCCCTGTTGATGTAAATAAACTGTATGGCCCATTACTTTGCCCATGTACCCTTTGTCCATTGAAGCCCTCTCTCACTCTCTCTTACTCTCTCTCTCACTCTCTCTCCCACACTCTCTCTCTCTCCTTCATAGTGAAATAGCGTTCATTACAGACGAGTGAGGAAACTGTGTGGTTCACTGCCAGACCATACTCAGCCTTTCTGAAACTCCTTCTGAGCTCAGTGCTTCTCTCAGCATTTTGGGTATTCCAGCAGAGGGGAGAAGGGGAAGAATTTATTTTTCTTGTTTTTCCAAATAATTGGGCCCAAAATGAATGTGCTCCCAATGGGTAATTCAGGAAGAGGATGTGAACTCTGGTGCTGAGATGAGGGCAATGCAGTATCAGAGTGTGGCAGTCTGTCAAAACACAAGTCACACCTCACGCTGATGCTGTATGACCTTTCCTAAAATATTCAGTGTATAAAACATTAGTAAGCCGGTAATTTTATTTTCAAATCCACCTCTTATTTTTGTTGTTTCTCTTTAATTATGGCACTTTTCTAATATATGATCTTTTTTGTGCTTCATTACATAGCCAAAAGTATAGTAAAGGAATGTTTGAGAGAGAGAAGGATGACATGAAGACACAATGACAGATTCAAATAAAGTGTGTTACACTTATACAAAATCCCCTCTAGATGACTGGACAATTGTAGTCCCTCTGATGGTAAGCTGTCATTTGTCAGTTACTTCAAGAAAGCTGGTAATCTTTCTATTTGCTCATCCAGTCTCTGGCATCTCCACCAAACACTGAGCACTACTGTGTTCTAGTACATATTGAAACCTTCCTTCTCCCATCTGTTATATTTCACAATATTCACTTGAAGAAGTGAACGTATCCAATATTTCCCCAAAAAAAGAAAAATAGAGAATAAATGAGGTAAAAAAATTGAGGTAATAAAAAAGAAAAAGAAATAATGTTACATAAATAAAACATTATTTATTTTTCTTTTTATTACCTAAATCACTCTGTGATGGTCAATTGTCTGAAGTTTATTCCCATCATGATGTAACTTCCACAAAATTAACTTAGAAATTTAAATCTCCCAAATTTGCTGAAGAATCATCACATTTTAAGGTTTTCTTTTAGCATTAAAGTAAACCTGTGATAGTTGTGTGAGCAGCCATTTGTACATTGCAACCAGGGACCGCTAATAGTTATGTGTTATGTGTCATACTTTTAATGGTGCCAATTTGCCAACATGTAGACAAATAAACAGTTTGCTAAAAAAAAGTTGTACGCTATGCGTTACCTCCTGAATCTATAGCAACATTCCCTAAAGCTTTATGGGAACTATTTTTCTTAAACTACATAGAACATGATTGTCTACCAAATACAACAAAAAACAAAATGGCTTTGTAAGTGCACCAATCATTAATCAATCCAACAATTAATCCAAGTATAAAAATATCCCCCAGAATTGCACTGACTATTGTTTGGGAATTTGATATAACAATACTCTACAATACTAAACCTTAACATAATTACATAAATGTGCACAAGTCAACAACGACAGCCCAGGTAAACCCGAAGCCAGATGATGCTTTAATCAAATGCTGCCTGGGTCAAGCAGAGTTATACATACTGTTACATGTCATTACTGTTTATAACACTCAACAATGAATGTACTGTATGTGTCAGCATAGGTGTGCATACTGTTTGTAACTGCCCTCCACTATTTAGCTTGTGCCTGTAGGAGGCATATTTAAAGAATGAAGCAGAATAAGGAAAATAGATTGGGAGAAATAGAGTAGAAAAAAGGCATTGCTAGAGTGAAATGGGGTGAGTTGTCTCAAGGGGTTTTTCTACGTCAAGTACTGTGCTTAAATGATTATGAGAAAGCTCTCCTTCCACCGTTCCATGCAGAATTGCCTCCTGCTTCAAACATGTTCATCAATAGGGCTGATGTGGAGTCATGGCGACAAGGTTTGCTACTTAAGGGACCTGTCTAAAAGCAGTGAAGCAGCCTTTATTCTTACTGTCAAGCCACGGTGCTCTCAACAAACACAGGTAACCTACCACAATGTGTGAATGCAAAATACTTGTCTTCTTCATGCGGAATAAAAAACATTGTTGTTTTTTTTATGTTTTTTGTTGTGTAATTCTTTTAAGATGCTTCATAAAGGCAAACTTTGCGGTTTCAACTTTTAATAACTCATTCCATTCATTGACTGGCATGGCAAACATATGCCCCAAATGCCTCACATGAAAACACTTTTATAATAACATAATAAAATAATAGTTGGAAATAAAAATGTCCTTAAGCCCCTCTTTACTTCCCGAACACAGCTCAGATGTCTCTGGAAGCATGACAGAAGGCTTTGAATATTCAGTAAACACTGGTCTAGGAACCACTTAAGTGAGAATTAAAAAATGGCAAGCCACCTGCTCCTTTCATTACAACAACTGTTGATTGAGACAAAGGCTCTGCCAGTGATTTGCCATATGACATATTCACTCCCACCTAAACCCTGTTAAACACTCATCATCACTCGGCAGCCTTAAGCCAAGAGATAAATATATAAGCAAGATCATGCTTACTGTGTAATTTCTGTCCCAAATCCTGCTCTCAACAACATACACAAGCTGTGAGACAAATGTTCTCACACATGGAAAGATGCAAAAATGTTTATATACAAGCCACATCATACAGATTCAGTGCCTGCTTTGACTAAAGTTGCCTTCTGGCCAGTTGACAGCTGAGCTGACTCTAAGGCTACTCAAACTGACGGGCGTTCTGCACTGTGCTAACAACACAAGGCTTGCCCATATATGTCGCTATGTGGTCACATATTGTCACAAGAAGGCCCGGAGTACAGAAAATATACTGTATGAGACAAAAACCATCTCTTTATACTGGTATACCGCACCCTGAGCAACATTTCTATTTGTATGCGTAGAAGGAAAAATGGATTCAATAAAATTTCAGCAAATTTTGGACGCTAACTTGATGCCATCTGTGAAAAAGCTGAAGTTAAAGAGAGGATGGCTTCTACAAATGGATAATGATCCTAAACACACCTCAAAATCCATGATGGATTACATCAAGAGGTGTAAACTGAAGGTTTTGCCATGGCCTTCACAATCTCCTGACCTCAACATAATTGAAAATCTATGAATAGACCTTAAAAGAGCAGTGCGTGACAGACAGCCCAGAAATCTCAAAGAACTGGAAGACTTTTGTAAGGAAGAATGGGCGAAGATACCTCAAACAAGAATTGAAAGACTCTTGGCTGGCTACAACAAGTGTTTACAAGCTGTGATACTTGCCAAAGGGGGCAGTACAAGGTATTAACTCTGCAGGGTGGCCAAACTTTTGCAGACACCATTTTTTTGTTTTCTGTTATTTTTAAAGTGTAAATGATGGAAATAAAATCTAACTTTTTGTGACATATAATACAAATGTCTAATCTGTCATTTGATGCCTTTTGGAGATTTTTCCATCTTTTCTTGGCTTCTTTATTTACATTAATACAAATTTTTACCTGGGGTGCCAAAACTTAATATACAAAATAAAACAAAATATATTGAGGGCTTTCGAGTTATCAATATTGCATGGATATTCACAATCATTTACATAAGAGATAAATGTCCACTACATCTTAAAACATAACTTAAACATTTTTTTATTTTTTAAGTATAGTGACTTGGTTGTAATTTGGCACATGGAACTAAAGGTTTGTTTGTTATAGTACGTGCAGGTACTTTTCAGTTCAGAAAAAGATGAGATTGTGATTATAAATTTTGCATTTACATATTTCTTTCAGCTAAGCATCACTGTAAAAATTCCTGAATAGTGATACTGAAACCAACAATAATTATTCCAAAGGTTTGCTAGCTAACAGCAGTTGCAATTACAATGACAACAGGCTGCCTTAATAAATCAGTGAGCCACTACACATTGCATATTAGAAATGGACCAAATGAATCAGATTATGCATTACCTGGAGTGCTGCATTCTAAAATACCTCCCAATTCATTTGCTTTATGCACACATACACAGGGTACACACCTATTTCTTTTCACTCTTGTCTTCCCTAGGCACAGCACTGATTGATTAGATATTGAAAATGGTCTGTCAGCATGTTTTAGAGAGGTACTCATCTGATAATGAATGCAACACCTCGGTTGGGAGCTAATTATATTAGAGACACAACTTGGTTCTGCTGTCTTGCTCTCTTAGTGTTAGCCCCATTGGGAGACAAAGTCATGCGGCAACACAGCCCACCGCTCCAGCTGGGCTTGTCAGTACCCACATTAAAGATTTCCAATGGCCATGCCCACTTACTCCAACTCAAAATATGCTCCACTGCCAGCTAC
Source organism: Percina caprodes (assembly GCA_013375575.1). NCBI lineage: Eukaryota > Metazoa > Chordata > Actinopteri > Perciformes > Percidae > Percina > Percina caprodes. Next base: position 1,692,445 of record JABXJD010000011.1, on the reverse strand, counting down.
TATGACAGTATGAGACTGTTTCACACTGATATAAAGTAATATGATAAAAATGACAGTGACAGGCACAGTTGCAAAGCTACCTGATCTGCAACGGCGCGAGCCAATTTGTCCATCCTGGAACCAGCCTCGGCAATCTTCTTAGCCGCGTTGATCACATCTGAGGAGTTCTTCAGGGGGCCTTTGCCTCTAGGAAAATTCAAGGGGTGAAAAAAAGGGAAAAAGGGAATGTAGGTGGAGTTGCAGAGGACATGTAGTGCTTCTCTTTAAAGACTGAGCTCATTAAGGCAGCAGCTAATTTACTGTGGCTGAAGGAGGAATAAAAGACATTACAATCAACCAACAATACACGATTTACCAGATAATGGATGTAACAAATACAGTATCCCTTTGTCCCTAATGATGTATCATAGAGATTTGGTTTGAATTACAATGAAACAAAAGATTTCTGTTTTTCACAGCAAAACAGGAAAACTTTTAGAGCAGTTGGTGTTGGAAATAGAGCAGGAGAGGATAATAATGGCCAACCACTGAGCCTTTGTTCTATGTTGTGTTTTCTTGATTTGCCAGCACCGGGAAAGTTATTGTGACTAGATGAATGTGTTTGCCTTTGTGTGATGTCTAATTTTAAGTCACTGCTAAGCTGAAATTTCCAATCAGTTTGTTCATGCCAATCTGAGCAACGGGGTCAATGCCAAGTATTAATGGTGCCGTCACAGCACCACAGCCATAATCACTCATGACTAATGACTCATGGCTCTGATTTTCTTTTTTGGTTTGTTTCATGCCATACAATTGTGAAGTGGTTCACAAATCCAAACATGATGCAGATAACCATCCGTTGGGCATTAGGATCTCCCTGATATGTTAAGCCCAGATGGGCGAGATTGAGAAGAAAGCTGCTTGTTTTTAGTAAACATAAGCAACAAGACTCTAAATGCAGACAGATTATCTATTACAGCATATCTTTGAATCAAAGCATTGCTACGTAGTCTGAGCAAAGGAAATGATGTCTGGGTCACTTTGCCTTTCACAAAACAATCCGCACACAGGTCTGATACATTGTAAAGGCAAGATTGTTTCTCAGCAATCCCACTTTATTTACTTGCAGCTATAGCACTATAAAAAAGGATGAAAACAACTACCTGTATGTTAAAAGGGTTGCTCATAGTGATATCTTTTCAGCTTTTTTTAAACTCATTGTTTCAGTTTTATGGCACTCTCTATATTCATCAACCTGTATTCAGACAAACCAGGCAGTAGTTTGCAGTGAAAAACCAGATTACCTCTATACACTACCTGCCCAGCACCAAACTGCAGAACAACAAAGTAAGCAACTAGCTGGTGAACAGATATTTCTTCTAAAGTTTGAGTATGTACTTGATGTTTAAGCAACAGTTTAGTTTAGCCATTTGAACTTAAAATGTGATAATACATCAGTATTGTGTTCACTGCTTGTTTCTAAGTGTCATTTTTACCTGGTAAAGTCCGTCATCTCCATCATGATCATACACATCTGCTTGGCCAGCACAATAATGTCATTGCCGTTGTCATCCCACTTGGCCACTTCTGCATCTAACTTGCACTTCTCCTGTCTGAAACTCTCCACCTGCTCAGCAATCTTAGCCTTCTCCTCCTGGGGAAGCTGAGCCATGATAGCCTGCAGGCAACAGGGGAGCATGGAAGAAACCAATGTATTAGTGGAGTCGGAAGAGGTTGTTGGGGAGTAAGATTCAGCAGAATAAATTGGAAGGATTGTTCAGAATGAGGGAAAATGCCAGAGGAGAAGAGTTTAGGTAAAGGATGGAGATAAGGTTGGGAGAAGAGAACGATAGGGAAATGAAGAAAGGGGCGAATAAGAGGAGGGATTAGTTAAGAAGACAGAGAATAAAGGAAAAAAATATAAAGTGGAGAGCTGTAGCGCCATTTGTTCTACTTTTTCTGTCCGGTCTACTTTTTAATCCGCCCTACAAAACTTAACACTACTAAGTTTGGAGTTTGACTATCCCTGCCCTTCTGAAACGCTTCAAAATAAAGTTCTAAAATTTACATTTAATGACTGGACCTTTTCAAACCCCTCGACATCTTATATCCATAAAGAGCAAATCCATTTTTGCCTTCATTTTTTCCTCAGCGGCCTTTGGGGCAGGTCCAAAAAGGCATAAATCTTGTGGCAAGGTCACTGGCGGAGTAAAGACCCGGTATTATTTGGGAGATAAATGTATAATTACCTTGCTTCTTAGACCAGAGAATGAATAATGCATTTGTTCAACATTATGTCAGGGAGGTGAGATGGAAGGAAGAGTAACCTGGTTTCCATTAGGTCGATTCTATTGACTCGAAAGGCAGAGAGCGAAAACGAGTACAGTAGAAAAAAAGAAAAGTCACCATTGTTTTTTTAACCTCATCTATTATTGACGGTCCTCGAAGAATTGCTATTCTCTTAATGAAATAATCGCCCTTGTCCTCCTTTTGCCTCTTCCTTATTCCCTCTCTCACAGTGTGTGGGGATACGAGGTGAGCTCAGTCGTCATACTCAAGTACTACGTCACTTTGCTCTTGCACCTGCTATATATGTCAAGATGAAATTGAAAAAAAATATAGATTACTTGTCCTAAACTTCTTCAAAAAGAAAATAAGCTGAAACAGGAAGGGGCCTGCAATGAAATAAATAAATTAAAATTAGAGACAGAAATAAATAGAGAAGCATGGAGGCACAACTTTCTCATCAGAGGCCAACAGATGTGTTCATGAGCTTTGGCCTACTGATTACTGTGTGAAGCAGAGTGGTGCAAAGCTTTGATGACGGTTAGCTTGAAAAAAAAAACACGAGCGGCATAAATAAACAAGTAAACCAGCCCCCTTAAGCCCAGTGTAGATTTCCTTTGCTGCTGGTGCCAAGACACACAAACAACAGTGACACAGCAAATCCCATTAAGCTGCGTGTGGGGTGAAAACACTGCTCACATTTAAAACAAATACAAAGTTAATATGTATTTAGACTGCACAATCAGGAATAAACAATTTACAGACCACTGCTTTCAGCAGGGCAAACTTGAATTTGCTTGCAGGTGTTGCTATGAATTATGGGTCGCACACAGCAGGCAGTGGCTCTGGGGCCCCAGCAGCAGCATGTATGACAAAACAACTGTGAGTCGTCCCATCTACAAGTTAAATATACCTCTACTGGTTCATTAACTAATCACTGAGATGCATTTTTGGCTAGGTAAATTAGCAGTAATGGGCTTTTGTAACCACACTTTAACCAACATTCCCTCTGTTTGTTTGAGTTTATCTTATGTAACACAACTCTTATTTTTTTTAATGCTTATTTATGCTGTTGATTTCAATTATAACTTATTTTTTAAATTGAAGTGAGTTTGAATCATGCAAATGTATAAATATAAACTTGAAACTACAAAAGGCATTTTAGTCCAGACACTTTAAAGGTGCTTGTGCTCTGAGCTTGTGGTTCTGGGAAGCTGATAGCTCCCTGGGGTATGTTTTGCTGAATACATGCTCATGTTCAATGTAGCGAAAATCATAGTGTAGGCAAAGCCGTACAGTAAATGCTGCCAAATCAATAGCGACACAGGTGAGTGAACTGTGCCACCATGAACATCTCTCTGACCTCAGGACTCGAGGGGGTCATATATCTTCGCTGCTTATTTCTTTCCTGCACCCAACTGTTGAGGCATCAATTATTCAGTTATTGCTATAATTACACAGAGCAGTTTGCCCCTGGTGTCAAAATGGCGGGTACACCATTGAGAAGAAGTACAGTTATGGTTTTGCTAAATGCCATTGTAACGAGTCAGATAAATAATTTAAATAGAGAAACAGAGTAGTTCTGGGTTTGAATATATCTGTAAGTGCAATCAAAATGTTTTCCCTCCATCTTCTGCGCACAAGAGCTGTATGAAACCAAGACAAACTGCTTCCCCAGACAGCTAAAGAGAGCAAAAAAGTCTCTTGAAACTCAACAATTTGGATTGGAAATTCCTTTTGCTAAAATTAGGGATCAAGTGAGGTTGGGGAAAGAAAGTCAGGGATTTGGTGGATATTCAAATTCACTCTGAAAATGGAGTGACAAAAAGAGAGAGAATGCGCATCAGAGAGAGAGAGAGAGAGAGAGAGAGAGAGAGAGAGAGAGAGAGATGGTTTCAGAACACAAAAGAAAGCAGCAGCACAGGGGTAAACACATGGACCAATTGGGACGTCAGGGGAGCAGGAAGGCACTTCTTCTTCTTCTCCCTCCTCCTCTGCTCTCTAGAATTCACTTATCCCCAAATCCCTTCCTCTACTTTACTGATAACAACAAGGAGCGGGCCTTGGGAGCTTAACATAGTGGCAAATCCGGCCGAGGGAGTGCTGTGCCAATACACTGTGCGACTCGGCTACGTCTGCAGGGATTAGAGCGCTTTCTGGGTTTCTTCACAGTGTGCCGCAACTTGAAATGACTTTAATTTGTTTCATTTGAAATAAACAGCCCAGACACTCGAAGTTCAATTTTATGGATGACCTATCAACAGTGTTCCAATCACTGTGTTAAGAGACGTTGTTGTGTGTGTGTGTGTGTGTGTGTGTGTGTGTGTGTGTGTGTGTGTGTGTGTGTGTGTGGGGGTTACAGACATCCTTCCCCTTTGTCTTTTTTTCCCCTCTCATTATGTATGTTTGCTCTAATAAGTCAGCTTTGCACATAGGTATAATAGAAGTGACAAGTGGAGCACCACACTAGGCAGACCACTGGGAACAAAGGCTCCCTGTGCTTGATTTGATTTTTTTCTACACTGAGGAACAGAGAGACAGTGAGCACAAGAAAGTCAGAGGGAGATGTTACGCCTGTGTCCCGTGTGTGATACCCACACATTGGACTGGAGGGGCTTGGAGGGATCATGACTGTAAACCTCAGGATGCTCATGTCAGCTCCAATGGAGAACATGGATTACACTTCCTCTTGTCTGTTTAAATAGAAACACAGAGCACTAGTGTGCACTTGGCATGACCGTGAGAGGACAGCAAGCTTTATCCCGACACGACAGGCTGAGGCCAACTGGGCAGATCACTAGGGGTTCACAGCAAACATCTTTTATGGATGGCCTTATCTTCTGCGTGGGTAAATGTTTAATCTCTAAGGACATAAGAGTGCCAATGAGGGAAACAAAAAACAGGCAATATCAATTAACTGTGTGAGAGGCTGTGTCAGTATGCCAGATGCATGGTATGTTTACACAATAATGTGTACTTAATGTACAAATATAGTCACGTTTGAAAGCACAATGCGATACATTGCCTCGCATTTATTTATTGCGGGCTGGAGCGCATAGCTTGCTTATTAAGGGTACATGAACTATCCTTATTTTCAGGCATGTCAGCCTTCAATCCACTTTAAATCCCTTGTATTACAGCAATAATTTATGACAATGGGACATGCTGTGACTTCAAACTGTTCCCAAGGAACGTTGCCCACTCAAAGTACAGCTGAGAGCCAGAAAAACTATTTAACAGTTTGGTGCTGTGAAGCTCCCTTGTGTAATAGTGTTGGTGCGTCTAAGCTCAGATGGTCCTGCAATGTTACGCTGCGGGAGCCTTAAGTGGGAGGATACATACAATAAATTCAAAGCACTTCACACCCAGGACCCCCACAGTCATCCTGGAGATGCAACTGTGGTCCCAAAGCATGGGACCACAGGTCTGTTGTTTTTGTTTATGGTTGGATTTCAGATTTGACCAAAACTTATTTATTGTCTCTTAGTTCAAGAGCTGAATTGTATAATTAACAAAGCAAGATGTAAATTCTTAACTACTAAAGGGTACTGCAAAATCAAAAGTTATCTAAATGACACTTTATCAATTAGGATTTTCTTATCTATTAAACATGGATGTAGAATTTTTAGAATATTCTGTTTTAAACACAAACACACACGCTGCTCTCCGGTACAAGCATCTACTGACCTGGACTGAATGAACAAATTGTTGACAGATTTATATGAATCCGATTCAACTGACAGAATTCTAAATCGGGTGCAGCCCTAGCTTTTGAGTTGGTTGTTTTTAGTTTGAACTACTATCAAAAGGCATCACAATCGGGACTCAAGCTGTTTAGCACATACATTTAGCAACCATAAGCTGCTGATTTGGTTTTATTTATGTCAACTGCACCTTCTTTGTGCATTACTCCCCTGTGTGTGCTGACTGTGTAGAAACTCACTATTATACAGGCCTATGTGCCATGGGGTGAGGCATTGGGCCAAGTCATACGCCTGCCATCCATAATTTATTCAACATGCAATACACCGCTAGAGCCTCTGTGTTGCTGCAGGGAAACAAACAGTGGTAGTCTCCTAATGTTCTTTAAGCTGGGCCCAAGTGAAAAATTACTAATGTGCAACAAAGCCCACACCCTGTTGATCGCGACAGAAGCCTTGGCACAGTACTATACTGTATTTTGTCTTTTGTCTGGCATCTAAAGGGAATTAGGTAATTACTTCTTTGTTTGTGAATGCAATTTTACACCTGCCACCGCTGAACAGTGTTTATTTAAAATAAACCGCTTGTTAGGATCATTTAAATGGACTTTCATGCCATGTAAGTGGAACTAGTTGGATAAATTGATTCCAGTATGGTCAGGGAACAGGGGTGGGTGTTAGGGTGGGATGCATTTCAACTTGTACCTCAACCTACGACTGAAGCAATAACACTACAGTCACTTATATGATGAATTTGGGTTTTTTGACCAGCCTTTACCCAAACCAAATACATGGTGTTTTTTTTTCAAGTCAGATTGCATTAGTGAGGCCTATATAGAAAGTTTTCAGCACCGTAGGAAGATGAACATCCACTTACCCGAGCACTTTGTCCAGCAATAAGCTGATCATCTTCAGTCTGGACACTTGTCCTGCTGCGAGTATCATAGTCCTCCTGTTCAAAGTCAGAGTCATCTTCCAGCTCCTCTGGTGTCTGTGAGAAACACAGAGACAAAGTAGATCAAACAAGCAGAGAGAGAAACTCTAAAAAAAAGAAAAGAAAATCATACAACTCCAAAATTGACAGTTAAAAAGAGCAACTTTGACTTCATGCCCTTATTGTGTGGTAATCCAGAGTAGCAGACAACATATGTTACCGTGTTGTCATTTTCACTATACAGTGCCTCATCGGGAATTTTAGCTCAAACCAAACCAAGCATATGACAGACAGAGATGTCACATAATAAAAATGTCCTCATCCTAAACTCATATGTCAAATGATGAAGGAAATATATAGCATTACTCAACCACACAAAGTAATTGAAAAAACAGCAAGTTGTGGGTTTTCATCATAAAAAAAGAATCAGAAATACTTTATTGATCCCCGAAGGGAAACTCTGTGTTGCAGTTGCACAAATAGTAGAAATGAGTAGAAATATAAATAAAGAAATATAACGAGTGTGGATATGTACGGTATTTACATAGTTAAAGGTATTTACATAGTTAAAGGGATGTTATGATACAGTATTTACATAATTGACATAATTAAGGAGTGGAAATGATGAAAAGTAATAATAATAATAATAATAATAATAATAATAACAGTAGAGTACTACACACATTTCAGGCCAGTGTTATTGCATAAAACAGATAATATTGTCCAGTTTCAACCTCTCTAAGTGTCTGTGTGTGAGACACTTAGAGGGAGGAGAAAAACAAACTGGAATGTAATTGATGTATATTTTTTTGCATCTGAACAAAGTGAGAGACTAAATAATGAATTTCCTGCTGTTTTACTATAAGAATATGGGCTGTAGGTCAGTTTATGGGAATAGGAAAGAGTGTAAACATATTGGTTATATTATAGTTGCCAGGCTCCAACCACTGTTCAATTTCATACAGTATGTTCCATTGTATCCAGTACTTGCTACTCTTGGACTGTGTGTGTGTGTGTGTGTGTGTGTGTGTGTGTGTGTGTGTGGGGACATACAAGCCAGGACTAACTGCTTTTATAAACTTTCATTATAACATTAAACTCTTCTCAAGATCTGCCTCAATTTTTAAACACTGTGGAGAATTGGTTTCTTAATCCATTGACTGCTCATAAGATCTGTGCTGTACAAATCCAAAAAGGAGCCATTCTTGGCTTAAGTGAAAAAAAAATAACACAGACGCTTAAAAATATGTGCACAAAAAACTATTACATGTTGCACTAACATTTGCTATCTATATGATGGAGTTAGACAACAGAGAAAGCAAGGATCTTCCAAGTTGTCTCCTCAGAAAGTAATTGAACTTGGACGGGATTATGAAGCCAGCTGGTCCCGGGCAGTTCAAAGCTGCCTGTTTTACATTATTTACAAACATCAAATTATTTTCCATAATTACATTTTTTCCAGAGCTGCACTGGGAAGCCTTCCAGCCTGCATAAAGTTGAATAAATGAATTACATGGTAAAGAGAGAAGGGCCAGTTTGGGTGAAAAATGCAGATACTGTAGCATCAGAGTGGGTATGTGAGGCTGCTGGTGTCATGTTGTTATTCAGCATTTTTATAATGGCATGCAGTAAAATGTTCTGCCAGCTCTGTAAAACAGACCATGTGGAAGGTGTGACATCTCAAATGGGAATTCAATTACATTTTACATTTTTACAATTATGTTTGTCTTCATCCTTAGGGTAGATATATTTTTGTAAAGGAACACCATCGATGACAGTCGGTGGAACAGTTTGATCTATCAATGATGTACCACAGATGTGTAGCTAGAATCAGAAGAGGCACAAACTGGAAAGGTGTCTGTGAGTGTGACAAATTTGTATCATGCGTCATGGGGATGAATCCAGTGACTCAGGAGATTTTATTATATATACTCATTATATATAAGGTTTGATTAAATGCTTTGATTTCTACCTTTGTATTTTTAAAGTATTAATTAGAGGGTAAAAAGTCAATAATAAATGGCTTGAAGTGATTGTAGATCGCAAAAAAGTAGATCATAAACTGCAACCAAATATACTTAAACACTTGGAAACAATGTATTAAGATGTCCATATTCACAACAACCAGTTGTTAATATATGGAGGAAATAAATTACTACACTTTGTCTAAGTCAGCATTTCCAAACACATTAATTTCTGTCTAACTCTTGCTGAGCATTTAAACCATTTCAGAGTATTTCAGTGATTGTTTTATATTGGACATACCCTTATCATGAGGACAGCTTTCCGGATGTCACGGACGCCGTCGTAGACCAAGCGTGATGCATCAATGAACTCATTCTCCTCAAAAGCCTGAGGAGGATTCGTACTCAGTGCCTCAATAGCAACCTCCACTTGTTCCGCAAAACGGGGCATGACTGCAGGGAGAAATAGGTAAGGGAGGTAGAAAGAGAGAAAAAAAGAAAGATATGAGACTCAGGTGTATCACAAATGTTAATCTTTTTAGAATGGGTGCAAGCTTATCAATTAGAAAGAAAAGATGGCAATGCAGAGGTGTGTTTATTGTGTGTTTCTCTAGTTGAGGCCATGCTCGCAACCTTTTCCTCTCAAATTTTACAGCAGCTGGGTCTCTACAGCAGTTTCACTCTTGTGCACTTCAGGAAAAGGCAAGATGTCATGCTACACCTCTGTGCATACGACAATATCACGTTTGCACATTGCACGCCAATTAGCTATTTTCCCCCGGCTTACCCAGCAGGAAGATTGAACTGTCTGTCACAGATCTGTTTGTGTGTACGCTGGCGCTTGGCATGTGTATTTGTGTGTGTGCATGTGTGTAACCTGTGGGGAGACGGCTCTACGTGCTTTAGAGTTACAGTACAAGGACGCTAACTTGCAAGCTCAGCCTGTCAAATCACAATGAAGGGAAACAAAGTCTGTTGAGCCGAACAAAAGACAAGCAACAAAAGAAAAGTCCCTATTGACCATAAAAAATGGTTGGTTTTGTTGCCAGTATCAATTGGCCAGACCCGATGGAAGAGCTTTATGCTCTTTCTGTGTTCAAATGAATCGTGCTGAATGTGAATAGACATTATTAACGAATGCGGACAGAATGTTTGAATATTTAGCAGGCTACCTTTCTACGTAATCTCCATTGAGTCACAATAATTGAATGCAGAGTTTAATAATGTGTTTTTTATGGACTGTGCTGTCCCAAATTATCATAACAAAAGCTATGGTTTACTTGGACAGACAGTCAGAAAACTTTTTCAAACACTACAAATGCCTATAACACTACCATTACTTATGACTGTACTTTAATGTGAAGACTCTCTCTCTCTCTCTCTCTCTCTCTCTCTCTCTGTCTGAGTCTTCTGCCGGTTAAAAGTTAGTTTTTCCTTGAGTGTGGTCTAGACCTTTACTTTATGAATGAAATTTGAAATTATATTAAACTAAATAAAAGGTCTTACAAGTGTATTTTTTGGTGAAACATGGATGCTTCTCATACATCTTCAACCTGGCAGCACAAAAAAAAAAAACACAGAAAAAAGGTGGGCACCAAAGATTAGTGTCACCAATTCAGTATCCAAACAAATGTGAAATATGGTCACAGTCTCCCCTTCTGTTTCTCAGTTATGGTGTTATGAACGACCTTTTGAACTTTTGGATATACAATGTAATCACTTCATCATTGTATCTATATGTTAGTTACTTAGACTAGATAGATTTGTGTGAAATATTCTCATAATTAACGTAGGAACTTATGAAATATGGCCAAAAACACAGTGACCTTAACCTTTGACCACCAAAATCGAATCAGTTCATTGTTGTTTATTTTCAGTTTTTGTTAAGTTAGAGAACAAATGTTTCTTAAATAATGCTAAAAAATGTGTATACATAAAGAGTGAACTTCTGAAAAGTATATACTTGGACTGATTTAAGACAGCTATTTTAAGAGGAGAAGACAGGTCTAATGAGCAAAGGTAGATAGGAAAAAGAGAAAATGGGGAAAAGACTTGGCTGGTGAGCCTCCACCAGAAAGCCAACTGTGTGATTTTATTATCATTCTCCCCACTTTCCTCCTCTTTTACATGCAGAGGAAACTAAATCAATTAGCCAGCTTGCACTAAAGGTGTGTCTGCAGTATACTTATTTGTCTGATATAAAACATGGGCTGTATTTCACCAAACATAAAAGGTACTACAAAAAGTCTCTGCCTTTTTCTTTTCATTTTTAATTCAGTTTAATCCACTTACCGCGGAAGCGTAAAATAGGCTTTTGGGAATTGCTGGGAAGGCGTTTTAAATAGAAATATTTAAATGTTCTCCAAGCTCTTAATGAGCAAAGTTGCTGATGGTAAGGAGCAATTTCACTCATTCCAGTTGAAAAATGATGAAGGGAATTAAATGTGACCATGTAAGAATGGATTCTTTTCACCCCCTAGGCTTAAGCATAGTTTAAGTGAGAAGTTATGGAAGTACAACGAATGCTTAAAAACTCACAGCAGAGAAGGCGTGCCCCAGTGAGGCGTTTAACAAGCTCCAAACGCCACAAACGGCACCATTGTTAATGCCTTAACCTCGATTTTGTATAAAAACATCTTAATTTAGGGAATATATTTAAAGTGATTATAGAAACAAGACTTGCACTAAATCATTAACTGCAACTTTAAACCAAGAGATGGATGTGTCAAAAGAGTTTGATTTTGTAGAATTTGGAGGATTTTTTTTTTTTTTTACAGTTTTAACTCCTATGTTACAATGACATGTTGAGCAGCCAATCATTGTTCAGACTAAAACAACCTTAAATTCTACAGAATAAAAGTGACCCATGAAGACATTGTAGTTTTAAAAGTATTAAATTACTTATATCACTTCAAATAATTATAAATATACTATATTACTACTATATTGTTATCAGTATTCTTGCATTTTTGTTATTCTCTATTATGGTGTAGTTTTCCATTTCTATAATATATTTGATAGTACCTAATGACTACCTAAAACAGTTGCTCTTAGTGATGAAACTAGAGATAATTATTATCCGTCTTTGTGGTTCCCCTCAGCTCTACAGAGCTTTATAGTGTCTTTCAGGCCATTGCTTCTGTTGAATGGCCCGCATCTTTACAACTAAACTCGGTAAAAACCGAGCTGCAGTAAAAGGCGAGTGAATATAGGAGTTAAATTCTTCAGGAGACCAGAAACACAATTCCAAATGAATGCTAATGGTACACACGTCATCAGGGGTGGAATGGGGGGCAAATTCCTACCTATGATATGTAACTATTTATGATTAGTTGCTTTTAGTCAGGCCAGCCACAGAGTCTGGTTGTCAGAGCTATTATTTTCAAAGTAGACAGTGTGAAGTATCTTTACTTCTTTCCCTCATTTTTGCTGCACTTCTTTTTAGTGCACTTGATCCATTGATTTACAGACATGCCATGTGGGTGGCAGTGTGTGCATGTGTGTTATTACTCACTGCAAAACCCTGGCTAAATCCCATTTACTGTGCCCCAATGTAATAACAAGGAGCAACGCCACCCTGCTTCTCTAAATGGCACACTGACTTAGGCCATATATCAGTTTTTTAATCTACCCTCTCCAGGCACCACATTAATGATCGACTTTAAAATTTGTCCCGTTTTTTGAGGAGATTAGTTTAAACACAGGGAGTTAGTAGGCAGAAAACTGTCTCAGGGAAGAAGGAGGGAAAGGGTAAAAAGAGAGAGAAGGCATAACCACTTTCCCATTAGGCTATTGATTTTTTTCCCCCTTTCAAGGACACGCTTCAATCCCAAGCCCATGTGTGGACTGTCTGTCAGGAATCTATGGCTCAGCTTTAGACCGAAGAGTTGTGTGCCTTGGCTGCTTGTATTGGGCCCCGCCGTAAATCTGACCACACTCAATATGAGAAAGAAGGATGGGCAAATTGAGACAAGGTCAAAGGGCAGGTAGTTGTGATAAGCGTCCTGTGTTGATGTGGCAGCTGTCAGAAAAACAGGCAAGTGGTTGCGATTGGCCGAGTGGCCGCGGGCATAAACACAAGGGCAATCAAATAAAAACACAAACAGCTAACTCAAAAAGACAAACACACACACACGCACACACACACACACACGCACACACACACACACACACACACACACACACACACACACACACACACACACACACACACACACACACAGGATAGATGTTTTACTCATGCACACCCCCGATAAAAGAAAAAAAAGGGACCACATCAATGGATTCCACTAAAATCCCTGCTCAAATCGCTTAGTGAAATCCTTGGTGACAGCTATTGACTTTTTGGTAGAATCTAGTTAATTGGACTCAGTACACTCTAAAAAGTGTATGGTCCTATATCCTTTTCCTTTGTTCAGCAACACTTAATCATCTTTCCCCCAGCTATAGATTTCTCCTTGACTGTGTTCAAATCCACAGACATCAAGTCTGTGAGGACTGAGGGGAGAGAGAGAAAAAAGTTCACGAGGATCAATAAGTGCTTTATTGTCCAGATCAGACGTGCACAGTAGCCCCTAAAAAAAACCCAACTACCACACCTTAGAGGGAAACAGAACGGGGAAACACAACAGCTCTTCATCAAAGAGAAATATGGAGCCAATAAAACACTGGTCTAACACAGGTGCCGGTTCCCTGCCTTAACATCTCAATTAGCACCCACAATCAGGAGGACACGAGACCTTGTTAAAGTGTAAGACAGGAGTTCTCCCAAAGGCCATGCAGCCAGTGAGACTTGCCTATTTGCTGCATCTGTATAAACAGCATCATCTTAGCCCTTATCTTTAGGTGAAGTCAGACAGGACACTAGCCATCCTAAAATCAGATCCTTGTTTCCATTGTCTTGTCAATTTTATGCTAGGCTTTCTGCTAAAGTATAGTCTACAGTTCTACTCAAAATATGGCACTGGCATTTGTAGGACTCCTAATGCAAGTTCCATAGAATGAAGCAGCATCTAAGTTTTATTTGTTGCCACATACAAGAAAAAATGTCATAGTGTGGCGGCTGAAGTCTCCAATCAACAGATGTGTAAATTATTTTACTGACATTAGAGTTTTTAGTTTAAAAATTTAGCACCAAGGACAGAAGTCCACCCACATTGGTAATTTTCTTGTTGGTATCTGCACCCTATCACCTCTGTTCTTCAAACAGCCACTATGAAAAAGAGAATACTGCAGCTGTAAGACTCATTTCCTGCAGGTAACACAAGGGGTAAATTTGCTGAAGCTATTACTTTCCTATAGATGTCGCACATCAGCATGTCTAGATCTGCCCGTCTAAACTGTTGCAACTATTACTTTCTTGTCGACAAGGTAGTAAAGATTGGACTGAAACTGTAAGTCTATTGCAGTATTGGCTGTGCCTGGTTTCAGGGTTTATTTTGCATCAGTGGCACTGTGCGTTATTATTATCTCTGTAAAATTGTATTCATATGAGTATTCATATTCATATTTTGGCATGGGTTTCTTAGTACTAAATGTGTTAATGTAGCCAATGGTGCAGTTCTTACAGGTTCCAAACTGTAAGAAGTACAGTACAGTATCTAATTGTGTAGATGGTTGAACTAAACCATTACCCTACAAGGAGTTTTTAATGTAAAACAACAGCCATGCTAAAAATACTTCAGAATGTCTGAAATATAGTCAAGTAAAAGTAGAAATGCTTCTGTAAAGTGATACTATCTAAAATCTTAATGTTGTATTGTGTATCCCTGGTCAAATTAACACACTTTGTCTTCCTCATTTCTTTAAAGCATTCAATTAGTATACTTCTCATTTTGATTGATTTTAACTTTACTTTACATTACAATGTAAGCAAATACACGATAAAGAAAAATCAATGGGCAATCAATATTATGCCGTTTTCCATTCGTCGTTCTCTGTAATGCTGACATAATGTTTCTGGGGTCCTGCTGACTCTAGCAGCAAGCTCAATACTCCATGGAGGATTAATAGAACAGCAGCACAATTAAATAGTCTTCGTGTGTGACAGGGTTACTGTCATAGGAAATTGACCTTAAGTGTCCGCAAGATATTGCCACCGAACTTCATCAATTAATTACCCCAATTAAACTAAATTATGCAATAATAGAACAGAATGGGCTTAAGATACTATATAAGTAGCACTGTGTGTAGTCCATTATGGTGGAGTTGAGCGCCAGAGGGGTTCACACGTGACACACGTGATTCACCTAATGCTTTTTGCAACTTATCAGCTAGTGAATGGGGGCGGGGGGGGGGGACTGTGTCCCTCAATTATCCTGGCAGATGAAAGTAACAGGCAAAACAATAGATATAGCGCCTCGCTAAATGGGCTCTAATGGGAGAGATAGGAACCGGGGGAGGGATGGATATGCAAGAAGGTAGAAAAAAGGCTGGTGTTAAAGAGGGATTGTGGTCCAATTTGATTCTTGTAGATAGAACGTATCTAAATTACTTCTTTCCTTTTATCCTGTGTTTTTGTTTGCCCATATTTCATTTTTTAAAGTATACTTTTAAGACATTTGAGGAGCTATTACATTAAGCAAAAATGTTTCTCAGGAAAATAGACACTGGGCCCTTTCTTCTTTCCTAACATAATACCTTGAACAAGATTGCATTAATGACAAAAAAACACTGACTTCTCAATCTCTGAACCACCTGTGTGTTACATTAAAAATTATAAATGTGTTATAACATATGACAACATAGCCAGTGCTAGCAAAATTAAATAATTCATCTTTTCTATTGAGGCTTACTGCTTACAGGACATAGCCACAGCCTCGCACTCCAACACTGACAAAAGTTTTTGTCTTTTCCAACCTACACAGCTTTTAAATGTTCCTACATTAAACACCAGTGATCAACGTGGAGATTTACAACCTTAAATAGTGTCAGTGATCTTCTTCCCTGCCTTTGCTGGTGCATTGCAGCCTATTTTGGCATGTTACCGTCATCTGTACTGTAATTCAGTGGAATAGTTCATTGGTAGAAATGTGTATGACATGTGAACGAGATAAAGCAAATGGGATGTCATAGAAAAACAGCCCCATAGTGCTACAATAGGTCAGCAACATAAAAGGGGAACATTTAATGTGGCCTACAACTACAGATTCTGACAGGATAATGAAGCATACATTGCTTTTATTTCATACACCCTGCACTCTTGTGGCCTACAATGCTTTATACTTGAAAAAAAAGTAAAACTCCTCAGCATACTATATATATTTTCAGAGGTCTGATCCAGCATATACTAAGCCATCATAGCACTTACATTTCACAGCACTAAAACACAAGTTCCCTCTTCACTCCCTACTGCATCCTCACACCCCCATAAACTGTGAAAAGTATTCAGTCAAATGTGGGGGAAGCCAATCTTCACTGGTGTTGGGACTGAGACGTGTGTTGGCCCTGAGTCTGGTCTGCCACAGGGATAAACACACAGTGATGGAGAAAATGGATGAGAGGCAAGAATGGCAGACAAGTGAACAGGTGCTGTCCAAGGTTTATGTCGGTGCCAAGACACTGATCCAAATTGTGGGACGCTGGGCATCCAGGCAATTTAGGTGTGTATGTAAGTCACTGACCAGACTGGGAAGCTAATGTAACTGCTAGCATGTGTTAATGTGTGTGTGTGTGTGTGTGTGTGTGTGTGTGTGTGTGTGTGTGTGTGTGTGTGTGTGTTGAATGAAAATAGTGTAACTTGCAAAAAGGGTTGTGGCAAAATGCTGGATACAAGCACAGCACAAGGGTGAAGCATACTATATTTATCTCTACAATACACTGTAATACATCCAGCTGTGACTTCTGCCACACCAGCTTTGTGTACAGTGCACTAACCAGTCTCAGACAGGAGCTTGATGGACTCCAGCACACGCTCAGTGTAGACCCCAGGTTCGTAGTTTTCCATCTCAGCGTTAATGATGTGCACCACACGAGCAGCTCGGCCCCGGATAGCTCCAGCAGTTCGGTCAAGAGTGTCCACGTCTCCCTCTTGCAGAGCAATTACGCATTTGTTGACATCCTCAAGGATGTGGTTCTCTTGGGAGAGGCAAAAAAAGAACGACAGTGAATGGAATTGGAGGGACCCAAGGCTTTTTCTTGTTCGGAGAAATAACGTTTGGAGTCATCATTCGTTTTATCTAACCTGCTTCTTCTTAAAAACATGCCAGTAAATGTACCAATGAACGAAAAGTGAACTTATCTCATGAACTTAATGAATATTTAGTGGTAACATTATAAATTAACAGTTATAATGTTATACTAAAATGACAAACAAATGGGAGATGTTCGGCAAAATATATAGAACAAACGTTTTTTTCCTTTTTCAATTTAAACGGAAACAACCATTGCTTTCTGACGTTGTGTTTTCTCTGATTTGCTCTAAGTGTTGTTGTAAACTGTATGGTTTCTTATTTGTTATTATTTAAATTGAGATTTAGGTTTTTATCACCCCTTCAACTTGATGTTTGAAGCTTCCAGTAAATAAATAAAACTGTGACTGTGAATGAGTCAGGAACATCTTCATAACTGTGAATGAGTCTGGAACATCTTCATAACTGTGAATGAGTCTGGAACATCTTCATAACTGTGAATGAGTCTGGAACATCTTCATTGTTTTCTTCAATTTGCCAATCATTGAAGAACGTGTGCTCTATTGTCGCATACCTGACACAGAAAGGAAGTCATCCACAGAGGTGATGTCATCCACGGCCTCGGTCAGGATGCGCACCTGCTTCTCCCACTGATCCTTGAAAACATCCATATTGTCCTGGGCCACCTTGCTCTGGGGGCGGGCAGCCAGAGTGAGAGCAGCGTTGATAACCTAACATGAAAGAAGAGCCAACATTGTAACACAAGGTATGTAAAGAACACATACTGTAATATGTTAAAGGATAAGGCTGGCCTTTTTCTATATGTTCCTTATTGTCTACAATTCTGATTAAGAGACCAAAACCAATTCTAATTATGCATTATGCATTAGTTTCATTAAACATCTAGGCTTGAAAAGTGCATATGCAATGGAATATTTTCAGCTTTTATCAAAGGAGCAGGGTGGTGTACACTGTCCATGTTCATCTTTATGAAGATATTGAGGGGAGGGGCTATGTCAGGCATTGGCTTGAGTTGATTGAATTGCTTGTTATGTTTTTTTCATGGAATTTGTTTAAAATAAGACAAATGTAGAATATCACCAAACATATCATGTAAACACATTGCAAGTACCATACGTTGTGTTAGAAAATATCAAAAATGTGTGTTGTCCAGAAAATCCATCCATCAACATAAGATAGAACATATGGCTTTAGGCTAAAAACTCCAACTTGTATTTTTTATTCCCTATTCCTTATCACTTTCTGTTTTTTAGATACAGGTTTAGTAAAATTAATCTGATTTAGGAAAAGAGACACTATGATCTGGACATGGCATTTGCTGCAATTGTGTGTTTGTCTTTGTGTGCATTTGAGTGTGTGTGTGTGTCTGTTTGCATGTGTGAAGATAAGGGACCTGGGTTAACCCTACCCAGAACAGATTGAAATACTTCTCTGTGTTACACCCCGTCTTTGTTCCTCCTTCCCCAGCCACAAAGTCTGTGTGTTTTTTTAATCTGTGTGTGTTGAGCTTTGCCGAGAGGTATCAGGAGATGGTTCCTCCCCAAGTATTCTAAGTATGTGGGTCTCAGCAGGTGTGCATGGTGGCGCCTGCCGATTAGGTCCTGAACCTTAAATTCAGTCTTCCTATTCCATTACTATGTTGGGTCCTGTGTGAATAAGGCCTACTGTTAACCTTGGAAACAATGGATTTATTTTAAACTCTTCCTTTGCTTGCATACTGAGAAACAGTACAACAAGGTCCACCTACACAT
The DNA here is from genome assembly GCA_013375575.1 of Percina caprodes. Lineage (NCBI taxonomy): Eukaryota > Metazoa > Chordata > Actinopteri > Perciformes > Percidae > Percina > Percina caprodes. Next base: position 1,673,680 of record JABXJD010000011.1, on the reverse strand, counting down.
GATTCATAGCTCTTTCCGGCAACTGTAATTCTTTCTCTGTAATTATCTATCTATTCTAACTTTCTAAAAATCCTCTAAAGAGATGAATTCAGAAGTTTATAATTACCAACATTTTTTGACTCGTGCTGGTGTAAAGAGTGCTTCGTTATGGAGTGAAAGGGAGTCCTCACCTGTGGACATAGGCTGTCAATTTGGGTGGCAGCCATTCGAACCAACTTGACACCCTCTTCATTGTTGGAGATGGAGCAAGCCAAGTTGGCCACCTGAATAAAGCAAGCAAAAAGAATTACACTTAGAACCGAGTGCTTGCTGAAGGTCATGAGCAACAAAAAGTTTTCCCGTTCCCGCTCTGGCAGACTCCCCACTGAAAAGTATTGGTTCATATTTTGGAGTTTGTCTTAAAACAACATTCACACACCCGTATGTACAGTGAAACACTTGTTTCTTCTGTCCTTATCAGCTGTAGAGGTCCCATCCCAAAGCTCTTCTAATGTAAGTGATGGGGACAAAATCGATAGTCCACATCCTGTCCAAAAATACATTCTAAAGTTTAGTCCAAGGCACTTTTGACATTTAAAGCCTCATAATGCAGGAGGATTGTCAATTTGTCCCCCATTACTTACATTAGAAATGCATTAAGATAGATTTTTTTTTCTTCACAGAGAGAAGGAAAAATCACAGTGGCAAAAAAAGTCAGAGATAGAATATATATTTTGAACTTAGCCTTTGATGTGTGTAGTAGGCATTTACAGTAGATACATCTCTACTGTATATACATGCAGTCCATGGTATGCATTTTGTATTGCTATCTGTGCAGGGAATAGGACTTCAAACATTAGAAAATCATTGATGCAAGAAACAATGTGCCAAAAGTTGGAGTTTGCACAAACACTTCAACATTCCTGGTCTTGTCTGTAATTACAGGAGACAGCCAGTATCATATCAGACAACACAGGTGGTAATTTCATTTTTGTGCTTCACAATTGCATATGTGTGGCAGATGATGTAAATGTTGTGTCAGTCCAACATACAGTATAATGTGTGGAAACTCATTTTTACAGACCCCTAATGGTACAGACAGAGGGCATGCATGTAAAGAATGTTTGTGACATAGTAGAGGGACATAGCACAGGTTGGTATGAAGCAAGAGAATTGGATTCCTTCAGATCCAAAACGTTCAGACTTACCCGATATGTATACAGAAAGCCTAACTCATTAGGTTGACATTTCCAGCATGCCTGTGAGGCATGACTAGCATGCCTAAATCATTGTAAGGCTTGGTGGTGCAAAGAGGAGCTTTATTGTATAATTAAGGTGCCAGATGTTTTTTTATGTATGAAACAACCGTTACTTTGATTTAGTTCTGTCCTTATATCAAGGTACGGTTTCTTGATAACATGTTTCCAACCTGACTCCTTTATTGAAGACAGCTTTTAATAGTCAATCTTTGAATAGTACATCAGGGTGAGTGGCATTAGTATTTTAGAAACTGTCAGTTTGTGAATCCGTCTTCATATTTTGGTAAACTAATTATATTTCATTGATGGATTTGAAGATTTGGTATCTGTATGCAGTACATCATACAGACTGTTTGGTTAATTGGGACAGTTTGAGTAATTGAAAATAATTTTAAAGGTGGAGCATATTAGAGGTGCTATAGGATATTTGAAAACACAACATCTATATCAACTTTTTTCTGACAGTAACACACACACAGTCTGCTATATTACTATGTGGAGTCATCATTTTTCTCCACAGTATCACTGCATTCACAGTTCATTTTCATAACTTCAAACTCTATATAATCCAATATCATTCAGTAAATCAGACTGCAGCATGAGGTTGGGCTTTAAAACTGAGCTAAACAGACACATGTCTGTTGGCAGCAAAAGGTGCCAGTCTGTATTATCACTTCTAGTGCTTGCATGTCACTGTTTGAGGCAAGTTGAAGTAAATCAAATTTGTGTTAGAGGACTCTTGCTTAGAGCTCTGTCTCTTTACTCATGACAGCAATGAGCACATTGATGGATTGCAGTCTTTTACGTGAAGCAGAGTGAGTGTGTGTGTGTGTGTGTGTGTGTGTGTGTGTGTGTGTGTGTGTGTGTGTGTGTGTGTGTGTGTGTGTGTGTGTGTGTGTGTGTGATAGAGAGAAAAGCAGACTGTGATTGAGAGTCTGTGTTCCACATAAACGTGAGTGGCTGCTTGCAGAAGGTTTGAACTAACATACAACACATAAATTAAAGGACTTTCTGCAACATTATTGAAGTTCCCTGCATTCAATTACTATTTTACATTACAGTAAATTATATAGAGCATTTCCCAGAACCTATATTATGTGGTGAAATATTTGCAAATGTCTCCTCATCTTTGCAAAGTAAATTTGAAATGAATGCAGTGTTGTTTCTACAAAATACTCCCAGTAAAGAAAAGATCAGTCCTTTTACTTACTGTAAATGGACTCCAGCTGGAAGAAGCATCCTGCTTTGTTTGTTTTTCTCTGGGTTTATGACTGACAGGACAACTGCTATTGTATTAGCAAAACTCTCCAGTCTTGTTTGATCACTCCTAAATCCAATGGATCTATTTCTAGAAAGTTTATGGTTCCATTATGACTAATTGTAAATTGGGCTGAAATAAAAATCACACTGTATGTCTCGTTGAATAACAAAGCCTTTAAGTGTCATTTGTAGGACAAAGGGTCAGCACTTTTTCCATTTAGCTCTTTTTTCCAATTACAGTATAATTATGGCACCTGAATGGCAAAAAAGAAAGTCCCCTCTCTCTGTCTTTGTTCTGTAGTTTCCTTCTCTAGTTCTGATCAGGCCCAGCTGCCAATGTGAGACTTTACTGGGCCCATGTGAGGCAAAGGGGCAGAGGGCTTTCTTGAGGCTGGAAACATGCCCAACAGGCCCACTCCCACTCTCTCTTACCCCAACACAGAGAGCTGGGCCAGGGCCAATGGTGCATTATCCAGACAGAACTGCTAATTGCAAGTATCTCAGGAAGTGCCTGTCCTTTGAGGTTTTTTTTTCATAGAGATGAGGTAAAAACCAAGACAGAAGGTTTGGGACTACACCACGCAAACTTCATGCTGATATGGTCAAGGATGTTGGAACAGAATATGCAATTCAAAGAGGTGTGTGTATGTGCGTGCCTGTGTGGGTGTGAGTGTGTGTGTGTGTGTGTGTGTGTGTGTGAGTGTGTGAAAGAGAGAGAGAGAGAGAGAGAGAGAGAGAGAGAGAGAGAGAAAGGGAGCAATAGAGAGAGATCCCTGCTGAATGCTCATTCCTCATTTTAGCCTCGAACAAAGAACTATCGATTTTGTCCTTTTGCTCTGCCATGGATAATCACTTCAATTCTAATTTGATGAAGGTTTCCACTGCAGTTGAAAAGATGGGCATTTTCATGTATGCTATCTAAATCACCTAAATGGAGCTAAGTAAATGAAAATAGATCTGACAGTGTCTTTTTTCTATTTCTTTATGCAGGGGATTGCTGCTGAGAATCAGGAAGCACTGATGATGGTAACCCTTAAAATAACATCTTACCAGTATCACTTTATTGGTATTTAACACCGCCTGTGCACGGTGCATATAATCAGTTTATCTCCATGTAACCACCTCTTTGTTACAACTACCTATTATTCATTATGTAATGCCTAAAACCTTTGACAAAGAACTACACCCCCCCCCCCACCAGCTTTTTTTAAAATCTTTGATTGTTCTGGATTAAGCAAACATTTGAGTGGCTGTGCCAAAGAGCAGGAAAGCTGAGCCAGAAGAAGACTCTCCTTGCTTCACTCAGGACGGTCAGTGCCCAGTAAACCATGCCATTTCTACGGCCATTTTCGGGCAGCTACACTCAACAAATCTCCTTCCAGTTACTAACTCTCAAGAACGACTAATAGAGCCGGTGTCAGCCAAGGTGCTGGGCACAACAGCTTTGCCCGAGGAAGAAGCAGGAAAAAGACTTAAAAAAGGAGAAGACGGGGAGTGTAAGAAGCAATCAGTGGCGATGGCATTTAAAGTTATGTGATGTAACACAGAAGCACTTTGTTTTTCTTACAGTCTGTCATCTGGGTGCTTACTTGTTGCAGGGGTGGTGTTGGCAAACCCATTGACATGGGCTGAAGGGTCGTGTTTTATGTCTTGCAAATGCAGAAAACCACCAGAATATCTCACCGCTCTTTAAATGCCTCTCTACCGCTTGTGACCACTGACATGCACTTACAGTGGGGCTCGAATGTTTGGGCACCCCAGGTAAAAATTTGTATTAATGTGCATAAAGAAGCCAAGAAAAGATGGGAAAATTTCCAAAAGGCATCAAATGACAGATTAGACATTCATATAATATGTCACAAAAAGTTAGATTTTATTTTCCTCATTTACACTTTCGAAATGACAGAAAGCAAAAAAATGGTGTCTGCAAAAGTTTGGGCACCCTGCAGAGTTTATAGCATGCACCGCCCCCTTTGGAAAGCTGAGACCTGACAGTGTCATGGATTGTTCTCAATCATCATCTGGAAAGACCAGGTGATGTCAATCTTAAGGTTTTAAATGCCCAGACTCATCTGACCTTGCCCCAACAATCAGCACCATGGCTTCTTCTAAGCAGTTGTCTAGGAAACTGAAACTGAAAATAGTTGACGCTCACAAAGCAGGAGAAGGCTATAAGAAGATAGCAAAGCGTTTTCAGATGCCAATATCCTCTGTTTGGAATGTAATTAAGAAATGGCCGTCATCAGGAACAGTGGAAGTTAAAGCAAGATCTGGAAGACCAAGAAAAATATCAGACAGAACAGCTCGCAGGATTGTGAGAAAAGCAAGTCAGAACCCACGTTTGACTGCACAATCCATCCAGAAAGACCTGGCAGACACTGGATGGTACACCATTCCACTATAAAGAGATACTCTTACAAATATGGTCTTCATGGAAGAGTCATCAGAAGAAAACCTCTTCTACGTCCTCACCACAAAAATCTGTGTTTGCAAATGAACATATAGACAAGCCTGATGCATTGTGGGAACAAGTTCTGTGGACCAAAGGTACGTTTGGAGAAGAAAAGGCACAGAATTTAATGAAAAGAACCTCTGTCCAACTGTTAAGCATGGGGGGGGGATCAATCATGCTTTGGGGTTGTAATGCAGCCAGTGGCACAGGGAACATTTCACGAGTAGAAGGAAAAATGGATTCAATAAAGTTTCAGCAAATTTTGGACGCTAACTAGATGCCACCTGTGAAAAATCTGAAGTTAAAGAGAGGATGGCTTCTACAAATGGATAATGATCCTAAACACACCTCAAAATCCACGGTGGATTACATAAAGAGGCATAAAGTAAAGGTTTTGTCATGGCCTTCACAATCTCCTGACCTCAACATAATTCAAAATCTATGAATAGACCTTAAAAGAGCAGCGCGTGACAGACAGCCCAGAAATCTCAAAGAACTGGAAGACTGTTGTAAGGAAGAATGGGCGAAGATACCTCAAACAAGAATTGAAAGACTCTTGGCTGGCTACAAGAAGCGTTTCCAAGCTGTGATACTTGCCAAAGGGGGCAGTACAAGGTATTAACTCTGCAGGGTGCCCAAACTTTTGCAGATGCCATTTTTTTGTTTTCTGTTATTTTGAAAGTGTAAATGATGGAAATAAAATCTAACTTTTTGTGATATATAATACGAATGTCTAATCTATCATTTGATGCCTTTTGGAAATTTTCCCATCTTTTCTTGGCTTCTATATGCACATTAATACAAATTTTTACCTGGGGTGCCCAAACTTAAACAGGGGAATACAGTATGCAGACTGTGAAACAATTACATGCCTGCCCTCGCAGGAGTACTTCTATTTATTTTAGTCAGTCAGCAATGATGCCTGTACGTACAATGCATGGACCGGAGGTGACTGAAACAGGTTAAGGTGCATCACATTAAGTAACACCAGATGTCAAGACTGAGTGAAGGTCAGGTCTAGAGGGGTATCAAGGACCTGCTGTGTCTGACTATAAACCACGCCTTTGAAAATCAATCCCTATTAAGAAGTAAAGTACCTATTGCCTTTAGGAAAAATGCCCACCGGGCTCGTAACAACATCAAAAGGCATGCCAGACCTTGCAGCATAAACAATAAAAGTGTGAAATAATAAGAACAAAGGTAATAGATTTCTAAGCATGCCGCTATGATAATGGTTGTAATGTCATGTCTACACTTGGATCTTGATCAGATGAATGCAGTTCTTGATTGGTGGATTACTCATTTTCGGAACAATGCATTAGATAGCCTTGTAATTATTGAGTGACATACAGCTCGTCATATGTGTGTGATCAAAGTGAAATCAAAAGGGAACACTGTTTTAGCAAAACCTCATTTGTACAATATTTCATACCTAAATTGCAAAATATATTGGAAAACAATGTAAGAGGCAATCAAACAGTCTATTCTTTTCTTGTATGGTGAGGATCTGAAATTAGTGAATGGCTTTGTGAGTCATTTTGATTGCTGATTGCTCTTTAATTGCTCCCTCTGCTACCTTTTTCCCAACCCCCGCCCATCCTTGCCTGAGAGACAAAGTGGACCTAAATTGCGAGCGACTTTAATGCACTAAGGAGATCTCTCTACACTTCCTAACTCAGAATGGAAATGAGTTCAAGTCACTGTTTACTAAGTGACAGGTCCACTAATGGCTGACTGGGATACAATCCTACACTCCTTCACACACTGCCTCTCTGCAGACCCCTGGTTTGGTTCATCAACTCCATGCATACAGACAGTCTCTACCACAAATGCAGGCACACACACAGATACAAAAAATGTCTCTTATTATTTATAATGCCGAACTCTTTGAGATGAAAGATGGTGTTCACCCACTAGAATAACAATCAGGGGTTCGCCCTTACATTAGATCAAGAGGATTAAAAATAAGGTGCAGGATGGGAGCATTTCTGTCTCTTTGTTGACTTCATGTGAATAGGAAGACATACAGTGTGTATTCATTATTACAAGGTGTCCTTTATATGGAAGACTACAGAAAACCCACTACAGACATAACTCTGTGACCACTTTGAGGTACACCTGTAAAATCTAATGGGATCCAATACAACAGCTCAGCCATAAATGTTACCTTTACAAAGCTCATATTTAGTTGTAATGGATTCCATTAAAGGTGATATGCCCATCCCATGAACCCAAATACAACTACAATGTGACTATAAAAATAACTAAAATAGTAAACAGAAAGAAATGGTTTAATAATGCAAGTTTAGCAAGGGTTTTAAATTCTGTGCTGCTAAACTGTAACGGCCCTTCATAGCAACGTGGAAGTTCACTGACCCATTTCCATATGGTCAATGAATCCTTAGCTGCTTCTAGGTCAACTCCAGCTATTGTACACATCCCTTTTGACCAGGTCTATACTATAGGAACATGTACAGGTTCCGGAGACTGAGGTGGATATGTACTGTATACTGGGGTACAGTGGAAATCACGAGAATCAAATTAGACGGTCCATTCTGGAGTTCACAGATTAAAGATACATGCCACGACTTTCCTCCCTGACAGCGCTACTTTTATTAGAGTTCTACTGTGTTAAGTTGCTGTTCATTTTGACATGTATCTGGTTAGAGTTATACCTTGTATTTGTATTTTGCTGCTTTCATTTAATGATCAACACTGTCTGCAGCATATAAAATGTGTAGCTCAAGTAAAACAAACATCTAAAAATTTTCTTAACCCTCATGTTGTCCTCGGGTCAAATTGACCCGTTTTCCTATATCAATGTTCTTTTTAACTACCCAATTGTAATTACCCAAAATAACATGATTGATTCCACACAACTGTCTTTGGCAAGTACAAATCTCTACTTTCATTCATTTTGGGATGTCTTCTTCAATTTTAGTGGTTTCCAAATAGTATTGAGTAAAAGTTGACATATTCCAGTCTTTGATTATCCATCAACATACTTTTCTTTAATTTTAGTCTAAATAATTCCTAATTTCATATTAATAATTTTATAACTCAAACATTAGGTATAATTTCCTATAAATGAGGTTTATTGACAATAAATTCCAGAAATAACTATAAACTAAAGTTCATAAATTAGTGTTACGCAGTGTTGAAAATGTAAAAAAAAAGTGACAAACATTGAAAAAAAAGGAACAAAAATGTAAGAAAAAGTTAAAAACATTGATAAAAAAGCATCAATAAAAGTGTTGATTTTCAATTTTGACAGGAAGACAACACAAGAGTTAAATAATGCCTTTGGAGTAGGTTTTAATATTTTTCCCGAAAATTAGATAAATCAGATCCAGGAAAAAGACAACCCATTTCCCTGGAATCTCAGGAAATAGCTGTTTTTATTTATTTATTTATTTATTTATTTATTTATTTATTTATTTATCTCAAGTAATGTATCAATATCATTCAAATATGCGTTCCCAAATCCCATACTTTTTTATATTATTTGTATTATTATTTGGACAAAAGAACACTTTAAGTCCATCATCAACACAGTTTGCAATGATCAATTCTGCTGTGTAATCAAGTGATCTGCGTACGTGACATCTGATGCAGCACTAATTATGAAATGCCAGCTGGATTGTCTGTGACTAGCAGTGTTGGGCAAGTTACTTTTAAAAAGTAATTAGTTACATTTACTAGTTACTTCTTCCAAAAAGTAACTAAATTAGATACTCAGTTAATTATAAAAGTACTTCAGAAAGTAACTAATGCGTTACTTTCAAGTACGTTTTTAAATGCTCAAATGTGGTGTGTGCGTCGAGCCGCGTGTGTGTGTGTGTGTGTGTGTGTGTGTGTGTGTGTGTGTGTGTGTGTGGACAGACCGAGTGAGAAGTGAGAGAGTGACAGCGATTAGCTTCGGAGCGAGTAGCCACTCCAGAGTCATAGTGCCTATGTTTTCTGACCACGGTGGGAAATCTTTAGCAGGAGAAGTTACTCCCCCACCCCTTTGATTTCATAACGCCCTACCTGTCTCTCGTTGACTGACTCGCTTGTGTTGTTCGTTATGTGTCCGTGCTTATGAACACCTGCCCAACTCTACCTCTGATTGGCTTACCATGAAATTTTACTCAACCTCGGCCAATCATCAGCATGTATGCGCTTGTCTCGTGCACGGTCCACTAACCAAGGAACAAAAAAAGTCTTTGCCTCTCGGCTCAAAGATTTAGTTGGTCTGATGAAAAAAACAGCTGCAATTATAGTAACGCGCCGCATTTTTCGTCAGTAACAGTAACAGCGTTATTAAGATGGGAAGAAAAAAGTAACACCGTTAGTAAGGCCGTTATTTTATAAAGCTGTTATTGCCATCACTGGTGACTTGTCTTCTGAAAATCTAGGCAACCCATAAAAAACAAAGAGAGAGCGTTGATAAACGCTCTCTCCGCCGCCACAGATGTAGACTACTGCTGCGTAATGAATTTAGTGAGCCTTTATTACCGTAGCTACATTATAGCACTCTTTGCGTTTTTTAATTTCATTTTATTTCCCATTTCCCGTCATAATCTTTCCCAGGAATAAGTTTCTCTGAAGCCGCAGCTGAGGATTGGGTATTCCTGCTAATACCATGGTTGGCTTCTTGATAAATATTATTATTTGCTGCAGGCTTCTAGGGAAGTGAACCAACACTGCTAGTAGGGAGATGTTAGAGTCGTACATGAGACAGCAGCAAGGTTGGATGACAACAAAGTTCAGAGAAATAGAGAAGCAATCACAAACACACACCACCAGAAAGGAGAGTGGAGGCACCTGATGTAATACAAAATAAGATGCTAGCAATCTCTCTGCAGCAGTCTGTACTCTGCTTGTTCAACCCTTTCTAGTGCTAAATGTCAACGACCAGGGGTATCTTTCAGGGACCACATACAAATGTCATTTATTTACATTAAAATCTGAATTTTAATTCCTTAATGCATAAGGCCATAGGAAGAGCGCATGGGCATCACGAGAATAATATTATATAAAATTGTATTGAGCTCAACAAGGGACACAGGAAGGTAATTGAAAGCCATATAAACTAATCATGAAACTAGCTGGACAGAACTGACTTGGGACAAGGATATATATGTGTGTCTGTGTGTGCATGTGTGTGTATGTCTGCACATGCATTCAATTTAGGGTCCTGGGTCCTTTAGGGTCCTTGGATTATCTTCTTCACATTGCTGTGAATGACAGGGCATTAAAGAAAGTAGGGAAAGGGGAACAAATGGCTGACTCACTTTTCCTCAGGCAGAGGGCAACTATTCACACTTCCTTTTGGCCCCAGTGTCTTGCTGCTTTGCTGTGCTTCAGACTTGAGGAGCAAAGGCTGGCTAGACTGATTTCTGTTCATTTTGCTATGAGCGCTCTCACGCACAGAGGGTGTTGGTACCACCTATACCGTCAAAAAGTTGTGTCTTCCAGGTAGGTAGTACAGTAGTTTGTTCCTTTTACAACATATTTTGCCTTTGCTCAAGCTGGTGCTGCAGCCACAGGGGCCAGACTGTCTCCCTCACAGTTCTTCTCCATTCCTCTTTCCCCAGAACAAAAACTAAAACAAAAAGCAGCTAGGGCTGTTTCAACTGAAGTATTGATTTCTCTTTGCTTTGTCTCTCCCTCTCCCTCCCGCCCTCCCTTTCTAAGAGTGCTAGCCAAGCAGTCAGGCTTGGCACCAAAACATAATTATGAAAATGGACCTCTGGGTTGTTTCTTTTAATCTATCGGTACATTCCACATTCCCTCTGCAACAGAAGCTATTTAAAAACTGTTTCAGGGGAATTGAAATGTTTAACCCACTGTACTGTAAAGCATGGTATACTTATTGGCAGAGGTGGAAAAAGTACTCAAATATTGTACTCAAGTAAAAGTACCCATACTTTGATGAAATATTACTTAAGTACAAGAACAAATACCCATCTAAAACGAACTCAAGAAAAAGTAATAATAATTTAAAATGTACTTTAAGTAAAAGTTACTTAGTTACATTAAAAAACAACTGTAAAATGGGGCGGGGGATTTCTCCCATGGAGTGAAAATAGGACAAGGGGGCATAAATCCAAAACTATTTTGTTTTTAATTAAAGAAAAACCTATACAAATGTATAAACATCTATACACATGTAATAACAACATAACACATGTCACTGATGATATTTAAGACCCTTAGAAAGGCACAATGTGCAATTTTAGTTCAGACCATCCCATAAAACGTTTTCAAACAATCAACCGAAAGTACTATACATTGTTAGTTCTGAGGGCCATCCTTCTTGTCTTCACAAACATAAACAGTGATAATGCATGTGTTTTGACTCCATAAATGGTTTAGACCCTAACGTTCACAGCCCAGACTAGCAGCTAGCTTCTAAACACCGAAGTAGTCCGTATGAGCAGATTGGATGTATGTGAATTAATTTAGCCAGTGTCCTACATATGTTGTCCTACGGCAGGGTTGGGCAAATGATTTTCACAAGGGGCCAAATGAGAAACAAGGACTGTTGTGGAGTGCTGCGGACCGATAGACTAAACTCAATTCTGCTCAATATTAATTTTATGTCAGGCAACACGTTCTCTACCGTTTCTTTTCTCTCTGGGCATATTTGTGCAGCAGAGTCCACCCAACACTCTTTAATGGTGCTCTAAGCAATGTTTGTTACTTTTTGCCTCTTATTGGTGGCATGACATTGGTTGCTGTCTAAATCAGGTGTCTAACAGATGCGTCAATACTTTTAGCCAAAACTATCAAGAAATGCCTTGCATTGTATATTGTAAGCAGACACGGCAGACATCTAACTACCGAGACAGGGAGATTTTAGTGCGAGTTTCTGTCAAACGCTGGCATCAACTTACACTGTGTGGCACCCATGACAAAGTGCTTCGACTCAGACAGCAATTGCTGCTCTTTCCTCAATTTACAGTTCAGTGGCCAGTGAAACACAAATGACACAGCCAAAATCAGGCCCATTTTCAAGACATTAAACTCTGCAGCAGGACAAGAGATACAGTAGTTGCAGCATTACAACGGCTTCCTTGCTCAAGATCTTCGTGTTATGTTTAAGTGAAAAATGCAATGCCAATTTGGTTATATTTGGCCTGTCTGTACTGGTTGTATGTACTGTTGTAAGTATAGAAAATGTGTTATTCTGAACAACAAGTTATAAGGCAAAAAATGTTTCTGCAACAAAGGTCATGCAACGTGTGATGCTTCTATATCTAAAACTTTAGTTAATGATGTCATCTATATTACCTTCGTAACATTCGGCCTCTCATAGATTGGAATATTAGCACCCTCTTTAATACAGGAATAGATTCTCAGTTGATCCAAAGGATCTATAACACCATTGTCCAATCTCAGACAAAATGTGAACACGGCAAGACCTTGACATTTCTCCACATCACATCCCTCTGCCTTCTCACATCTATCTAAGGCACAAGAAAAGCATGATTAGTCATGTTGGATGATAGATGCACGCAGTGGGAAAGGTCAGCAGTTGTCGGTCCTTAATGCCTCAACCTTTAAATTGGGGGATGGGTGAAGAGAGATGAAATTTTAAAAAAAAGTGAGTGGGCTAGGAGTTGGTGACAATTTACAAGAATCAATAATTACTCATTCCATGTCATACACATGTGAGGCATGGTGGAGAAATGTAAACAGTACAGCTTAGGGGTGAGAAAAACATCCTCCCATCTGCTTACAAAAGAAAGACAAAGACATAATATCCTGAATGCTGAAATCGAAACCTGATACCTCAAAGCCAATATGAAAGCTGATGTGATTCATTTTATTAGCATCACAATAATTTTGTGCTTCTATTTCTCTGAAAAGCCTATTTTTTCTACATTTAAAACAACATATAAGTCCCTAAGACAGACCAGATGCATTTCTTGATCTGATCTATTGGGTGTATTTCTGTTTTAGGAAGTCTAAATGTGCCAATGGAAATGTCACATTGATTCCTGTGCTTTTAATTAATGCTAGTGTGATTTTCTCCCAGGTGTAAACAGGGACGTGTGACATGTGTGATGTGAAAGGCACTCATGCCACTGGGTGTGAGCAGAATCAACCGCAAAATTAAAATACTGTCCATCACAATGGCCATTAGTCCTTTTCTATCTTAGAATATTATTCCCAGGGTGTTCATAAATAACACCTTATGTGTAATGCAGTGTCTACCTAAAATCTTAATATTATTGCAGTTTTTAAGTATAATGTCCGTGGTGATATAAAGTACACTGTATATTTACTGTAACTACTTTTTTTGCACAGTGACGACAATGTGAGGTGATCGCATCCACTTTACTTCCTTTATAAACATTTTGACAAACATTTTGTACTGGGAGTGTTAGTTTGCAATGCACATCTATATTTGATTGATGTCAGGTTTACAAAAGGGTGTTAACGTGTTTCAGATTTCAATAGAAATGTCTTGGCACCCTTTTTGGCAGAGGACATTTACTGAAATAATTGATGAATCACACCAAGTCTAAGGGCTCCAGTGACCAGACAAAATCAAATTTGCAATCAGCAGAAGCCTTTGATGCAATGGCTTCAGCTAATTACTTCATTAAGGGGAAGACATAACTTTTGCCCTGGGGTTGCCAATTAATGTGAACCCTGGAACCAAATGTGTTGTAGGTGCTTTTCTTACGTAGCGATGATAAACTATAAATTGTGAGTCCAATTAATTTAGGATTGGTGTAATTAAGCTTTGGGAACTGAACACTGCTACACCTATTGCTCCTTGGGGAGAAGTGTCTGGACATTTCCACACTAAATAATGGCCACAATCTTTACTTTCAACCTTGAAAATGCTCTAAATTACTCATTAAAACATGTTGCTGTCATCAACCACTTTTGGGAAACGGTTGCCTTAATGTTGTCTTATGAACAGCTGGGGTCCAGCCTGTATCATTTAAGGTTATTTCCACAGTATCACAGAGAGCAGGTTGTGGGAGTCACCATCAGGGCATATTCACATCTGCCATCCCAGGGGTGTTGCTCCACTGTGTAATTGGACATTTGTCTTAAAATTTGTTTTGGCTTCACAGACAAACCTAAAATGACACTAATTTATGTTTATATGAACATATCCTGATCATATTTACAGTTTAAAAGGGCTCTACAACTGCCTGTTTTTAACTAATACAAACTGCCAATGTAAAGGTGACAATAACAGCATCTTTGCACTATGAATACAAAAGTTATCTTACTGTATTTTTCTCTCACTGCTTAGATTGAACTCAGATGACCCCATCCTGGCATGGTTCAACTGTCTAAACACTTCTGGTCAGCCAATACACTGATGCCCTTTAAAGAGGTTACAAAAAAATACTGTGTATGTTTAAAGGTTAAATTCATTGTATCAGTAGTCAAACCCATTCAAGCTACATCTAGATAGATAGATAGATAGATAGATAGATAGATAGATAGATAGATAGATAGATAGATAGATAGATAGATAGATAGATAGATAGATAGACAGACAGACAGACAGACAGACAGACAGACAGACAGACAGACAGACAGACAGACAGACAGACAGACAGACAGACAGACAGACAGACAGACAGACAGACAGACAGACAGACAGACAGACAGACAGACAATTTGATTTGAACTCTTCCCTGACTAGTTAAACTTTGCCATAAGGGATAGTCTTTACTCTTACTACAATGGATAACTAAGTCCGATCGAAGTTTGCACTTTATTATTTCCTTTGTGGCAAACAAAAACACACCAATAGCATTATGGGTGTATTGTACTGCTGGTCTTAGTAGGACAGCTTACTTGTTTTAATTTCAACACCATAGTTCTCTTTAGAGTTTTCTGAATGCCAGTCCCACCAACACACATTCTTGTTCTCTCTCATATTATGTTGTCTAAAGGGGGAACTAAAGTAGCTTCTGACAAACAACCATCATTTCAAGAAAAGGTAGAAAAAGGTTTATTTTGTTATTGGTTTGTAAGTCATTTTTATGACTGTAAATCAGGCCATAATACACTATCCAGAAAAACAAACCAGACTGAATGTTATTTACTATGTAGTGCAGTAGACGTACTACTACTTACTGTTCACCATTATATTCAAGTGTCCAAACTCTGTGTGAAACTCTCTCTATATAGCAACCCTCAAGTTCCAACAATAGAGCAGTAGTGGCTATGGCATGTATACAACACTCGTTTTGTTTCCAAATTACCATTGTAGAACTCCACACCTGTCATTGACACATTAAATTACAAGAACTTGTACTTTAACATTGATCCCACTTTTAATTCATTTGTTTAAGAGGGATACACTCTAAATTGTGGATCATACCTAGCTCTTGATCCTCTGTGGTTTGAATGCACTCAGTGTAGGTCGCTTTAGACAAAAGGGTCTGCCAAATCAATGTAATGAAGTTATTCATTAACGACCAAAATCTAAGAGTATCTATTATAAAGTAAGTATGAATGAGTAATGAGGTAGTAACTTTGGACACAGCAGCACACATGATTACACTCCATTCAAGCACTAAACTTAAACCTTGGCTGACAGTGCTTGACCCTAACATCACACCCTCATCCCCACCACAAATTACTGCTACATTGTTAAGCACATTTCAAATGCAGTCACTTAAAAATGTACAAGCGATACTATAGTCTGGCATTGTAACACTTGGAAGTACAGAGCAACCAGGCAAATAATCATATCATTTTACTGGTTCAGTGAATAGATTGGGAAAACATATGCTTTTGTTTGCCAAGCGGAAGGTAAGTAGTTGAGTATGATTTAGATGTGCGTTTGGAAAAATGCACCTAGCAACAACTAACATTTTAAAACTCATATGAGAATGAGGTACATGTGCTGAATTAGTCATCACAGGTGAAAGATAATCTTCTGCCAAAAACCTTTGCCACCCAGATGAGACAGAGGTTTGGGGTAATTGGCTGGAGATTGTAAAGCAAAGAATTTCTGGATTATTTGCCATGGAAACAGTTGTCTCATCTCTTCAGTTGTTTTCGACTTTAGTCTCCTCTGGTTTTCTCTTTATTGCTGCCCCTCTTGCCAGAATTAATTCACTGGAGCAAGAACTGAATTGTAGACTGAATGAAGTGTGTTGCTATGACTTTATATGCTGTGGGCAAAGCTGTGAAGTTGTGCTTTAAGAGCATTTGGGTAGCACTCCATTTGACAGCACACTAATTACAAAGAACTCACTACTTAATGAACAGTTAATGGATGTCCAAAAGACAACTGCATGTCATGCAGAGCAAGGAATATTGTAATTACAACAGTAATTTAATTTTTACGTATTTCTAAAAACATGTCATGACCTGCTTTTAACACGCAGTGATTTGTGAAGCAATTACCTATTAACAACCTGCCAAGTGCAATTAGTAACAACCTATATAAAGTAGCCTAAGTGAATGTATGTTTTAGTAATATTAACTACATAAACTGGACTGTAAAGTTATATGTAGTATTTTGTGTGCTCAGTGAAATTAAAAGTTGGGTTAGGTAAAATAAAAGAAGTGAAAATTAATTAATTAATTTTTTGGGTGCCCCACAGTGATGATGTCAGAGACCTGAGGTTCCCTAGAATCAACACAGAGAACATCATTGGGGTTATACGAGATCAGCAGGAGGCGTGATCAGAGGGGGGATGGTGCAAAGTGCCAAATCATCCTCCATATAAGGAAGAGCCACATCCTCCCCATCATTTTCTCCTCTCCCCACCCCTCCCCAAATGTAAAGCTCCCCTCTGGAGAGAAAACGGATGGATCCTTCTGCTCCATTAATCTAATGACAATGCCCTGTGACTAAGACCAGCTTAGCAGGCATTGCTCATCCCCGTTGGCTCCTCTTTCACTTAGTATGCCATCTATGCATGAATGCAACAGGGGCAACGACAGCAAAGGAGGAGGAGAAAGAAAATAAAGAGAGACGGAGTCACTGCAAACAATGGCCAGATTATATTGCACTGGTGTCCATGGTTACCGAAGGATGTCACATACCAGTACTGATGAACTGTATTTAGAAAACAATAGTGTTATTCAAAATAGTATTAAAAGTCCTCAGATTTATATATGTGAATGTCAGTGTACCGGGAGTAGTAACACAAAGAGTGACAAGTGAAGTACCATTCCTAACAACAAATAATTGAGAAGACAATTTGATGATTGAAATTAGATGAAAAATAAAACTACCTCTCATAAATTGTCAGTTTTTGTGGTGTTTACAAAGCCAATGTGCACCTCTTCAATACTGTAACTACGCTAAGTTAAGACTGCAGGCAAAACTGGCCCAAATCTGAGAAAAAAAAATATAAAAAATTGGGGGTCAAGTGACCAGGTCAGACTTCTTCAGAAGTAGTGTGAACACTCAAATCTAGCACAAATCAGATTTTTTCAAATCAGATTCAGGCCACTTCCATACAGTGGGGCTCGAAAGTTTGGGCACCCTAGGTAAAGATTTGTATTAATGTGCATAAAGAAGCCAAGAAAAGATGGAAAAATGTCCAAAAGGCATCAAATGACAGATTAGACGTTCGTATAATATGTCACAAAAAGTTAGATTTACATTTACACTTTTACATTTACACACAGCATGCACCGCCCCCTTTGGAAAGCTGAGACCTGACAGTGTCATGGATTGTTCTCAATCATCGTCTGAAAAGACCAGGTGATGTCAATCTTAAGATTTTAAATGCCCAGACTCATCTGACCTTGCCCCAACAATCAGCACCATGGCTTCTTCTAAGCAGTTGTCTAGGAAACTGAAACTGAAAATAGTTGACACTCACAAAGCAGGAGAAGGCTATAAGAAGATAGCAAAGCGTTTTCAGATGCCAATTTCCTCTGTTCGGAATGTAATTAAGAAATGGCCGTCATCAGGAACAGTGGAAGTTAAAGCAAGATCTGGAAGACCAAGAAAAATATCAGACAGAACAGCTCGCAGGATTGTGAGAAAAGCAAGTCAAAACCCACGTTTGACTGCACGATCCATCCAGAAAGACCTGGCAGACACTGGATGGTACACCATTCCACTATAAAGAGATACTCTTACAAATGTGGTCTTTATGGAAGAGTCATCAGAAGACCGATGAGGTTAAAATAGAACTTTCTGGCCGGAATGAGCAAAGGTACGTTTGGAGATGAAAGGGTACAGAATTTAATGAAAAGAACCTCTGTCCAACTGTTAAGCATGGGGGAGGATCAATCTTGCTTTGGGGTTGTAATGCAGCCAGTGGCACAGGGAATATTTTCAGCTAATTTTGGACACTAACTTGATGCCATCTGTGAAAAAGCTGAAGTTAAAGAGAGCATGGCTTCTACAAATGGATAATGATCCTAAACAAACATCAAAATCCACTGTGGATTACATCAAGAAGCGTAAACTGAAGGTTTTGCTATGGCCTTCACAATCTCCTGACCTCAACTATGAGCAGTGCGTGACAGACAGCCCAGAAAGTTAAAGCAAGATCTGGAAGACCAAAAAAAATATCAGACAGAACAGCTCGCAGGATTGTGAGAAAAGCAAGTCCAAACCCACGCTTGACTGCACGATCCAGCCAGAAAGACCTGGCAGACACTGGATGGTACACCATTCCACTATAAAGAGATACTCTTACAAATATGGTCTTCATGGAAGAGTCATCAGAAGAAAACCTCTTCTACGTCCTCACCACAAAAATCAGCGTTTGAAGTTTGCAAAGGTATACGTTTGGAAAAGAAAGGGCACAGCATTTAATGAAAATAACCTCTGTCCAACTGTTAAGCATGGGGGGGGGGATCAGTCATGCTTTGAGGTTGTATTGTAGCCAGTGGCACAGGGAACATTTCACGAGTAGAAGTAAAAATGGATTCAATAAAATGTCAGCAAATTTTGGACGCTAACTTGATGCCATCTGTGAAAAATCTGAAGTTAAAGAGAGGATGGCTTCTACAAATGGATAATGATCCTAAACACACCTCAAAATCGGTGGATTACATCAAGAGGTGTAAACTGAAGGTTTTGCCATGGCCTTCACAATCTCCTGATCTGATCTATGGCTAGAGCAGTACCTGACAGTCAGCCCAGAAATCTCAAAGAACTGGAAGACTTTTGTAAGGAAGAATGGGCGGAGATACCTCAAACAAGAATTGAAAGACTCTTGGCTGGCAGGGTGCCCAAACTTTTGCAGGCGCCATTTTTTTGTTTTCTGTTATTTTGAAAGTGTAAATGATAGAAATAAAATATAACTTTTTGTGACATATGAATGTCTAATCTGTCATTTGATGCCTTTTGGAGATTTTTTCATCTGTTCTTGGCTTCTTTATGCACAGCAATTCAAATTTTTACCTGGGGTGCCCAAACTTTTGGGCCCCACTGTATGTTGTTCTAAATCAGACCCAGGTCTGATTATTTCAATGCAGCTGCAGTGTGAACAACTAAGGCCCCGCAGGGAGGGATGTGGCTCCCTGCTGTCGGTGCGGCTGTCAGTGGGGTGGGCTGTCAGGGCGGGAATCGGCTCATGTAAAAGGCGCCAGGGGTCTGGGGCAATGTCGGCAACCCACCCGCCCCGTCTTGAAACACGGACCAAAGAGTCTAATACGCACGTGAGTCAGAGGGTTGCCCCATGGCGCAATGAAAGTGAGGACTGGCTGATGTGGGATACTGGTTCCTTAGGGGCAGGCACACCGGCCCGTCTCGCGTCGCGGAGGTCGAGCTTGGGTGCGCGTGATAAGACCCAGAAGATGGTGAACTATGCCTGGAAAGTCTGGTGGAGGCTCGTAGAGGATTTGGTCAGCCGGTCACACAGACCTCTGAAAATAGCCAATTTTGCTCTTATGTTTTTCATGCTTCTCCTCCTCAGCAACTGCTCATTAATGTTATGGCTGCTATTACAGAAACATTTTGAAATAAAAGTGAAAACGCTTACTTCCTCCATAACCTCCCTAACTTTAAACCGCAAACAGTTAACACTGGAATCTGATAATGGCCACATTTTCAAAGGTAACGTGAACAGCCAAACAAAAAATTGAATCTGAGCAAAAAAAATCTGAATTAAGCATTGAGACTTGTGGTTGAAAGTAGCCTATGTCTTGGAACCATGAATGATATGTGAACACCACAAAAACTTTTATTGGTCTGCTTGGACTGCTCAAAAACGTGCAACACATCATATTCTTGTTCATCTCGTTTATACTAGACAAATTAGCTCTTCATCATCTAGCACTGAAAGCCATTCCTGCCCAAACCGTGTATTTAGGGTGACCATATTTTGATTTCCAAAAAAAGGAGGACACTCGGCCCGGCCTTGAAACACAAATTCAGACAGGCTTCTTAGAGGTTAATGAACATGCTTTATTATGCCTCAATGGTATAAAAATAACTTCCGTAATAAAATAAAATATTTAACAACCTGTAACAAAATAATAGCTCTTTTCAAATAAATAAAAATAAATATGAAATAATGTTCTAAATATGACTTATTCTGTGTCAAAATCAAAATCCAGCTTCAACTAAGTATCTCTTAAAACCTTTTCAATGTAATAAGATAAGGTTTTTCGTTGTCCATGTGAGCTTTGAGATCTCCACCTTTATTAGACACTGAAACAAATGTGCTAGCTTTGCACATGGTGCACTCCGCCTCCCACTTGTCCCGACCGGGACGGTACATGGAAAGGTTTTTTTGCAATACAACTGGGAAGTTGCACTTACGCTTCGGCTCCACTGTCTGATCTGCTGTCTGATCTGCTCCCGGTCCAATCTGCTCCACTGTCCGATCTGCCCCCCCCCCTGGACAGTATGTAAAAGTGGATATGTCCGGGCAAAAGAGGACGTTTGGTCACCCTAGTGTATTTGTTGCTACTGTGACCACTCTGCATCACAAAGTGAAAGGGAGATAATTTACATAATTACTATTTTCTGACTGAACAAGTGAAACAAAACTGCAATCTAGTTTTGCTACAGTGCAATAATAGTCATTAGGTACAGTCTACACAGATTAACACATCACTAGCTACTCAAGACAGCAAGCAATGGAACAGCCTCAAGTTTAATTCAGACTTGAGATGGCTGTGATGATGGGCTTTTAGTTCATTCCTGTGGAAGGTAGAAACATCCCTTTCCATCTGACACTTCTGGGAATGTCACTGCTCTGCAGTGCATGTGTTGCTTGCTGATGTCTGCAGGAGCACAGGCTCTGTGTATGTTAGTCCAGCGTCTCATAGGAGAGATGTCTGCTTCAGCTTAACCTTGGGGGAAATAGCAACCAGAAGTTGGCTGTCAAGAGCAGAGCTGCTGGCCCAGAATAGTACGGGGTCAGTGTGGGAAAATAGGCCACACAAGAAGAGCAGACGGGCTTCTTAACTAAATGTGTGACGCTCTGAGTCAAGCTAGCTGCCAAATAATCTTACACACATTAAAGGAGCAGTGTGTAGACTTAGTGGCATCAAGCGGTGATGTTGCAAATTTCAACCAATGGAATACTCCTTTCATTACCCTTCCTTGTAGGAAAACCTACGGTGGCCTTCAGGTGACATATAAACATGATAGGCCCTCTCTAGAGCCAGTGTTTGGTTGTCCGTTCTAGGCTACTGTAGAAACATGGTGGTGCAACATGGTGGGTTCTGTGGAAGAGGACCCGTTCCCTATGTAGATATGGAGGGCTCATTCTATGCTAATGATTCTTAGTTTCAGGTGATTATAATAATAATTTAAAAAAAAAGGAAAAAAATAAATAATGAAAAAAAAAAATTATGAATATTATATTATATTCCTGCCAATATATTCCTCTAAATCCTACACACTGGTCCTGTAAGTTGAGTTAAGGAACAGATTTGTTTGGGAGTGACATTTCCCGATAAACCCACGGCAGCGAATGGATTTATCAATGGCAATAAGTGTCACTCTCACCTCTAAGATTGAAGCAATTCAACTTTATTTGTATTACCCTAATTTGTTGTCTCAAAAGCTTCACAAGCCTTACATTATGAAACATGTAATGACAATGACACCATTCCACTTTCTCAAGAATTAATGATCAAGAAAAAATATGTGAAAAGTTGATGTAAAACCATTTTTTTCTTTTTGATCAATATGAATAAAAAGAACATACGTTGGTAGACTATCCCCCTTCAGCTCGTCAAATTTTGAAATATAAAGATGGGACTTTCTAGTGTCCTCTGGGTTTCGGTTGCTTAACATTTTATTGCAATATCTAGTAAAGCAAAAATGCCCCCCAAAACCCTCAATAAAAATAAAAAAGATTAACATAATCACAGGTAAGATGACTAAATTATGCTGTTAACAGTTACTGAAGGTATCTGCATTCATATGTATATGCCAAAAATGAATGTTTTATGCATCTAAAATGTACTTTTCTTTTCTCAATCACCACAAAGTTGTCTAGTAATTAAAGTGCTGTTCTAAAAAAAGGTCAATTAACAATAAGAATGAAAGCAAAGTAGTCATCTTTTATGATGCTTTTACAATAAATAAAGTTTGTCAGACAAATTATCCCTGGATCACTTGAAACAACCTCTTTCTTATTTCAGCATTGTTTCGGGGGTAAAAATGTCCCCACCTCGATGACTCAGTCTTGATTGAGTGTTCTTCTGCTTTATTACCCGGGGGCATGTTTGTTGCCATGGTGACAGAAAGCAGGGGCTGACACAGTATTCCATTACTGACCGAACAAAGAGCAAATGAAAGATAATTTTCCATTCTGAAAGACAGGCAGACGATGATTAAAATAATCACCTCGCTATGTCATTTGCCCCATCTATAGCTACAGTACTCTAATAATGTGCTGAATAAAGCTGCTATTGCTATTGGTTTCTTTGCACTGTTTACGTCAACAATTGCAGGAAATAATGACAGAGGTACACTTAGAGATGCATGTACAGTATATACATTGGGGAATACATCTCACAGTTGTATCCAACTGAAAAATGGCATAGTCCATGTAGTACAGCTATTATTAATTTATTACATATATATAATTTTATTTATTATTATTACCCAATATCTTTACTACTAAGTCTACTTTACTTCCATGTCAACAAAAAAAATGTAAAGGAGAAATCTTTGTCTATACATGTGGGTTAATCTGTGACTGTATGTGCACATCCTCCTGTGTATTTTAAAACTGTACGTTCAGCTTTTAACCAACGTACTGTGTTCCTGTTATCTTACCCTCCAATAGGCTGTGGATATATAAATAAATAATAATTATATTGCGGTTTTACTTCTGACTTCATTTGAATGCATACCATAATATTTAAGATAACTATGAACTGGGAAATATTTCTTCATGCTCTTACATTGGGGAGGTGAAGGCCATCATGCACCTACCACTGTCTGCCATAAAAGGTCTTTACAGTAATATAGGCAGTGGCAATTTTCTGTTGTACAAGGGACACTTTCACATTGGCTTTAGTAATGGTAAAATGTTATTATGTATCTACTAACTTGCTATCCAGTCCACTGTCAAATCCAAACAGTATACAGTTATTTGTATGCATTCTTCCACACACCACAAAAAAACAGAGATAACTAAAAAACATCTTTCTTTCACACACATGAATGTTTACATATACTAATAAAAACAAACACATACAGTACACACAAGTGAAATTATTCGCAAACAAGTACGATTTCACCGATGTGCATGCAAGCAGTCGTCCAGTTGTGTGTGGGAACAATTTAAAACTAAATTGTCTCATGGCTTGGCAGGTCACATATCAGCCTACAGCCAACCTCACCACATCTGTGTGAAACAGCTGTATGACACCCAGATGTATGCACTCATGTCACATTGCTTTTCCAAGTTACTTCTATTTTCTATTCAAATAGCTCTGTACAGCATGTGAAATGATCCCCCCCTGTGGCTGCCTGTAATTCAAGATCAGACCAATGAATGCATATGGATCAAATGAACCCAAAATAACACATATTACACTCGCAACACACAATGTATCACATTATACTATATGCTCTCATCAATGCATATTGCGTGCAAATTGCACAAACAAAAGGAACAGTTTGTACTAAAAAGATTAGATAGTCCAATAAACCGGGTTTTACAGCATGCATCTGTGCAAAGAATGAACTAATGTGGCTAACTCTGGGTGGTGTGGTCTGATGATCTGAGCAGCTAGCAAGAGTCCGAGAAATGCCTTGTGTACTTCTGTGCACACACATGCATTCGATCAAAGACAGTGTGACGAGCCGTGCCTGCCTCATGAATATGCACAAGGCAATGTTCTGCTTGCATTATGAGTTTGTTTAGGCCTGAGCTGCACTCCCGTGTTTTCACTCTTAGTTCCACCTTATCCAGGATTGTCTCTTCAACTGTGACCTTTGCTAAACAAACCACAACTTATCTGGCTTAAAGTCTTGAAAGAAACTAGGAAATGGAGAGAAGAAAATAAACAGACAAAACATAAAAAGTGCTGAGGAGAGAGATAAGACTACATTGGGTCAGAGAAGAAAGGAAATTAAATTAGGTATATGTCCTGTTTGTGCTTTGGTGGATTTATGTTCCTGCTTTATTTATTTCATTTGAGTAAAAAAGCGGTGGCAGTAGCAGACGTGGACATTTTAAGAGCTATGATCATGAATTTCACAGGCAAAAATAGGATTTGACTGAACATGGCCCCGAAAGCAGGTGAATATATGAATGGTCAACTAGAAACAACAGAAAGCACAATGCATGTGGGATGTCATGTGCCAAAAGTGGGACAAATGTGACAGGCAAAACTATGTTTGTAAAATGTTTTTATAGAAGATGTTGAATGTATAGTGCGATTACAGTGTCAGTATTTATGTGATATGCTTTTGAATATATATTACACATTATATTAGTTTTTTAGCTTTTAGAAGATGAGCTGTCATATGAACCTTTTTTTACTTTGAATATTTTATCATAAGGATAGAACTTTTTTACCCTAATGACCCTCCTCCCTGGCTGTTCCTTTAAAAAAAAGTAACACTATCTTAATCATCTAAAAAGGAAGATCCCAATTATCTATAGTGCTCCTTGCTCGAGCAATGCCTCTGTGTTAGTGCCAGAACTCCCTTACTCTCCAAACCTGTCACTCCACATTTGACAAGGAACAAATCCCTCTCTTTCCATCTACTCTATTGTCTCATGATAATTGAACAAATGCCAATGTGTGTTACATTATGTCTTTGTATTGCTATAGTGATTAAAGATTAGGATGGTGCTTCTCAATCCTAATTTGAACTCTGGGACACAATGTAAGGTCACTTGACATGCAGATCCCATATTTCACCAGACATTTACAAGACTCACACTATATATTCATATTTTTTAATTGTTATATATGATATATATTTAATACATTTATTGCTCTTTATTTCTACAACAATTTCCTTCCTTCTTTCTCTCTCATCATGTTACTGAGTAAGGCAAGATACAAGTTACAGTCGTTGCTCCTTTCACTATTATTAAGAAACATAGTGACGCACATCATAAAAGGTGTTGGGAATTATATTTCCGCATATATCTTCACCAACACTGCAATATACTGCGCTTCACCTTTGATATGCTATCTGGGGCAAAATCACAGGATCCTTGTAGGTTTTTATTCACTCACCTAATTAATCAGCAATGGGGGGCGCCTGCCATAGCTAGCTTGCATTAGTCTGTATTTGTGGTGTGGCAAAAGCCTTGGCTCTAATTAGGAGAGATGATCTATTTTCCATAATGAGAATTGATGGCTCTTCTTCAGCGCCACCAAATATTTTCTCTCTTTCTGTTACTCTCCCAACTGAAGACCTCATTCTCTCTTACCCCCACACACAGATATACTTCAGAGGTGTGTAGAGAAAAAGAAGTAAATAAAGCACTATGTGATTAATGGACTTCATTTCCAGCAGATTTGACTTCACAGTGACAGCCTGATTATTAGATTTAAGCCTGTCTCAAAATGTCAAACCGTTTGAAGAAAAATGTGTCTCCCTGTCCTCTCCTGATCACCCATACCGTTTCTACCTTTCCTTCTCACAAAACTTGAAACACACAAAAAATTGTGTTTCATGCACAGTATGGTTTGTTCATAGGTAACATTTGTGTCACATGATCAAGTTAAGAAAACCAAAAACAGAATAAATGAATGCAAACATTAGGAAAATAGTTGTCCTGCTACTACTTAGTTTAAAATATGAAACAATTTGGGGGATAATCTGCAAAGTTGCTTCTATGCAGTACAGATGCACTGAGCCTAAATTAGTCACCTTGTAAAACAGCAAACCCATATATACTGTAATCTTGTCTCCTCCCATGGGTGTCAGAGATTCCTAATCTTTAAACACAAAGACAGCCCCTCTCTATGTGGCTTTGAAAGCCTGTGCTAATGCTGTGTAAACATTGCTGCTGCTGTTTGCCACTGATTTAGCACATGTTAATATTACATGAGACAGTGGGGGCCTTTGATGATGTAAGTGAATACTCAAACTAGGGCTTTCTACCTCGGGGAAGGGGAGACGGGGCTGTGGAGCAGCTCCTTCGGGATTTGTTTCACTTCCACATGCAATCCAGCTTGGTGCGATTGTTTGCGTTTTAAATACTCAGGCAAAAAGTAATAACTAAATGTAGAGTGGAACACATAGGGGCTGGCAAGCTAAGTGATAGCTTTAGAATTTGTTAAAAAGAATTATGGTGGCCATTGATGTGTTTGGTTGTTGTTTTTTAGGCATAGGAACCAACAGACCAGTTATAGTACCTTGTACTTAAAAATCAATGATGTGTCCTTAGGTATTTAAATTAATGGCACCCATTCCCTAAATCGGTGTTTCTAAACAAATATTGACAATTTTGCTCACTTTGATGCACCTGGATGATATCAAATCCATGGCTACACAGGGCAAGTTAGGTCTTGAAAGGACAATTTTTTTTCCAGCTAAGAAAGTCTGGCAGCAGCAATTGACGGCTTTTGGAATCTGGAGAAGAAGGTTAATTGCTCAAAGCAGCGATTGGATGACATGGCGTTAGTATAGCAAACCATTTCATATTTGGGATTAAAATGTGTTCAGAATTCTGTGGAGTTTTCAATCTGAAACTAGTTATTCTCACATTATGCATGCTCACTTTTAAATAAACACATATACAGTACTGATATACTGACACTGATACTTATTACAGAAACTTTTTAAAATGTCTTTGTATGTTACATTATTATTTTCAAAATTTCAATTTGCTTAAATGAATCACAACTGACTGGACATGAAATCTACCATGTATTCCAAAATCATTTAAGAAAGTTCTACTCATGGCCATATAGGGCATGTTTAGAGATAGAGGGCATGTTCCTGTTTTCTTAAAGGAGAATTCCAGCCAATTTTTATGTTATTGTTGATCGCTATAAATATGTGAGTACTTTTAATTGAAAAAATGGGGCACATTTTAGAGTGCCTTTGTGCCTCTTAACAGACACACAATGCAATCAATATGTCTGTACAACATCAACTGGGCCTATGCGTAACATCAAGATGCGTTTTCAATTCAGGCTGAACACACTTATCAATAGCAGCTAGCAGCTAACAGCTAGTTCTAGCAGCTAACCAGGCAAGCAAGCTACCCACCGGCAAGATCAAGACTGGGTATGTGAATTAAAACAATGTCTGAGTTGAAAACGCATCTTGATGTTACGTAAGGGCCCTGTTTATGTTGCACAGACATATTAAATGCATTGTGTGTCTGTTAAGAGGCTCAAAGGCACTCTAAAACTTGCCCCGTTAACTGCCGTTTTAGCTCAGCGGAAGCTTGTACACGTAGCTGCTACTCAGTGTTGCCTGCACTGATTCTGCTTTAAGTAAAGGTAGAGGTTTCAGAAATTTGAAACATGGTTTAAAACAATGTTAAGGTTACAATATTGCATTTTAAGTGGTGTGCTATTGAGAATCAACCAAGATTCATTTCTTCCTGTAGAGTCCCCTTGAGTTTTCCTGTAACTCACAAATTGAAAGCCATCTTAAGCCATGTGCAGTAACCTAAGCAACAGCCCACAGGATGCAGGATCTCTATTTTCTTCTTCTCTGTTTCACCTGTGTGCTGGAACTAATTCCCCTGATCTATCAGGTGCCTGAGGTCAGTTTGTGCCTTCTGGGAGATGTCCTTTATTATTGCTGCACCAACCTCTGATAATCCCACTGCCACCGCTGGACAGTTCAGCGATGACGATTTTTCTCTGACTTCAACCATATACCAAAACCAAGCATGCCCACTTGCCAGCTGGTATCTTGTTACTCTAAATTTTACAACAGAATGTTTATGCAAGTGCACACAAAAGTACAAAAAGAGGGGAGCATGCATACACCTCGTCGATTTTGCTCACACATACAGCACAATTTCATCAATAGCAGGCACAAGAATGAGAAGATCAGTTTCAGGAGAGAGAACAGACTCTTGATGAGCCATTAACCTGCTGTCGGTGATGGAAAATGGCTGTGGGACGTGGTTTAATTTACCCTTCTATAAAGAGGTCGTTGAATTGATGAGCCATAGGAAAAAGAGTTAGACCCCTGGTTTGGTGAATTAGCAATGCTGACGATGAACAGGTTGAGTGAGCAACTAGAAGAGTAGTCAATATCTCCAATCAATGTAAACAATCAGAGAATCACTGCTACACTCAAATCTATAAAACTAATAATATGGATTTGGACAGGCCTATTGTGAATGCATGCTCCGATTTGCAAAGGAAATCATTTGAAATCTCTTCTGAAGCACTCTTAATTGTTTTCTTTAGCAAAGGTTACGGAAAATGGAGCTGTATTTGACACAGTAGGCCAAATTCTTTCCATTTTTCCCGTTTTTTTTTATTTTAGCAGCCAGTGCTTCTATCAGCCAGTGCATTTCTCTATCTTTGGACTAGGCCTTCTCAGAATTAGTTCAAAATCTCTCTTTAAAAATATCCATCAGCGGGTACAAAGAGTCAATTTTCACTTTGAAATCATCCGCTGGAGATTTCTATGAGCTCTCTTAACTGTCCATTACAGCTTCAGAAATGCAAACCTCTGATGCGCCTCAGAAGTGTATTGCCATCTGCCCAGCTGATGACCCTGCAGCTGGCCCAACAGAGGTGCGACAGACAGCAATGCCTAGCAGGAAGCGAATACATGTGATTTTATCCAGTAGCTCTATGGACAAAAGATGACAAGCAAAGGTCTCTCCATCAATAAAAGATAGTGAGAAATGGGAAATTATGGCCTGCTTTGTTCATATATGGTCTTTCAGGATGTCTGCTGATCTATTTTAAATGAATATACCTATATTTTTGCTCACTATGGCTTTTTTTTTTTCATTATTATTTTTGGGGCATTTTTAGGCCTGTATTGACAGAACAGCTGAAGACATGAAAAGAGAGGGGGATGACAATGGCAGCAAAGGGCCGCAGGTCGGAATCAAACCCGGCCCGCTGCGTCGAGGAGTAAACCTCTATATACGGGCGCCCGCTCTACCAACTGAGGTATCCGGGCGCCCCTCATTCTGGCTTGTCAAATCTAAATTAGACATGGATGTTCTCTAGAAAACTACAGATGCCCTGAGAGGCCTAATGGCAGAAACAAAACAACAAAAGACAGAAGAAAAGATTTTACACAGATATCCACCATAGGGCATTAGCATCTGCATAAAATGTAATGCTTCATTCACTACCTCTTGACATCAGAGTTGCAGAAACCTTTTAGACAAACATTCCAATACAATATACACACACACACACACACACACACACACACACACACACACACACACACAGGCATGTATGGAATATAACATCAATAAGAAGCTGAATGTATCAGTGTGTACATTGTGTGCTTTTGTGAGAAGGATAGAGTGCTCTGATGTCCTTTATATCCTTCACTGGGAGTAAAACAAAGACAGGCAGTAACTGAAGTCTCCTAGCATGCAAGAACAGAAGGTTTTGGCATGATGGGTAATAACTCCAGTGGCAGCGTGCTTCATACTGACTGCCATTTGAGAGCTAGCATTTCCTGCTCCCCTGCTATGCTGTAAGAGCAGAAAATGGGAAGCAATTAACAGTACAGTATATGCAGAAGGGCACATACAGAGTACTTATCATCATTATAACTTTTAATATATAATGCTTAGATCCATGATAAAAGGTAACATACTGAACTGTTGACCTGCTAAAGTATATGCCCTTTACAGAATTAATAACTAACTGAGGTTCAAATTCGATTGGCATCCAAACAAGAAAACTAAAACAGTTGCCTCCATTGTATGGCTCTTTAAATGTGTGTACATGCACACACACATTTTCCATGCTATTTTACCAATATATATCAGCCAAGAGTACAACTACAAAGTGACTGCATTGTGCACCTTTGTGCAATTTCCTTTATTATTGACATTGTTATTACTATTCTAGTTGGTTGTGCACAGTTGTAGCATGCTGGGGGTAGGACTAGGGGGTGGGATGGATTGGGGCAATGAGCAGGATGGGCTAGAGGGTTGGGAAAGGGGAGGGCGTTTTAAATTTTAGGCTATTATATGGTGATTTTGTATTTTGTATATCAGAATATTTTAAAATATTCTATGGAGATGTTAAAAAAGTAACTGGTCAAACACAATAGTGTACATTTAATATAATGTTATGAATCATTCAATAACATAACATGGAGTTCAAGGTCATCATCTAATAAATTCTATACAAAATTTTCTGAAATGATGTATTTATATCTCATGACTAATAATGAGATAAAATCCACTACATTGAAACAAAATGGAACCTGTCAGAACATTCTGTACTTTGGAACACTGTATTATTGTTCACATCCTGGAAAAATGAAGCTGATACATGAATCAGAGGCAAAAAGGCATTATGGGACATCAAATGTGATATAACTAAGCCCCCATGGGCACATGACATAATTGAGGATTTATGCTGGGCTATATATCATATTACCATATGAAGTCTATGTTCACAGAAGCATGGTGCTATGTCAAGTCTTATTCCCCTTTTGCTTTCTCTTTTGTCACACTTAATCTTGTGTAATCCACTTAGTGTCATATCTGCATAACATGACAGGAATTCCTCCGCTCCTTGTTGAGTACCACCTTTACAGAAGCTATCCCAGCTCTTAGCGGGAATGCTGATCGTTTTTGTCTCTGAGCTTATCGCCAAGGCAATTTGTTTGTGGAAGGTTTGGGAAATGTGTCACACAGGCATAGCCACCTATTCATGCATTCTGTGAGAGATAATGGACCCTTGAGTTGACTCCTGTTAGCCTGCAGGGGACGGTTGGGGGCAGTCTTTTGTGAAGACATGCTTGATGACGGTATAATTTCCATTTGCTTATCCCACCCTTTTAGAGACAGTGGAGATGTAACACAATTAATGTAAATATCAGCATGAGGTTAAAAGATTGGTTGATTGCATCCCAGGGCACAGCTGTAATTCTTCAAAAAAAGGACTGATGACCAATTCCCTCTGAGACTGTGGACTGAGTCACAGTGGAATTAACAAAGAAGCCAAGAGGAAAAAAGTGCCAAATGTCAGTGCATATTATTAGAATCAAAGTTCCACAAGTTCTTAATGGATGTACTAGTTTGTTTGTATTTCATTTTGCTAGTATAACAATGATGTGTTTGAATGTTATTTGGTGATCTATATCCAATAAAATAACTTTGAAAAGGCCACAATAAAACATATGGTATCATCTAGCAGCCCTATGCAAGAAGACAATTCATGTTATGATTTGTGATTATATTGAATTTACATTACCTATTAAGTTTAAGAACAGGAAGGCCCTCGGTGCACAACCCATGCCTGTAAAACTATTTCTGGCCATTTTGTTAATACTGACAATTAAAAAACAATGTGGGATACTAATGGTGTCAGGTACTTGGATCCTTTACTTACAAAGTACAAATACATTCATATAAAAATAACACATTTCAATAAAAAAAAAAAAATCAGCATTCTAGTAGTATTGTCAGCAAAATGTACTTTTTCAAAAGCAAAAGTCATCTGGTCACAAGATTGATATTATACAGTATATTACATTGTTAATACTGATTCAACAATGAGTATATAATATTTTTTTAGCATGTCAAGGTGGAACTACTTTACCTTAGGAAGTATCTGCTGCTAACAACTAATAGACATCCAAAACATGACATGGACACTACATTTTATGCGAAGGGACACAAGCCAAAGAGGTTGGAAACCACAGGTTTAGTCTTTAAAGGAGACCCATAATATACTGTTATTACACTCATACTTAGGATTGGGACATACATCATTGATTCTGCAAAGGGAAATTACATTTTTTTTTACTCTGTTGCTGTTACACATAGGCCCGAAAACAGACACACATGCCTAGGACTTATACATGCACTAATGAAGAGACGTCAGAGGGGGCTATTCTTGACTGGAGGCCTAAGCAATTGGGGTTTAGTGCCTTGCTTAAGGACACCTTGGCAGTGCCCAGGAGGTGAAATGGCGCCTCTCCAGCTTCCAGTTGCATGGGGACTTGAACGGACGACCCTCCGGTTCCCACGCCAAGTACCTACAGACTAAGCTACTGCCATCCTACTTGTATTTAGTGTTTCTACCAGTTTATATGAAATGTAAACTGATTTTGATTTTGATGACGTAATCAGAAATTGGAAGAAATTAACAACAACGGCAGCCAAGATTACAGGTTTCCCTGACGTTGATGTCATACTGGGCTAAGAGTAGAAAAACACTAGAAACAAGAGCGTTCAGAACAGTGTGAAATCTGAGGTTTTGGCTCACACCTCATTTGAAGCTCTGGCCACGTTTAATATGAACATCCGACATCATAACATTATAGACATGACAGAAAATATAGAAAAGTATAATGGGTCTCCTTTAACAATGTGTGGTTTTATGAAATTATCATATGCTTTGATTTTATTAAAAATGAAATCTGAAAATCTGAAAATTATCTACGTACTGTTGTCAGATAGTGGAGTAAAACATTTCCCCAGTGAACTGTAGTGATATAGAAGTATTAAGTAAAACAAATATACTCAACTGAATTACAAATACCTCAAAATTACAGTACAGTAAAGGCAGCCGTAAGACAGTACTTTTCAATATTTTGATCTAGCTTCTGTAGTTTCAGGCTGCGATGCTCTTGGTATCAAAAGTAGCTTCATTTTGCTACTTCAAGTTCCTTTATTGCCTCCATGAGCTCTGTGTCACAGCCTCTGCTGCAGCTACTACTGTTGACTGTATTGGTAAGTGGGCCAAATCAGTAAGCTAGACTACAATAAGTGACTTCCTATTGTTTTTAGAACACCAGCATGCACCTGTCTCCCATTTACCTCACACAGTATATTTGCCTCATCTGTCGTCCTCTAAACCCTCCCACAATGCTACTGCGCACATCACATTCTGAAAACCTCTGATGTGAAGTGATAACTGTATGTTGTCACTACTGTGTCTCATTTAATGGCTCTTAATGATACAGAACTCAAAATAATATCAGTATAATTCATTCAGTTAAGTTTGCAGTTAATTACAGACAACCTCTTAGCAGGTCAGTGATCAAGCATGACTGTCTTCATTTTGTATCCATTTTCATCTGGCCTCATACAGCTCATATTTCATAAACACTTTACTGGACAGCAAGATTTCTTGCCACAGACAAAGAAATCCTTAGTAATTTAATGGCACATGGTCTCTGAAAATATCACCATTGACCAAGGACCCGCTTGCCCATTTTGGTTCAATCCACAGTAAGTCTTGATCCACTTTATTTCATTTATATTTCTTAATGATGGAGCATACGGTGCTTTTTTTTTTTACACTCTAAACTTTAAAAATCCCTTTTGTACTTTTCCTCAGTGTGATACCTCTTCACAATTCTGTCTCTAAATTCTAAGGGAGTGACTTCACTGTACACTTTCTGTTCTGATATGCCCTGCAATATGTAAGAAACGCAGATGTCAGTCCACTAGACATCTTTGATGGGCAGAAAAGTGCCGACAGGCATTCAGGAACAAGCACTAGAAAACACTCAGAGGTGCTGGGTAAAGTCTGTATGCTGCAGCACCACAGGGATACAGTGGGGCTCAAGAGTTTGGGCACCCCAGGTAAAAATTTGTATTAATGTGCATAAAGAAGCCAAGAAAAGATGGAAAAAATCTCCAAAAGGCATCAAATGACAGATTAGACATTCGTATAAGATGTCACAAAAATTTAGATTTTATTTCCATCATTTACGCTTTCAAAATAACAGAAAACAAAAAAATGGCGTCTGCAAAAGTTTGGGCACCCTGCAGAGTTAATACCTTGTACCCCCCCTTTGGCAAGTATCACAGCTTGGAAACGCTTCTTGTAGCCAGCCAAGAGTCTTTCAATTCTTGTTTGAGGTATCTTCGCCCATTCTTCCTTACAAAAGTCTTCCTGTTCTTTGAGATTTCTGGGCTGTCTGTCACGCACTGCTCTTTAACAGTTGGACAGAGGTTCATTTTATTAAATTCTGTGCCCTTTCTTTTCCAAACGTATACCTTTGCAAACTTCAAACGCAGATTTTTGTGGTGAGGACGTAGAAGAGGTTTTCTTCTGATGACTCTTCCATGAAGACCATATTTGTAAGAGTATCTCTTTATAGTGGAATGGTGTACCATCCAGTGTCTGCCAGGTCTTTCTGGATGGATCGTGCAGTCAAACGTGGGTTCTGACTTGCTTTTCTCACACTCCTGCGAGCTGTTCTGTCTGATATTTTTCTTGGTCTTCCAGATCTTGCTTTAACTTCCACTGTTCCTGATGACTGCCATTTCTTAATCACATTCCGAACAGAGGATATTGGCATCTGAAAACGCTTTGCTATCTTCTTATAGCCTTCTCCTGCTTTGTGAGTGTCAACTATTTTCAGTTTCAGTTTTCTAGACAACTGCTTAGAAGAAGCCATGGTGCTGATTGTTGGGGCAAGGTCAGATGAGTCTGGGCATTTAAAACCTTCAGACTGACATCACCTGGTCTTTCCAGACCAGAGATGGGAAGTAACGAAGTACAAATACTCCGTTACTGTACTCAAGTAGATTTTTCTGATATTTTTACTTTACTTTACTATTTATTTTTGTGGCGACTTTTTACTTCTACTCCTTACATTTTAACACAAATATCGGTACTTTCTACTCCTTACATTTTACAAAATTGGCTCGTTACTTTTGTTTTGTACAAGAGGTTGTTATGTCGGAAAATAGCGCGGACACGCGCCACACACCGCGAGCGGGTGCGCGCGCCACACGGAGAAAAAGAGAATATCTGTCCGGAGGATAATCAGCTGAGATTGTGTGTGTGCGTCTTTGAGAACTGTAAGTCGTATAACTCATGTTGTCAGTTCACTTAAGCCCGTTATTAGTATATAGTTCTTCACATTTAAAGTAAGTTAGCTAGCGGTTTTGGTGTGTTCTTCACCTGTTCACCAACTTCAGATACTGTAATTCAATTGACAAGTGGATGAAAAGTTAGCTAGACAGAAGTTGTCTGGGGGGACGTTGGAAACCAGAATCAGCTTTTAATCCAGTCCTAATCTAGTCCTCAATTTTCACATCATTTCACTGGAGTTATCGTTATCATTGTTTACATCATCAATACCATATTCAATCTAAATAGATGGGAATATCTACTGTACGTTGCATTTGATTCAGCATTCTGCATTAATTCACAGCAAATCATTGCGACTTGATGGCGCTAACGTTAGCACATTTAGTTAGACGTGTGGTTTTTTATGGTTTTGTTTTTATGTTTTCCATTTGTTTTTAAGTGTCATATGCATTGTATTGTACTTTGTTGGTATTGTATTACATTTTACGGTGAAGCACTTTGTGATTTTTATCTGTGAAAGGTGCTATACAAATAAACCTTACTTACTTACTTACTTACTTACTTACTTACTTACTTACTTACACATAGACATGATTGAAAATGAAGAAAACAGAGATTTGGCAGACAAGCATCAAGACATCATCGTCAGCCTTATCAGAGGGAGATGTTTGAGACAGTATGCATCAAGAAGGACTCCTGGCCAATGTGCTGGGGAACTTCTTCATTAATGTCTGTTTAGTCATTCATATTTTAATCCTTTATTTTATTTCCAGAAGCCATATTTGAGCACACACACATACATGTAGATTCATTTAAATGTTAAGGGGAAGATTAAAAATATAAACTGGATCTGTGAATTCTCACAGAATCACAACTAAATTCATCTCTTGCTAATGAGTCAGAATCTTATTAACCTGGGTCCCAGTTTCTGTCATAATAATCATATATGTGATGTTTTAGGCCAATTGGCAGACATCCATTTAAAATGTAGCCATTGCCATATAAAGACATATATGTGTTTTCCATGTCCACTGAAGTTCCTCAGCATCTCTCTAGTAACATTTGTGTGCTCCAGGTAGCTTTGCATAGAAAATGGTTGTCATTCGCAAGGCTACTTTTACTTTTATACTTTAAGTAAATTTCCAAGCCTGTACTTTGTTACTTTTACTTGAGTAAAGAAGTTTAATCAGTACTTCCACTTTTACCAGAGTATTTTTTAACTCAAGTATTTGTACTTCTACTTAAGTACGGAAAGTGAGTACTTTTGCCATCTCTGTTCCAGACGATGATTGAGAACAATCCATGACACTGTCAGGTCTCAGCTTTCCAAAGGGGGCGGTGCATGCTATAAACTCTGCAGGGTGTTTTCTGTTATTTTGAAAGTGTAAATGATGGAAATAAAATCTAACTTTTTGTGACATATTATACGAATGTCTAATCTGTCATTTGATGTCTTTTGGAAATGTTCCCATCTTTTCTTGGCTTCTTTATGCACATGAACACAAATTTTTACCTGGGGTGCCCAAACATTTGAGCCCCACTGTGTGTGTGTGTATATATATATATATATATATATATATATATATATATATATATATATATATATATATATATATATATATATACACACACACTGTATATACAGTGTACATATATATGTAGGAGTATAAAAGCTATACAATAGCCCTTACAGTACATCAAACAGTATTTGGCCCTCTGTTGTGCCAGTGTGAGTTTTTCCTCCATTTCCTTCACGGTAAACAATGGCCCTTGTCTCCTTTAGTGTAAATAGATAAGTAACACTGATTCTCAAACCCTGAGCTGATTTCAACTTAGCACTCAGACGTGACCACAACAATGAAATGTGTATCAAGAAAATAAACTTTGAGGTAAACTTTAAACTTTCACTTTAATAAAATGAAAGCCCAATTCCCCCTTAAATTAACAACAGAGATTCATACTACATAATTGACAATACTTTAATAAACTACAATTCTACTTTTACTTTAGTTCTATCCTGTACTTTATAGACTCATAACAATTGAATGCATTCATCTACTTTAGCATTTTGGGTTATTATGTGTAGTTTAGTGAGAAAAGATACGTGATTTACCCATTCCATTGTTTGCGTTATGTAACAATGCACGTACACACATGTCATATGATTGAGAGCTTTTAAAATAAGCTAAATAAACAACAAAAAAATGAAAGGGGAGTGGGGGAGGTTGAATGCTTTACGAAGGCAATATGCACAGATACTATGTGCTTAGTCACAGGCTTTGTTGCAAGAATCTAAATTACAGAAATCTATTGTACTGAGACAAAAATTGAATAATCACCTTATTTTCTGTCTGCCTTTTTTCCTTCTTCTTTTAGCTGTAAACTCACCTAAAATTAACTACAAAAGGGGCATACCTAAGGTGGATTAGGCGGGGTATGATGTATCTTTCTACGCACCTCTGTGGCTACATCATCCAAAATCAGATTTCCTCTGAGGCAAATAACTTTGTATGAAAAGAGGGGATTAATGTTGGCTTAAAGGTTTGGGTCATCACAAATAGACCTGTTCCAACAGTGATCCATCCACTTCCCTGTTAACTGTCCAGTAAAGCGCTTAATGCAGTGGCCCCCAGAACAATATTTACTGCTGCAGTCTGTCTCATTTTGCTGAGCCCTGAAGGCCAATTCAGTATTGGTTACATTCAACTGTGTATTGATTATGCATAATCACTGGAGGTATGTTTTTCCCCTTGACTCTGCTCATGTCCAAAGTAAGGTCATGGCTGTAAATCCAAAGTAGGAGAATCTAATGAACTGATAAACTAAAACAACCTTTCTTAATGTAGCTAATGTATAGAGAGCACTCTATCATCAGACACAATATACTGCATTCCTGTAATAAAAAAAATAAATACATTTACTGTAACTAATTAATGCATTTACAGCTTACAGCTTAGTGGATTACGCTGTTATTGTAGCATTTGGGACAAAGAAAATGTAAACCAAAAAATTCAGGTATCAAAGAAAGCTAATTTAGTAAATTAAGAAAGGGAAAATAAAAAAAGACTGCAAAGTAGGGTAGTGAGGATGCAAAAGCAAATACAAACACACTACGAGGGAGGGTTAATCATAATCAAAACAACATACAGAGCTGTGCATAGAACAATATAAGCAATAATAGGAGCTGGAGAACAATGCACATATGTACAATTAAGACTTGTCTACACATTATGCAACTCTGCTCTTGATTGCAGAAAGCACTGCAGAAATAGGGCCCTATTAGAGATAAGGTAGATCCAGAGGTGTCCTTCATAATGCCACAGCTGTTAAAGAGAACTACTCCAAGACGGAGTCAAGGTCAAAGGGAAACCTAATTTTGACATTAGAATAGTGATGGAGTGCAATGTCTTTTAGAGGTCCAACAATTGCTGGCACGTGTTCCTTTTTGCTGCAGTGGCAATAAAAGGAACCACGGTAACTTTAAAAGATTGGATATTCATCGTGTGTTTGAATTAACAAGAGCATATCTGTGTGGGCAACACTAAATTAATGGAAAGCTTGGCCTGTAGCATCAATGTAAGAAGTTTTGATTTTGTAAACGTTGGAGCTTCTAATCATTAATCAGTAGGATTGCAACAATATGAAGTGAAACAGATGAGCAAACATGGGGTGTATAGTGGTGTGGAAGGTATAGTTGTATGTTGTCAGTGCTTAATGTCATTGTTTTTATTGTATATTGTGTGTGATAATGGTGGATTTGGCTTAGCTAAGAGTACAACAAGTATTTTTTGAATGTAAAAAACACAATTTTCTATTAAATACTTCAATAATGGAAAAATTTTAATGGACCAGGGTATTTAAAATTTAATTAAAATCTAATGTTCTACCTTTAATGTTGCTGTAGCAAATAATTTAAACATTGATTTAGATGGTAATTTCTCATTCATCTTGGGAAAAGGAATACTATCTTTATTAATAGCAACCCAAATTGAGCAGTTGACTTGGAATATTCATAATTGCTGTCATACTTCTCAGCCAAATGATCTACACTACACTTTAAAACATGGAAAATAGATGATTCAATAAAATAAAGGTTATATTGAAGTTATAACTATGAAAAGGATTATAAACCTTTCATGATACTCAACTCTAAAGCTATCCAAGAGCATGTCTTTGTTAAATTCAAAAATGCATTACTGAGCACATTGACTGATTTTCTAAATGAGATGCAGAATATTTAACTAAATTATTTTTTCCTTTTAACTTTGCATTCATATAATGATGTGAATGATTCCGAAACAGAAATCGTGATTATTACCCCCTGTAGCCCCAGCAATAGCAGCATTCATAATCTGTCTGGATGCCTTTTCTAACATCATTTAAAAAAAGGCTCATAACCTAGTTTTTTTATATTCTGAATTGTTTTTTGAAACTGACTAAAGTGATGCATGTGATCCTTTGCCCAACTGAGGCCGTTAACCAATATCAGGTCAGATTTCTTTATTCTGCCGACTTAAAAAAGCCCATCCATGCTTTTAACACATCCAGACTGGCTAACTCATTCCCTTCCGTAAAATATCTTATTAAGATTCACTTTTATAGTATGGCTTTTTCTTAAACAATGGTATTTGTTGTAACCATTTATATTATTATTATTAGTATATTGTTATATGTTATGTTTATCATCTTATTAAAGGTCTAAGGGATGTCACGTGTGTTTTAGGCTACATTTGTTGTCACATACAGCAAACATCTCCTCACTATCCGTGAGCTGCCTGTCCCCAGAACACACTGTAAAAAAAAAAAACTGTGCCCACCTGCACAACGAAGCATACACAGTGTTCCAGCGTTCCAGCCAATAACCAACAAGAAGGATTTGGGTGTGGGGGTTGGGGGTTAGTGCACAGAAGCACAGAAGGGAGGGGATGGGATGAGGAGGAGGGAGGGGCAAGCTAGTCTTGTTTTGTTTAAAAAAAATATTTTGAACGTCAACAAAAAGTAACGTGACCAGTAATGTCACAGTAACATAGCTTAGAGCACGTTTAACCTCTAACTTTAACTTTGTGACAAAAATGTGCTATATAAATGAAGCTAATATTATAAACTAACACATCTACCAAACTGGGAAAAAAAACTTGATTGGTGATGGGTTAGTATTAGTTCCTTATCAATAAAATTAGCCTTGGGAATTCATTTGTTAAATCCTGAGTACTATACACCAATGATAGAAGGATGCCCTTAATGTGCCCCTTAAACACTGAGAAATAACTAGCTCTCTATTTCTCTGTATCTGTATCTATACCTTGACCACCTCTTATTGATTTTCCTCTAGCTAATAGGATCCTACCTATGCTTGGACTTCAGTCATATTCAGTTATACTATATATACTTAAGTCATATTGCATGGGAATTATAGGTGTGGTACAAATGTTTTTTGTCTGTCTGTCAAAATGTCATTGTTCTGCCGGATTAAAAAAAAAAGCATGCGTGTTAATGTGGATGAGTGTTAGTGTATAAATGTATAAAGGTTGCAAGTGACCACACACGTAGACTGTGTACTTGTGAGGTTGCAACTATTTGTATATTGTAAATACTGAACTAAGAAGACATGGCCAATACTAATAAATAAAACTAATTTGGAAGTTATGGTTAATTCCATTCCCTTTTACAGATCCATTACATATCTTTAAGCCAATGATATACCCAGCTAAATAATTAGTGGTTTCCTTTGGTGGTCAAGATGGTGTAATGAGTATGATGTGATTAAGAGACCCTCGGGGTAAACTTGGCTCGTCACTAGGGTGAACAGAGAACAATGGTGGAGAAAAGAGAGCTATTGTACACATATATTGTAGATATTGTAGTAAAATGGAAGAAAATCAAATGAAAACAAAGTAGACATGCCTAGGGGAATTTTTTACTTTTACACTGCTGATCATGTCCAAAGTCCAGGCTAATGGCTTAAGGCAGCTCCTCCCTAATATCAGGGAGATGACCCGCATTGACACTGATCAGGATGTTAATTAGCCTAAAATATGAGAGGATTGTGTTGGTGGTGTGGTGGTATGATGACTGTGTCTGTGATGGCGCAAATAATAATAATGGCTGCAATGACAATGCTATTGCCAAGT
The DNA here is from genome assembly GCA_013375575.1 of Percina caprodes. Taxonomy (NCBI): domain Eukaryota; kingdom Metazoa; phylum Chordata; class Actinopteri; order Perciformes; family Percidae; genus Percina; species Percina caprodes. The sequence continues at coordinate 1,632,248 of JABXJD010000011.1, read as the reverse complement.
ACATAGGATAGCCTTGAGTGTATTAGCTATTCAGCTTGCCTGTGCCAGTAATGTGGCCTGCACCTCCTTAAGGCTTGTGCATTTTATTTGACAATATTTAGTATGTGTACATATTCTTGGACTATTCTTAAACAGTGACCAGGACATAGTTTGGACATCAGGGGTAAGAATGGACAGTATGTTCTGGAGTTATCAAGTATTCATTCGAACTGAGAAACTATACCGTGGCCCAACTTTTTCTTTGGTACAAAGCTGCAAAACAGTGTTGCACATAAAACCTGATGAACTTTTTTTAAATCTGCAGTGAATACTTAATTATCAGTTCTCTCTCAACACTATAGCCATATTAGCATGAATGCATGGAAAGTTTGCGACTCTGTCTATCAAGGGAGAAAGGGGTATCTGTACTTATCAAAACATGTGCTTAAATAGCGACCTTTTCTAAAACACTGCTGTTTGCACTTTAAATTTGATGCATGCAGTGTGCCATAGGAGCATCAACTGAGGTGCATCAATTATTGATTTCAGTGTGTTTGGACAATGTATGACAGCCAATCTCATCTCATCATCATCTCAGCAGATTACTCATTTCCATCAGTTGTCCAAACTAGAATTAGCACCCTGTGGTTGTACCAATCATGTTGCAGTTTACATGCATGTATATCCACACTCATATACTATACATGTAGTGAAAACTTTAAAGCAATTTATTACAATGGTATTATGTATTTTTGGAAAAACATGGATACTTCAAACACATCTTCAATCTGGCAGCACAGACTATTTATACAACCACCACAGTTTTAAAGTGGGCACCCAAGATTCAGTCACCAATTCAGTATCCGACCAAATGTGGAATATGGTCACAATCGCCCCCCTCTGTTCCTGATATATAAAGTTAAAAAACTGACAGATAAGCATTTTAGATGAATAATATGATGTCACAGTTAATTTGACCTTTGGCCTTTTAAATATAAATTGTCATCAATTCATAATTTTCTCTTATTGGACATTTGTGGACTTCTCGAGTTATGGCGAGTTATTGTAAGGTAACAGTGACCTTGACCTTTGAACACCAACATATTATAATAACATTCTGGAGTAAAAGAGGATGTTGGTGTCGAAATTGAAAAAAAATCCCTCCATGGGTTCGTGATATATTGCGTTTTACAAGATTAGGATCGACAACCCAAAGACATAATGCCTCCGGCCACAGCTGTCGCCTGTCCGTGCAATCACAGTTGGTGATCTCTAATTGTAGACAAAGTCATTTTAGGTCATCATCTCATGAAACCGAAAATTGCATGCATGTGCTGTTCTGCCAGTTGCAGTGTCGTGAACCTATTTAACCCTGCAGAACTTACTAGTAACAGGTCTCTTCCAATGAATCTGCATTGGCTTGTGTAACAACAATTACTTATTTGGGCTCTGCCTTTTACCACAGAAGTTTTGTATTTGAAATTTGCTCCATAAAACAATACACAACTATAGGCTTAGTGAATGAAATCCATTCACTCCAACCCCTACCATGTCATGGATGGTAATATGCTGTATTACCAGCCCAGTTAACTGTGAACCACCACACAACAAACAAGCCAGAGAGGCGTGATGGGACCATGGAAATGTTACATCTTGCTAACATGAGTATACTACCTCTGAGACTGTCTCTGTAGTACCCCAACACCTTAAAACTCAAATTCCTCACTCTCATATCCGCTGTAAAATCAGATAAAAGGGACAGCATGTTAGTAATGATGACTCTGTACAACCCATCGCCACTCTAATCACTTTAAAGCAGGCTGACAATGTATATGGGCTGTGTAACACCAAAAAAACAAAACAAAACAACATTACCATCAACAGATTTCAATTTTGTTGCCACACATCTGCTGCTTCACATGATTCCTTGTAATGAACACCACTGAGGGAAAGCACCCAGTAAAGTTAAAGGTCCCATGGCATGAAAATGTCACTGTATTAGGTTTTTTAACATTAATATGAGTTCTCCCAGCTTGTCTATGATCCCCAGCAGCTAGACATGGCGATAGGTGCAAACCGAGCCCTGGGTCTCCTGCTCTGCCTTTGAGTAAATGAAAGCTCAGATGGGCCGATCTGGAATCTGCTCCTTATGACGTCATGACATTATAAGGAGCTTATGACTTATGATGTCATAATAGGAAGGTTACCTACCCTTTCTCTGCTTTGCTTTCTCTCTGCTTTGCCTGCCCAGAGAATTTTCCCCGCCAATGAGAAAGACATCATGTCTTCCAAACAAGCAAAGCATGGCAGTTGGTCATGGCCACACCCCCACCCTCCACTATGAAAAGCTCATTGTGGGACTGGCTCTAGTAGCTTTATTCAGCACCAAGGCTGAATTTTGGGAAAGAGACTTCAAATACAGTGTTAGGGCACCACTAAGGTCTATAGAAATGCATCCAAAAAGCAGCATGTCATAGGACCTTTAAGGAAAATGTGCAAATGAGCGACTGGGATGATTAGGCAGCATACTTTATCTAAGTTAACATTTTTGTTAACATTAGTAGTGTTTATCAAATTTTCCCAATGCTGACTATTATTAAACACACATACTTTTTTTTTAAATAAATGTGTGCACAAAAGGGTGTACACATTTTTACTTTATTAAAATAATAGAATGCATTAGCCTTAAATTTCCTTAGGCTAAACAAAGTTATAACATTGTTGGATCCAAAGGACATATTTTAAGTGTACCATCAGTCAGATCCTCCCTCATCAGCAAACATCTGGAGCCGACCAAAAGGGCACACAAATCACTCACTCTCTAGCTGATGTCAAAGGAAGCAGCAGTGCTGTTTTAAGTGAGGACCACATTAAGGCTTCTTTGAAAGGGCCATGAGAACAAAAGGCAACACCCACTGAATGGCAGAAAAATTTATCACAGGACTTTTTCTCCTACCACACTGCAGATGGGGATGACCAAGAAACAAACTCTTTCCAAACTCCATATGAGAGATAGTAAATGTATAAATGTATAAACGTTGATGAAATGTGTCAAACCTCTTTTGAGTATAACGTGAAAAGAGTACATAGCACTTTTTTTTACATTTGTAAAGGTGTACATGTGCCTATGAATCATGGATCAGGCTTCAAACTGCAAGGCCATTCCACCAAATTTGGAAACAAAACAAAAAACATGATAAATGAGAAAATAATGAGGACTGATGTTGCATTTTATAAACAATGGTGAAATTTTAGCAACTCAAGTAAAAATAAAACACTAACTGGCATCTAAAAATGTTGATTATAATTGAACAAAATGAAGAAAACTATGGAGACATATAGCATGGTTAGACGAAGAAGAGCAAATGCTTATTATAGTCTAAACACAGCTCAAATACTTAATATGTAACAAAGCCAAGTGACACCGGCTGCTTTATTTACCTGTTCTATTGGCAGTATGTCAGCGTGCCTACAGTGTGTGGCAGTAACATGCACTGTAACTTACTCCTGCTGCAAGATTCTATCTCAATTTTGACTGAGGGGCTAAGGGTTTTTTAAAGATTCCATTTAAATTCATATGAATGCAACATACTTATAACATGAAAGTCAGACTTGGTCATAAGGTCTTCTTATAGGTGTGACTACTTTCTACAAAGTAGCCGAAAGAGACAACAGTAGGTATGTGTTTAAACAGATCCTCAGTGCCTTAAGTCCCACACAGGTAAACAACACCCACTACCCACTACCCACCATTATACATAGGTACATATTGTTTTAAAAAATCTCCCTGCAAGCTTAATTTACAGTTGCTGTGATCATTATTTGTTAACCTTTAGAAAGGTGGTGCAGTAGCAGGCAGGCGCACATTTACATACATTTAGTGTGTGGGTGCACAGAAATATAGTTTTAATTGGTTTATTCATAGCAACAAAAAAGCCACTTTCACATGATGCACATGCAAACAGTTTAGTCTCAAATGTATTTAATTGAATCAGCGTTTCAAAAATTCAATTGTTATCCAGGTCTGTCTAAACTTGTAAGGTTGAGCTGTGATTGGCTAGTCGCAACACCACAATGAAACACAGAAGGAAAATAAAGCACACTGGTCTATTTTTCCAGCTGCAAGCGGCAACATTACTCAAAGCGTCTAATTTTTGCACGCTGAGCTGCACACTGAGCATGCTATTTGTAAAGCTGAAATAAAAGTCAATGGTGTTAAAAGCTTCGAGTTGCGGTTTGCAGAGTGATTTTTAGCCACAAATGTCTGCACACACAGTTAAGAAGAAGTGCATGTTTAGAAGCAAGATTTACCTCCATTCTGCAAGTGACCAAATTGCAAATAATTTAATAACATTTCTCTCACTGTCGAGGAGGAAAGTTATTTGTATTTCATTTAACCCATGAAAGCAAGAATATGCATACAGGAAGAGTGCAGAATATATATTTGTTTTAGCTAATAATGAGGGAAGGTTTGTATTGCTCAATAAGAACAATGCCTATGTGCACTAGATGAAATCTTAATTCTAGGCACGATGATGGTGACCTGCATTGCTGATATATTTGCACATGGCTTGCACATACCTCATTCAAGTTTTAAACAATCAAATAAGACTATCTATATGTGGATATATACGTGTTCCCCATGTATAATTCATGACTGACCTCCACCAACTTGTTAGCATGTTCACGGAACACCTGGGCGTACTCCTTGACCTCTTTCTCGTTTCCACTCTTAGCCGCTTCAATGAGCACCAACAGAGGGACGTTGGTCTCCAGGAAAGAGTCTGAGATGTGGTCCATCACTGCCTTTCGCAACTAGAATACAGAAGGAGAGAGATGGGAAAGAGATCATATTATTAATATTATTGCAGATGACTTTACTGTGTTACATTTGGCAATGATTGCATATCAGTTAGCATTGTGATGAATATGATGTAGTAACAAAAGGGGGTGAACGGACAGCAAGAGAGAGAGAGCGAGAGAGAGAGGCAATGAAAGAGGTGAACTCTCAACAGGCAGTTCAGTGTAAATTGCTTGTAAGGTGTGCTTTTCCCATAGCTCTTTTACTAGGGCAGATTTTGTGACTTATATCTTTGTTTATGGAATCGTTTGGAATCAAACTGGAGAGCAGGAGACTTGGTTGTTTTATAAGACAGTAAAGGACTCTGATGCTCCTCACTGGTATTTGAGATGAGATGCCAGAGGGAACAGTATAGAAACCATAACAAACAAGTTCTTCATCATACAGAAATAGGGAGTTAGTAACATGAGACCAGTACTAAGACAGACAAGAATACACAATTCTTGTATTCTGGATTTCCAAGTAACATCACCATTGATTTGTCATGAGGTAACGTACAGTCTTAAAGCTTTCATGGTTAATGAATTTGTTCAAATTATCTGCAGTACAAAAATGCAGTGGTATGCGTGCTTCTGTAGAAATTCAAGACTAAGCCTTATACATTATTTTTATAATTAATTTAAGTTTAATTTGCTGTTTAATATGCTATTGTGTTATTGTAATTGTAACAGTAACATAGCAATTTATGAATTCCACTTTATTAGAATTTATTAAACACGTCAACATCGTGAGTATTACAAGTTTTAGTAATTCAGAACAATGGAGGTCTATACATTGTATGCACACAAACACCACATCTGGCCGGTTCAGCTATCAATTCACCACACATTCAAATGATAACATTCAAGTGAAAAGTGTTTAATTAACAACATGGATGAAATAAATTTGTTTGAGTTTTCAAACAATCTAATATAATTAGTTAAGCAAACACTGTGAACATATTCCTGAATTAATAATGTTTAAGCAGCAAGGAAGATGGTAAAGGGGGCTAATAGCTGTGACTCACAAGGAAAAAAAAGTCATATGTAAGTCTGCCAATCGCACTTAAATAACCTGCACCAATTACAATCTTAATTTCCAGTCCACAGAGTGGATGAGTACAACAGTGAATTATGCCTTTGTCTGGGCAGATAATCCATCACTATTGCCTCTGGAAAGAGAATAGATTTGGCCAGTCTAGTGAACATGACAGGTCTGCAAATGCTGTAAACAACCTGAAGCCCACACTCTCTGTAAGCACTCCTTTATCCAGAACTCTATAATCCTGGATCACCGATTTGATGAGATGTGTACAGGCTGATAAACTTTGACATTTTTTGAAGTGTGAATATTGCATCTTTTTCACTCAGCAGAGACAGACTTGCATCAGTGCAATTGTGTAACCTTGCTATCCTGTCACCTGGTGGGAACGGTGGGGAATCAGGGATGATAAAAGCATTGCCAGAACTATCTCTACACTATGTTAGTGCTGTTGCAGCGCTGGATAAAGGTGTGACAGAACACACTAGCATGCTGGGACAGGTGGGGCAAAAACGATCTGGGTTGCTTGTAGGCCTTCACTGTGATTACTTCACCGTTAATGTTACTGCAATAATTAAAGTAATGGAGAGCGATGAGGGGAATGTAGTTGAGCTGCATTTTGCATGTGGAAAATGAATTGCCCCTTAACCACTAAATCTAACCAGGTTTTGAGTGTTGGGAGTTGGGAGTTGGGAAAGTGACAATGTTAAGTAGTCTAAACTCAAAGGTGTAAATATGCATACTGAATTGCACAAACAAATTGGAAAAGCTGAAAGGAATTGTCACAGCAGTAAAATATGACTTATCTAATACTTATCTATTAGCTAATAAACAATGCAGTGCTACTGATGTGTCAAAACTTGTATAATTTTATATAAAACAGAACAGTATAATATATTCATTTCTTCCACACATGGCTGGAATAGGGACACAGCACATGTGTTATCATGTGTTTTTCTGTCATCAGAATCAAGCCTGTGATGATGGAGACTTTGACGATGATACAAAAATTCTGAAAATAGTAGACAAGAAGCAAGAGCTAAAACTACCTGAATTATAGATGGGCCTGATTAACTCACTATTATGAACTCATGGAACTCAAGCTCTCAGATTTTTTTAATCCAATAAGTAAACAAAATAAGCTCACAACTACCTTTGGTCAAAATTAAACCGAGGCAGATGAATGGCACCCAATCTCCTTTTGCCAGCATGTAAGGCCTGTGTTGCAGTGACACAAAGCTCGTGGAAAATTGGCAACATTTTCTTTTAATGTAGAGTTAGATGTGAGAATATGCTGGCTACATGCTGTTTTCCCCCGCTGTCTCTCTCTGCTGTTGCCGAGTGAGAGTGGTCAGCCGCTCAGCAGGGCTTATTCATTAAATCAGCATTCAAATGTTTTATTATTAATAAAGCTTCGAAGCTTCGAACTATGCAGTACAGCCCTAATGGTATCTGTGACTGTTTTGATTGAAAATAGTTATTGCTGATGCCATGCTATTTAAGATGTGTTCTAAAAAAAAAATTTCCCTCAAAAAGATGCGATTACTTGATCTGGGAAAACTGGTTTACATGTGCACATCCCTAAGCCGAATACATTTAAAAAGGCTAGCAGAGACTATATATGTATATCTCATTGATAGACAATGTCAGAATTACAGAATGCTACATCAAAAATGATCAAGATCAAAATTCATCACTTGACATATCTGGCATTCCACTATTTTCAGTTGTAATGCAGATAACTAGGGTATGAAAGCCAAAAGAATCATAAAATGATCAACTCTCTGTTCAACATATTTTGACCTCTGTTAAAATGGCTGTCAAAGGCTGTACATTATGTCTTTGTCAGTCATGGATTGGTTTGAATCAAATAATAAAAAGCCTAGTCAACCAGACTGTTTTTGGTTTGAGTGTAAAGTTAAAAAGATAAAAAATACTTTTTATAACACAATTGAAGGGACTGTTCAGAGTGAGGAACTATTTTTTGGCAACTTTTGGGTAGAAAGTAAATTACAAGTTGTTGCATTGTTGTTACTAAGAAGCAATCCCTTGTTGATGGCACGTACAAGCGCATACGCATAGGTTAAGTGTTAAAGAGTCTCGGCTTCAAGATACTCATGTAGGCCCAACAGTGTAACTGATTCTGATGGTTGGTTTGAGTGGAGAAATGATGCAGACGATTGATTTCCCGAGTCAGAGTCTCTCCTGCACCATCAGCATTCTAATGCCCACACACCACTCCCACTGAAATCCATCTTCAATCTTCCAGATCTCACCTCTATCCATGCTCCATATTTCACTAACCCCCCCCCCATTGTGCCACAATGGATTCAAGCGCTGAATGCATCCGGTTCTTGTTTTAGATATAAATCTTGGTGACTTTAAAAAAAAAAAATGGGTATTGGTATTGCATCATGAGTTTCATTCATGGCCATAAATTTTATTTTTCCAAAAATGTTATTGGCAGCACAGAGGCTTAAGAGATGTGCTACAAGACTGCTGTGACGATACAGATATGCAGACAGGTGGGTAGAGAGATAAACATGTATGCTACAGGCCATGTGGGAACATTAGAGCTTCCTTCATGATTTGGGCTAGGCCACTTAAATTCAATCACGGTTAAATCTTAATGTTACAAAACACTTATATTTAAGACAATAGTGTGTTTAAAAAGTTCTGTCAACAACATGCCAATTCCCACGTGCATAAATCTAGGTCATTGACACCCCTGTTTAAAGCAACATTTTCCAAGGTCAAAATTGCACGAATAAATATGAATAAATAGTTTTTTTGAGTGTTGTGTTTGACTCTTGTCTCTAGTAGCCCTGACCATAACACCAATCAACATCTAAGATGAATTGGAAGATCAATTGTAAGCCAGGCCTTTTCTCTAAACGTCTGTGCTGAACCTCACTATGCTGTGGCTGAATGGGAGGAGATCCCTGCATAACCTTGCAAAATCTTGAGGAAAGCCTCTGTAGAAAATTGGAGGTTGTTTCTGCAGCATATTAATGGTCATGGTTTTGCAATAAGATGTTCCAACATTTAAATATGGGTTTAATGTTCATAAGTCTTGTTTGAGTGTCTAGAAATCTAAGTGGTGGAAAGTATTGAAAAATACTGAAATCGGTGATGCCAATTTCCCATTGCTGCCCATGTAAAGGGGAGACACCACAGTAGAAATGGAAATATGTTAGTGTAATTACACCTCCATTTATCCCTTATCCTGTACACCTCTTTACTTTTGCCATCTAAACATTAACACCAGTGAATCTCACCTGATACTTAAGTGGCGAACAAGAAGTTCTCTGAAATAATAAAGATGATGCATATGTATAACAAAAGTTGACAGACGAATAACTGTGCTGCTCACGGAGGGCTGTGTGATCTTCAAAGATGAGATTAACAGACACCTGCTCAGTCACAAAAACAGATGCATGAGGAAAACTGTTGCAAACATTTTCTACGATCAGTGTATGAATTAAAAAACTAATTAATTCATGTTCAAAGGATTGCAAAAACATGGGTAGTATTATCATGTGTACATACATGCGTTAAAAGACAACTCTGCCAACTTGACTTAACATTTCAATAGAGAAATAAATGGAGGAATCCACGAATTTGAAATGCTGTAACTAAAATGAATGCAATAAATGAAAGATATCCTGGATTTCTGAATGTTTACAGTTACGCTTTGGTTTCTGTTGTGTTTCACTTGTGATTCAGAACACATATCGGTGAGTACCTTGGGGTCAGCACAGGAAAGTTTCTTATTAAAATGTCAAGAGCAATCACAGCATGAACGGCTGAAGTCATGGCTGAGGGAAAACAGCCTGAGCAAATACAAAATTAAGTAATAGCTCTCATATATGATATCTATCAGGCAGC